>CM042142.1:106463117-106473117 GCA_023376005.1 Doryteuthis pealeii | reverse complement strand
ATCTCGAATAGTGATAAAAAAAAAGGTCATGTTGTGGGTCATCTGATAAAAGACCGAAATATAATTTGTGCGGTATTGTAGATTTCAATGATTTTGCAGTCCGTCAGCTAATTGATGAATATATACATAAAATCAATAATAGAGGAGCACTTTGTGTAACGATTATCGTCGTAGGAGATGGAATCGGCGACCCGAGTTAAAAAAAAATCCTCAAAACGAAGTTGTTTGTGCTTCACTTTAAGCTGATGCTCTTGGAAAGGCATGAATCCATCTATTCCCACCCACCCCAACTAAAGAGGTGCTCGTTGCGTAATGGTTATCGTCAAAGGAAATAGAATTAGCCATCATTTAAGAAGTAGGAAAGAGTTCTTCTACTATAGAAAAGTCATTTACTGGTATATGACCCACGTGGTAGGGTCTATAAAGTGCTACGTGTTCGCATAAGTACAAGTCTATAGTAGGGGTGCAAGCCCCCCCACACACACACACACACAAATGCACCTTAGTTGACAGACACCTCTCGTCTAGAGGTGTCTTTCTGTATATATATATATATATATATATATATATATATATATATATATATATAAGGTAATCCAAATGACTGGTAAGTAAGGGATGATTCTATCGGGATCATCAACATTTTTTTTATATAAATCTCTAAAGAAATAAATGAATTAAATTATATACAGAGCAATATTTAACTATCAAAGTTAACAAACCGTCATCCCGTTATAATTCTATTTCGACCAGAAACTCAAAAATGAGTTTAGCCGCAGCAGACGCGTTTTACAAATACAGGGAATCTATCTATATCTCTCTCTCTCTCTCTCTCTCTCTCTCTCTATATATATATATATATATATATATATATATATATATATACATGTATACACACCACACACACACACACACACACATATATATATATATATATATATATATAATATATTAGACAATACGTGTTGGATAATTCTGGGTATAAACCATAGACAACTTCCCATCTGAAATATATATTAATTTGACGTTGGAGTTTGAGAACAAATAAATCTTCTAATTACTATAAAATACTTAACCCATGTAAATTATTTAATTTGAAGGAAGGGCCCATTTATGACTAGGTGTAAATGCTGAAAGCTGTATTTGAGTAATCTCAGGGCATCGCTACTTATGAATATAAAAGTTTATTTTCTGTATAGGTGTTATGTCAAAACTTCTAATAATCAATGCATGCTGTTTATGTGAGGTGTGTTCTTATAGTCACACCTTATTTACTAAAGTCTAATATGGCGCCTTTCTTTCATGCAAAAAAGATCTTTATCAACTATCATATATTATTTATTATAATAAGTGCCTTCGTGGTGACACAGGCTCCAAATTAAACCCTGGCGATAAGAGCAGTTACGGAAATTTAACACCATAATATTTCATTTCTGAATTAATGAAAAAAAAAGACGAACGTTGTATTGGTGACTTAAATAAATAAATAATAAATGAATATATATATATATATATATATATATATATATATATATATATATATATATATAATATATGAAAGGCAATGAATGAATAATGATCCTAATACTTTTCTCATTTTCACATTCATTCTCTATTCATTATATATTATATATACTAGCAAATATATGCACCCTCTGGGTGCAAGTATTAATGTCATAAAATGTTATATTAAATTAGAAAGTCTAAAGAAACTAAATAAGAATGCAGATAAAATGATTTGAAACAGAGGGGCGTATAATCGAAAAATATAACAGCTGAAGCTTCCTCTTTCATCACCCCCGTCTTTCCTTGCTAAACTTTTCTAATTTAACTATTTAGTTAAATAGGGAAGTAAAGAATAAAATTACAGTTATTTCTTTCTGTTAATTGCTTTCTTTTAAGATTTATCTCCGAGATTTTTACTCATATTCATTAAGATACAATCAAATAATTAGAAATCAACAATACCAAGCACATAATTATTAAAATCAAATTTTAAATATCAATATGCAAATTAGGCTCGCCATTCACACAGTAAACCGCTATTTATTGTATATATAAATACAATTGCATGTTATTAGTTTGGTGAAATGATCAGCAGTATTAATAATGATAAACGATTTTATTAATGATTGAGGCTTTAATAAAAATGATTCATGGAGAATGTAATGTATAATAACTAAATGGACAATGATCTTGAGTAGTGATATAGTTTCGGTTACAGACAAAAAACACATAATCTCCATTATAATAAGAGATATATTTATATACATGTATACCTATCTCTCTCTCTCTCGCTCTCTTTCTTTCTCTCTCTCTCTCTCTCTCTGTATATATATATATATATATATATACATTAATCAAATATAAAAGCACTATAAATGATATTGAGCACTATCTACTAAGAATCAAGCGGTCATATTAATATTATCTACAATATATATATATATATATAATATATATATTATTGGATCCTTTCCATCCACTAAGGACGATGGCGTAGTGCCCAAAATAAAAATAAGAATTTTATCTGCATCTGTTCAAGTGACTCTGCAGGCCAATTCTTGAGTGACAGTCTTTGGTGCATTGAATGCACACAAACTGTGATGCTTTCTGGGGCTGCTGGCTTTTCTCCCTCTTTCTGGCTCGCTTTTCTGTCGAGGCTACTCTCCACTCTGCCTCACCCCTCTCCGTGCCTTGCTTAACGTTGAGGCGCCAGGCCGCTCTATTCTTTGCACCTACCTCCCACATGTTTGTGTCAATATGGCATATCCTCATAGCTCTCCTGCAGACATCTTAAAATCGTAGGCCGTGGTCTACCAACCAAAGTCCCCTCACACATGCTCGTAAGGAGTTCGGACTTTCCATAAGTAAAAGTAAGACCAAAGCCATGGCACAAAACTTGGACTCTCCTCTAAACATCAATATTAATGGGTGAAACCTTGAATCCGTGGAGAGTTTTAAGTACCTCGGGTCCACCATCTCAAACTCAGTCTCCTTTGAAACAATAATATATATATATATATATATATATATATATATATATACGCTTCAAAGATGTCAGCAAGAGAGACCTGAAGACATGCCGCATCGACATAAACACGTGGGAGGCTTGTGCAGAAAACCGTGCAACCTGGCGCCTCCTCGTCAAACAAGGAATAAAAAGAAGTGAAAAAGAGAGGAAAAACGCTGCCACAGAAAAGAGAGCTAAAAGAAAGGAGAAACAGCAGCACCCCCAACACCTACAAAAAGCATCACCTTTGGTTTGCAGCCATTGCACCAGAGACTGCCATTCGAGGATCGGGCTGTTCAGCCACTTACGTAGCTGTAAGTGACAAAGAGAGAGAAAAAAAGACTACACCATCGTCTAAAATAAACGGAAGGTAGCCAACCAATATATATATATATATATATATATATATAATATATATATATATAACCCCTCGACACGAGCAGGATGTGACACAAAGTCAATTTCTTAAGCGGAGTATAACAGGGTTGAATTCAGAGGTTTCCTTCTCCTAGACCTGTTGCCATACCAAGGTTAAAGAGCCCAGTCTGGCCTACTATTTTCCCATAGTTGGTAGGACAGTAGATGGATGCATACCTTTCCCAAGTGTATTAACACTATATGAAGTGCTATCATTCTCGTTCTGATTTAGACTCGTGTCGCCATATTGATTTCCCACAACAACCATTACACCACGTGCCTCCATTTACACACACACACACACGCACACACACACACTATTCACACACAGACATATATATATATATATATATATATATATATAAGAAAAAAAGAAGAATAGTATTAAAGAGATAGACATATAAACAGGCTGAGATTGACACAGACAAACGAGCAGAGATATATATAGATATTTTGATATATAGAACAAGCTATATATATATATATATATATATATATATATATATATATATATATATATATATTTATATATATATATATATATATATATATATATATATATATATATATATTAATTAAGAATGAAAAAACATAGGTTTAAATGAGTTAAGTGGTGAGTTTTATTGGCCGACGCTGCAGTGTTTCGATCTATTAATTAGATCATCTTCAGGGCATTTGTTGGTATATGGAAGGTAATAAGAAATTTTTTATCACAGAATAACGAGAAAAGCGAGTGATAGTCCTTGTTTATCAGTCTGATAAAAAGTTCTTATTAACTTCCATATACCACCAAATGCCCTGAAGATGATCTAATTAATAGATCGAAACACTGCGAGTCGGCCCAAAAACTCACCACCTAACTCATTTAAACCTGTGTTTTTTCATTCTTTCTTAATATGCTACATACCGTTGGATTCACTTCCTTTTCTTCACACACACACACACACACACACACACACACACACACACACATATATATATATATGTGTGTGTGTATATATATATATATATATATATGATATATATAATAACACTTCGCTACCCGGATTATAGTGGCCTGTCAAACCCTCAAAAAATCTTTTAATCCTTTTAATAATGATCTCTTTAAAAATAAAAAAAAAACTCTAAAAACAATTTCTTCAAACAAGAATTTTTTTCCTGACGATGACCTAGTTCGAAACTGGTTGAGAATAATAAACATAAAATAAATATTTGTGTTTGTCTTATCACTTTTGATTCATATCATATATATATATATAGAGAGAGAGAGAGACAGAGAGACAGAGAGAGAGAGACAGAGAGACAGAGAGAGAGAGAGAGAGATGTGGTAGAGCGATAAACAGAGGGATATGAGTAGGCTTAGAAAGATAGATATAAACAGACTGAGATAGATAGATCAACAAAGGTATAAACATATCGAAATACACAAGATAAAGCAAATGTATATGTATGGCTACCTCGAAATATATTCTAATCAATATAGACGCATACGCCCACACTAACTGATTTTAAAAACGTGTCTAGCTACAAACGCAAACTGGTCACGTGTCTGAAAACATATACAGAGATTGTCATGTGTGCAATAACAAACGCTTCTCACATTAATTAGTTAACACAGAAAGACACGCACAGTTTGACCGGCCCTCGCCAACTCAGCGTATGAGTAGTACAGAGATCTGTGTGTTTACATATATACGCACAAACATATACATCAATTTTCTTGCTATCCTTAAATATTTAGACACAATTATAAACATTTAAGGGGCCGGTTTAGCTCAGTCGGTAGAGCGTTCGGCTAGGAATCATAAGGTTCCTGGTTCGATACCGGCCCTCGTCAACTCGGCGTATGAGTGGCACAGAGATCTGTGCGTTAAAGTGAGGAGCTGATGGTTGGTGTGGCGCTCCACCTCACATGCTAGAATAATCTCCTTGGTTTAGTGCTAGTGAAAAGGGGATAGATTTTCTCACTGTATGGCTGATACCGACATTAGGCCGCCCCGATGATCTTATATATATATATATATATATTATATATATATATATATATATATCGAAACAAGGTATCACTGGATGACTTATTATATGCTCCCAAAAACCGGTAGAGCTCTCTAGGAGTGACTCTAATTGACTATCGAAAAATATATCAACAAATGTATGTGTTTAATAGTTAAAATACCGCTCCGTCGACGGCCAAGAGGTTAACAAATCGGGCTGATGTAAAGCCAGTCGGTTTCGCTCCTGTTCGAGACAATTGGTGTGTTTTGACACACTAATGAGACGTGAAACGTCGAAACACGGTGTCTGACTTATAAGTAAAAAAAAAAATAAAGTAAATAAGTAAAAAGTAAAGTGGGCGGAGTCGCCTATTGTCGGTATCAAGCCGGACAGCGAGGGAATCTATCCCCTTTTCGCTAGCACTAGATCAAGAAGATTATTTCATGCGTCTGGATGAAGCGCCACACCACCGTCAGCTTCCCACTTTACCGCACAGAAGCTGTGCTACTCAAGCGCTGAATGGGCGAGGACCGGTATCGAACCTGGAAACTTGTGGTTCCGAGACAGACGCTATAGTTGGATGCATACCTTTACCTAGGGCAGTGGTTCCCAAACTTTTTTGTATGGCGACACACCAATGAGCTGTTTAAAATTTTCGCGGCACAGCAATAAAAGAAATACATTCTATAGATCCAAGAATGAGAATACAAAAATGTTTATTATTAGCTAGTTTTAATAAAAGTGAATGTAGTGTTACAACACAAGACACTATTGTGTTGGTGTGGACTCAACCTATAGGATCTATTTCATTCACAAAGATAGGCTCTACTGGAACAGTGAGCAACGTCTTGCATTGAAATTCTGTGTACAGATATGGTCTTCGGTTCTAATCCTCACCGAGGCGTTTTTCATATCGCCCTACATCGTTACAGTGAAGTTTTTCCTACTATATTAGTGCGGGTTAAAAACATTTACATCTAAAAAACGGACCTAATTATCATTATGCTCTGATGATGATTTTTTATAAATCGAAATATTGTCAATATTAGCAATGAAAATGATATAAAAATATATTCATTTTAACAACATACCCTTTTATCTATACACATCAATATATATAATATATAGGCCAGACTTTGTTGAAATGATATTTTCGTTTATACCTTAAATATTGAATACTTTCCCGCGACACATCTAATGACATCTCGCGACACACCAGTGTGTCGCGACACATAGATTGGGAACCACTGCCCTAGGGTATTAGGTACAAATTAAAACGCAAGCTACCACGTCTAGGATTTGAACTCAGCTTGTTTTGCTGACTCTTAATTCGGAAAAATTCGTCAATTTTTATTGCTGTCATTGATACAAATAATTCTTTAAAAAATAGAGCAGTATAACTAACCTAGATTGTTTCGTAAAATCAAACAGGTCTTACCGGCATAGACAAATAAGTGGGTGTCGGGGGTCACCCACTCACGCACTTAAAAATGCTCATTCGAATGAGGTCACCTATCTTTTACTTGCTTATGAATTCACCCAACCCTTCGAGCACGGAGAGTGTGGATAAATCATCATCATCATCATCATCATCATCATCATGTTGTGCCGGCAGTACGGATATCCATGTCAATCTCTCGCCAACCTTCCCTATCATTCATTGCTCCTGGGAGGTCCTCTGCGCGGCATCCAGTATCCGCACAGAGCTGGTCAATGTATGTCATTGCTGGTCGGCCCATGCTGGCGTGCCCATTTGATAGCTTCCACAGAAGAACGTCACTTATGACTTCGTCCTTTCCTTGTTTCCCCAGCAGTGTCCGGTGTGGCTCAGCTACCGTCTAGTTTATTCTCCAGTCGCTTCGTTAGGATCCAGGTGGTGCAGCTGTACAGTAGTACTGATATAACTACGGCCTGGAAGAATTGTCGCTTTAGTGGATAAATACATATCTTTAATCTTTAAGTGGAGTAAAGTTGGTTTTTAATTCAGAATTTTCCTTCTCCTAGACTGGTTGCCTAACCAAGACTAAAGAAACCAATCTTCCCTACTATCTACCAATAGATGGGGAGTGAATAGATGGATTCATACCTTTCCCAAGAGCATTAGAGTTAGGTGAAATGCAAACAGCCTCATCATCTTTATTGTTATCTGCACAACGTTTCGGCCGATGTGCCCTTGTGCCTTCTTCAGTTTTTTTTCTTGTCGGGAACCTCCTCGAACTCGGAAACCACCTCCTCGAACTTGGGAACCTTTTTTTTTGAACTCGGAAACCTTTTTGTCGAACTCAGGAACGTTCCAGATTTCGAAGAGAAGGTTCCCAAGTTCGACGAAGGGGTTCCCGATTTCAAGAAGGGTTCCCGAGTCCGACAAGAAATACCTGAAGAAGGCTGGAAAGCACATCGACCAAAACGTTGTGTAGATAACAATAAAATGGACAATGGTCTGGATAATCCAAATAATACAAATTATCAAGCCTTATCTAAAAAAATTCAGAGAAATAGCAAACAGCCCCGCCCAGGATTTGAACTCGGGTCGCCAATTTCCTACGATGATGACCGTTACGCAAAGTATTGCTTGCTTATGTAACTGAAGTTGGAGAGACACACTTTCGAAACCGTAAAAATATACGACAACTCTCACCCAAAACAACAGAACTTTATATATATATGTGCTGGCCATCCCACATTCTTCGCTTGTTTTGAAACTTATTTATATTCCACTTTTTATTGTCTTTCTACACCTCAGTATGAGGGTAAGTAAACAAACAAATGTGTTTATTTTTTTATATGGCTTTAAGCCGACAATGTGCTTAATTGAAGTCATACCTAATTTTTGAAAATTAATTAGTTAATAATTAATGAATTTAGGCGGCATATATGTTCAAATGTAAGGCTAAACAAGTCGAGAAAATATCAATCCCTGAATGTACATTTCGACCTATTAGGTCTCAAACCACGTTTTCATTGCAGTAGCATAAGTAGTTAATCCAAAAGAGCTCAATATACCTCGTAAAATATAAGGCATTTAAAGTTGTAGAAAAGTTTATTTCTCTACCACGGTTTCGGTGTTCAAGGTATACCTTCCCCAGGAGAACTGTTCTCCTGAGGAAGGTGTACCTTGAACACCAAAACCGTGGTAGAGAGAAATAAGTTTCTACAACTATATATATATATATATATATATATATATATATGGAAATACGATGAGGAAATTAATTCGACAATATGTGAAGAAAATATTTTTTAAAAATATAACAAACACAGGATGTTACGATCAGAGGAAACACTTTTATGTGTCAATACTTAAGTATTTCGGTATTAAACCATCAGCAGGACACTGTTACAGAAATCTTTGTGAGGGACAACACTTAACATCTTCCATTTTCTCCCTTACAAAAATTTCTGTAACAGTGTCCTGATGATGGTTTAATACCGAAATACTTAAGTATTGACACATAAAATTGTTTCCTCTGATCGTAACATCCTGTGTTTGTTATATATTTTGCAAATATTTTCTTCACACACACACACATACACACACACACACACACACACACACACACATATATATATATATATATATATTGGCGATCTAAGAAACTTCTTACGTCAATAGAGTATCGATAGATATACCGTGAAACTGTCAGTTGCGATAGGCATGTATAGCATAATGGACCTAGGAACACCATATTTGTGGCCTTGTGCCAGACACGGAGAAACCTTAATAGGATGTAGCATGATTCTCAGACCTTACGGGAGTGGGCGAGCAAGAACAATATGAAATTCTAATTATCACCTTTGAGTCTATTCGGAGCCATTAAGTCTGGGATTATGCTAGTAAAATTGAGTTTAATCGGTTTGTCAGAAGAAAGGATGGTTGACCCGTTGACCTCTTAAGTGACACGTGTAATTTGGTAAAACAGAACGTTCGAAAGATTCCAGAAGATTCTAGAAAGCGACTTCGATTTCTATTTAATGAGGGAACCTTAGATTTTGAATCAGTTGAGTTCCGGGGGACCGAGGGAGAGTTAAGTCCTGGAGACCGAGAGAGTAAGGTCAGTTGAGTTTGGTTTGACCGAGCTGGTGAGAGGCGAGCGACTGGGGTCCTGGAATGGAGATATGGTGTCGCTGATGTGTGAAACCTGAGATGTAATATTTTACACTGGACGAAGTTGAAAACATATTTTAAGTGTGAAGCCTGATAATTGGAACGAAGTTAAGAGCATCACTAAAAACATATTTAAGGAAGCCGACTATCTCCCTCTCTCTCAATAACTTTCATTGAGAAAATAAATTCATGAAAAGCGGGAAATACTGTCCACATCTTTATTTACTACACGCCAGGGAACTCATGAATGAAAGCCATTAAAGTGTATACTTGTCAACAAGTCAAATTGGCCGTAACGAGGAGCACGCGGCCTGTGTAAGTTGATACTCACCCGCTTGATACTGACCAAAGAACTACTAGATTCTGTTAGTTGTAAACAAACCCCAAGAAGTTCCACACCTTATGAGAAAGACGACGGCCACATAACTGATACGAATTAGTGCCGTGAAAGAAACAACCCCGCTACGTTA
>CM042142.1:106443117-106453117 GCA_023376005.1 Doryteuthis pealeii | reverse complement strand
ACTTCGTCCAGGAATTGAACTCGGGTCGACGAGTCCATTTCCTATGACTCTAACCATTAGACCACGCGCCTCCTTGAATACATATATGTGTGTATGTGCGCGCGCAGGTGTGTTTGTGTGTGTCTGTCTGTATCTGTGTCTATGTGTGTGTGTGTGTGCGTGCGTGTGTTTGGGTGTGTGTGTCTGTATGTGTGTGTATGTGTATGTGTGTGTGTGTGTATCTGTGTCCATGTGTGTGTGTGTATGTGCGTGCGTGTGTGTGTGTGTGTCTGAATCTGTGTCTATGTGTGTGTATGTGTGTGTATCGGTGTCCATATGTGTGTGTGTGTATGTGCGTGTGTGTCTGTATCTGTGTCTATGTGTGTGTGTATGTATGTGCGTGTGTGTGTGTCTGTATCTGTGTCTATGTGTGTGTATGTATGTGTGTATGTGCGTGTGTGTGTGTGTCTGTATCTGTGTCTATATGTGTGTGTATGTATGTGTGTGTCTGTGTCTGTGTCTGTGTGTATGTGTGTGTGTGCGTGATTGTGTGTATGTGTATGTGTTTGTGTCTATGTGTATGTGTGTGTGTGCGTGGTTGTGTGTAGGTGTGTGTGTGTCTGTATCTGTGTCTATGTGTGTGTGTGTATGTGCGCGCGTGTGTGTGTGTCTGTATCTGTGTGTGTGTGTGTATCTGTGTCTATGTGTGTGTGTGTGTGCGTGCGCATGCGTGTGTGTGTGTCTGTATCTGTGTCTATGTGTGTGTGTGTGTGTGCGTGTGTGGTGTGTGTCTGTGTCTATGTGTGTGTGTATGTGTGTGTGTGTGTGTGTGTGTCTGTATCTGTGTCTATGTGTGTGTGTATGTGTATGTGCGTGTGTGTGTGTGTGTGTGTGTGTCTGTATCAGTGTCTATGTGTGTCTATGTGTGTGTGTCTATGTGTGTGTGTGTACATTTGTTAGTAATCTTGTGAACGGTGACAACGTTTATAAAAGCATCCGTTCTCACATTATTATACAGAAATGTGTCCGACATATTGTGTGTGCGCTGATTATCGAACGTACTCACACACACACTCAACAAACAGACACAAGATTGCAGATGGCCCAAATATACACATACACACTCGCCATGCATACATACATCAATAATAATTAATGCTGATCATAATGAACACATTTATGTGATTGTACTTACTGAGTAGAATAAATGTTATATTTCTGCATATATATATATATATATATATATATATATATATATGTCTATTAAAAAGTATATGGGAGAAAATCAAATTTTTCCAATATGGATTTGTGCTAGCCAAACACAAATGCACTCAGGGTCATGTATGCATAAATCAAATCTATAGAAGTCTTGCAGTGGCTACCCGGCATCGCCTGGGTAGAGGGAGATTTTTTAAAGTTAGTCCCGCAGATCCATTATTACTGAATCGTGAATTGAATCCTCTATGTAAAAAAATAGACCTTGCAGTGATCCAGCTACTCTGAAAAGAAATGTTGGTTGGTTGGTTGGTTGGTTGGGTTTTACGGCATGTCAACCCCTTGGGTTATTTTATGCCGAATACTTCTATTGGTAAAAATTTTTTTAATGCTAACAAAGTTTTGAAATAATTTCATTTTTAATGGATAATACAATTT
Organism: Doryteuthis pealeii; assembly: GCA_023376005.1. NCBI lineage: Eukaryota > Metazoa > Mollusca > Cephalopoda > Myopsida > Loliginidae > Doryteuthis > Doryteuthis pealeii. The sequence goes on along the minus strand of CM042142.1, from coordinate 106,451,485 downwards.
AGTTTATAAACTCATGTTTTCTATTTAACCCATAGATGGGACCCTTACAGGTACTACCACTCCGGGTCAGAGTGGACCAGGGAGCAATGGTGATGAAGGGATGCTCCATATTCCCCAAACCTGGAACCTCACCATCAGATAGAGTTTAACGTCATTCCCAGGACATGTAGACCCGCAGCCACCGCCTTCTAGCACCCATAAAAAGAAATGTTAATGTCTACTATCTAAAATATTAAATGAAAAAACATCCATGCTGTTATCATTTAAATTTTATTTTTTAATTATCTTCGCGAATAAAAATCAAATCTCTATTATTTTTGCTCAAAAATCAAGCCCTGGTGATATTTAATGTGTATATATATTTACTTTGTTTTATTTTCGCAGTGTTCTCCGGACATACATATACACATAACTGCCCATTATATATGTATTGATATATAGGGTGGACCATAATGTTGGGACACATTTTAAATGCTATTTTCTCAGATTATAAAAACGACACAGAGTACTAGATATATTTATAACATAACTGATACACAGGAATTTTACATTTTGAATATTACATTAAGTTTTTATTACTTTTCAGTTATTGATTTTGGTGATCCTCATAATGCCGTGGAGTCCAAAAGAAATTGCATATGTAATCGAAGAAAACTTCGCCAGCCAAAGATCCATCGTTGCAACCCCGTGGGATTACCACAAAGATCGGGTATACGCAGGCAGGCCTTACACGACAGCGGAACTGAAAGGAAGCATCCGTAGAGAGATAACAGCTATTCCAGTTGATATGCTAAACCACACTTTAGATTTAAATAAAAATAAAATCATGGAGAATGTGACGTAAATAACTAAGAGTATTGTGAATTGAGTAGTGGAATAGTTTCGGTTAGAAACAGACAAACACACAATCTCCATTATAATAAGATGTAATGTTATTGTATTTTTTAAACCATATCTATTGATATTATTCTCTTTGATATTATATATATATATATTATATATATATATATATATAATATATATTATATGTGTGTGTGAAGAAAGGAAAGACACACACACACACACACACACACACACAACCTTAAGGATGTCGTTCATCGCAAAAAATGTATACACACACACACACACACAACCACACACCTAAAAATGCACAATGTTTCCTTTCGGTACACACACCTATACCGTCCCATACACACGCCATAAAAGAGAATATTTGACGTCATATTTCAAAACGCCCCCCCTTTTTTTTTTCAAACCTCAACATTTTTAAACAGACTGAATAACAATATCTACCACTCGCTTTTCTCGTTATTCTGTGATAAATAATTTCTTATCACCTTCCATATACCAACAAATGCCCAGAAGATGATCTAATTAATAGATCGAAACACTGCAGCGTCCGCCAATAAATTCACCACTTAATCCATTTAAACATGTGTTTTTTCATATATATATATATATATATATATATATATATATATAGAGAAGAGAGAGAGAGAGAGAGAGAAGTTATTCTAAGCAAATATGTCATACTGTTATAATATACACTAGTTTATATTTACACTATATATATATATATATATATATATATATATATATATATATATATATTATATCATAGATCAGTGGTCTGAAGAAGCTCGTGGGCATACTTACGAGTGGAAATGGTCCATAACCACGATACCCATGGTGTTTAAGGACTTTTTATACACAAATAACTTTGCTCTGTTTACAATAATTAAACATTGAGCTCTCATACGGAACCTGAACTCTACAACAAAATACTGGTAGAGAATTAGGACCAGCCTAAAATCACCTTGTACCAAGAAACTTGGTACGCACCAAAAGTGTATATATATATATATATATATATATATATATATATATTATATATATATATGTAGGTAGAGAGATAGAGAGGGGGATATATCTATTTATGCCATATATATACATATTTTTATATCATTTACATTATGATCATAACTACTTATATCTACTCGAGTCGTTTTATGACTCAAAATGAATCCCTTCCCATCTACAGCCCAACTCCTTCTCTTCCTATTCGTCCGTTGATGAGAGGTTTCATAATCTCATAAAATACTTACATTTTAGTTAATTTAACATTAATACCATTCATATCAATAAACATTTATACTGATTTTATAATAATAGCAGTTTTACAATTACTTTAAAAAAAATTGAAATATGTAAAAAAAAATAAATAAATTAAAAAAGACATCGAAAAACACTATCTCATTTTGTTTTTTATCGTTTGTTGTTCAAAGCGTTGTATGTGTCAGATCTGAAATCCTGTAAGCTTTTTATGTTCAGTAATAAATGGTAAATGGATGCTTTCGTGTGATTACTGTTCATTTTATGTGTTTTCGTATAATAATCTATACATATATAAAGGGCAGTTGCGTGTATATGTATGTCCGGAGGAAACTTCGAAAATAAGACAATTAACGACAAAATAAATATATATACACATTAAGTATCACCGGGGCTCGATTTTTGAGCAAAAATAATGAAGATAATTAAAACATAAACAAATTATTGAAGACCAAAACAATCAATGGATCTGCGTGACTAACTTTTTATTATACCCCCTCTACGCAGGCAATGCTGGGTAGCCACTGCTAGTCTATACATAATTAAAGGGCAGTCGTGTGTATGTGTATATCCGGAGGAAACTTCGAAAATAAAACAATTAACCACAAAGTATATATATATATACACATTGAATATCACCAAGGCTTGGTTTTTGAGCAAAAATAATAGAGATTTGATTTATATTCCTGAAGATAATTAAAAATGAAATTTAAATGATAACAGCATGGACTTTTTCTTTCATTTAATATTTTAGATAGTAGACATTAACATTTCTTTTCAGAGTAGCTGGATCAATGCAAGGTCTATTTTTTTATATAGGGATTTAAATGGGGCATCACACGAGGATTCAACACACGATTCAGTAATAATGGATCTGCGGGACTAACTTTAAAAATCTCCCTCTACCCAGGCGACGCCGGGTAGCTGCTGCTAGTTTCATTATAAATGAGCAAATTTTAAAATTTGGTTTATAAGGGGTCTACTTCTAAAAATTTCCTGATTATTTCGTGGAATTGATTAATGTGGTGAGCTGAAGTCGATCCGCAAACAAAAATAATAAGTTTTAGTATGCATCAAATTATTCTCCCTCCAGCAATGTGTAAATAGTGGGGCAGACTGGGCTATTTAACTTTGGTTAGGCAACCAGTCTTAGAGAAAGAAAACTCTGAATTCAAACCTGTTAGATTTCGCTTAAAAATTGACCTACTTATGTGGTGGGCTTGATAAATATGCAACAATGAGTTTTAGTGTGTATGTGTGTTTGAGAGGGAGAGTGAGAGAGAGAGTGAGAGAGACAGAGACAGAGACAGACAGACAGACAGACAGAGAGAGAGAGGGGGGGCTGATTTTGATTGTTGGAAATCTTTATCGAAATGACAAATATCTTATATATGTTCTATCCCAAATAAAGGGAACTCTTTCTTACAGATCACCCAACCTTTAAACACAGTATATATATAAAAGTAAAGTCGTCAGGGCGGCCTAAAGTCAGTATCGGCCAGTCAGCGAGGGTGTCTATCCCCTTTTCAATAGCGCTAGACCAAGGAGATTGTTTTAGCATCTGAAGTGGAGCGCCACACCTACCATCAGCTCCTTACTTTACCGCACATATCCATGTGCACCTCATACGCTGAGTTGGCGAGGACCGGTATCGAACTAGGAACCTCGTGGTTTCTTAGCCGAACGCTCTCTCTCTCTCTCTCTCTCTCTCTCTGTATATATATATATATAATATATATATATATATATATGTCTTTTTTATGTTGAAGTTGGGCATTATTATGAAGCATTAAAAATTGTTATATATATATATATATATATTAGATGTTTATGTGCATCTATCTAGATATCCATATACGGGCTATGTTTAAGAGAATCAAAACGGAAGCTGTATTTACCAATATAGAATTAAAGAATTAGTCGAAAGTTTTCGTCACAATTGTCACCTTCCGTTCAATGCACATATTCCAATAAGTTTTCGATTGGTCGAAGCACTTCTGAAACGTCTCCTTTGACAGGGTGTGAGTACGAGCCACTGCATTTCTTTTAATATCCTCTATGCGCTGATATCTTACCTTTGCAATGAACTTACTTTTTTTTTTCAAACAAGAAAAAGTCGCGTGTAGCTAAGTCTACCGAGAATGAAGGTTGCTGTACTTGCACAATTTTATTTTTCGCGATAACTGATGATTAAAAAGTATCGAGACCGTCTTCATCTATTATTATACTAAAGCTGAGTTAATCAACTATTGCTTCCTAAAGGCTTTTTTACTGTTTAGTTTTATGACAGGAAAATTATACTAAATTATTCCTTACTTTTAGGATTGAATTGTGTTTGAAAAAAAATCTGTTTTAATTGGTTCTAGTTAGTCGTAATTTCCAATTAAGTAAAAAACCGAGCAATCTCTTACTTTACTCTGTGTCTATCACTTTCTTCCCCTCTATGTATCTCTTGACGACCTCCTCGTTATATAATGTTAGTTTCTCTGGAGTGTCGAGAAAGATCGAGCCGGGAGAATTTGAAATGTATTTCTATGTTAAATTTCACAACCAGCAACCCGTAGCTTAAATGAGGTCAAACATTTCCTTTCATAGAAAGCTAACAAAATGAGTTTAAGGTTTCGTCCGCCCGTTTTTTGTATTTTTTGTTTTTAAATTTCATTCACTTTGCTAAATCCCTTTTCCCTAATATCAATTATCTACCCAGAGCTGAATGGGTTAACCAATGGGTTACGTTTTGTCAAGCATTTTTGTAAATTTTCAAAACGGTACTGGCTTATTTACACTTCACCAATGGATGGATGGATTATTCGACATGCCAACCATTGTATAAATGCTTATTTCCTGCCGAAGACGTTTTGTTTTATTCAACTCGTAAGGGCAAACATTTGGACAATATAATTCTGAAAAAAAAAAAAAAATTAACGACAATAGCAATAGCGAACCTGAAGCGTGCTAAGGCGTACAACATTGACAATTGAAAAATTTGAATTTTCAATAGAATGCTTTGGTTGTATTGTTTTACGGTATATCAACCCTTTTCTAAGTGATTTTTTATAAACAAAGGACTATTCATGTCTGAAGACATCCTGGCGTAACACTAAGAGCCAAGAGGTCCAGAAGAAAGCCCACCCTGTCGGTGGGGTGTTAGAATGCACCGATTGTACCTCTGTAGAAGGGTAAGACTCCCCCAATGGGGCCGCCTGTTGGCTGTGGAGTGGCGACCCGTGATGCTTAAGGATAGAACCCAGGTGGATGAGCATGACTTGCAATACTCCACTTTGGCCCTATCTTGGGCTAGACGGGCGGTCTGAGAGGCCCCCTCCGATCAATCGGCTGGTCACGTCAAGCCCTAGCACCTATATGATTGCCCCAACCTTATTGCCCTTATGGCAATCCCCAACCCTTTTTATCATATGGGTGCTAGAAAGCGGTGGCTGTGGATCTACATATCCTGAGAATGACGTTAAACTCTATATCACCATTGATCCCTGGTCCACTCTGACCCGGAGTGGTAGTACCTGTTGGTGTCCCATCTATGGGTTAAATAGAAAACATGAGTTTATAAACAAAATCGTATTATCCATTAAAAATGAAATTATTTCAAAACTTTGTCGGCATTAAACATTGTTGAATACCAAATTACCAAAAGAAGTATTCGGCATAAAATAACCCAAGGGGTTGACATGTCGTAAAACCCAACCAACCAACCAACCAACCAGAAGAAAGCACCAACAATAAAGCACAGGCACATCAACATCTTCAGGGACAGCCTTCACATGCGACATTTGAGGTCGAGAATGTTTTTCAAACATTAGACTTCACAGTCACAGGAAGAGCTGTAACTTCAGGGGCGCAAGAACTATATAGTCTTCCGAGACTGCAATGCCGATACGATGCTTTGGTTGTATTTTTACGGCGTATCGACCCTTTTCGAGTTAATATTGATAAACAAAGGACTCGGGTTGTTTACACTACCTGCTTTTGCTTAAGTGGTTATCCAATTAAGTAATGAACAAAAAAGAATTAGTGAAAATAGATCACCAATTAGGACTGTGCCTATTCTAGTAGTGACCACCCTAAGCGGAGTTTAACAGGTTTGAATTCAGAGTTTCCTTTAGAAGTTTGTAAAGGTAATTATTTAAAATAGATGTGGGCTCCTGCATATAGAGAGATGTGCGTGAAGTGAGTGAGAGTAGTGAGAGAGTTCAATCCCTGAATCAAATCTCTAAACAGTGACCGATAGAGACGCTAACAGCACAGGATTGTTACCTTTTTTTAATTTGAGGCCGCCTGGACTAAAAACATTTAAAAGTTTGCCATGCCGTTGTCTGTTTGGTTTGTTTTGTTTTACGGCATATCAACCTCGGTGGGTCATTTAATGCCAACAAAGTTTTGAAATAAATTCATTCTTAATGGGTACTCAACTTTTTTATAAACATTTTTCTATTTAATCCATAGATGGCACCCTAACAGGTACTACCATTCTGGGTCAGAGTGGACCAGGGAGCAATGGTGATGAAGGGGTGCTCTACAATCCCCAAAGAAGACCCCTCGCCAACGCCTTCTAGCACATACATGTGTGTATATGTATGTCCGGAGGAAACTTAGAAAATAAAACAATTAACGACAAAATAAATAAATAAATAAATATATATATATATATATATATATATATATATATATATATATATTAAATATCACCAGGGCTTGGTTTTTTAGCAAAAATAATAGAGATTTGATTTAAATTCGTGAAGATAATTAAAATACAAAATTTAAATGATAACAGCATGGATTTTTTTTTCTGTCGGTAACAACATCTACGTCACAGCTTACGTCACAATATTCTCTATTCATAATAGTCTATTTATGAATATTTAAATTTATAGTCAAAATCGTTAATGCATGAATAAAAACATGCCTATGTTATATACACTCAAAATTTGAGTAAGCAATTTTTAAAATTGTTTATTTTTTTTACTCTCGCCCTACGATTTATTTTAGTAACAAGAAGTTTACTTAAAAGTTTACAAATTAATAAATACCTACGATTTTGTGTAAAACTTATGTGCAAAATATTCAAAATAATTATTTAATTAATAATTCATAATTGCACGCAACATATTATTTGAGGGGGGACATAACTAAATTTCCATTTCAAATTGTTTTATTTTTTTTTTTTTCTCCTTTAATAAATGTAATGATTTTACTTACTTATGGTACAAACACTCTGACATTGAATTTTTACGCTCTCTCCCCTCGGGCAATATCTTTTAAAAAAATATTTTTACACCGCCCGGAGGATGTTTTTTTATTGTTGCTTGTTCATTTGGATTTTTATAAAAGTTAAAGCTTTAATCTCGATTTTTATCACACCTCGTATTATATTTATCTCTATAGATAAGTATATAATTTCATAGTGGGTGTATAGCTATCATTTTTTAAGGACCATATGACCTTTAGGCACCCCTTTTGCGATCTCGATTCATAAGGACATGTTTTTCATTTACACCGTCAAAATCCGGTTGTTTGTTAACATACGATTTTTAGAGGATTTTTCAAAATTATAAAACTAACCCCTAACCCTAACCTCTAACTCTAACCCTAACCCCTAACCCTAACCCCTAACAAACAACCGGATATTGACGGTGTAAATGAAAACCATGTCCTTATGAATCGAGATCTCAAAAGGGGTGCCTAAAATGTCATATGGTCCTTTTTTAAAATAATATATGCATATAAGCGTATACTTTAGTATGTATACATACGTTTGCGTATATTTGCGTCAGGCAGCGACTTAGTTAATTCGATATAAGAAAACTAGTCTAGATATATAGGCATATATACATATAGACAGACAGACACCTCATGTAGCCTAATGGTTTGCAAGCTAGCTGAACAGACCATTGTTTGTGAGTTCGATTCTCACTGGTGGACCCATACTTCTGGTCTTATGTCACATCTAAGCTAAGCTTAGTAAATAACTATATACATATAGACAAACATATTGATAAAGAGATACAGAGAAAGAGAAAGACCGAAAGAAGGAGAGAGATAATTAAAATATAGATAGATAGATAGATAGATCTGGAAAGACTTAGGCTAATAGATAAATAAGAAAATAATAAGATCGCTAGATATATAAGAATAGACTACGGTAGATAGATAAATAGATTTGAACAGACTTAGACATATAGATAGACCGATGGGAAGATAAGAACAGATAAGATAGATAGATAGAGAGAGAGAGAGAGGG
>CM042142.1:106430617-106438117 GCA_023376005.1 Doryteuthis pealeii | reverse complement strand
GTGGTTACCCAATTAAGTATTGAACATACTCATCACTGCTTAACTTTGGCGATCTATTGGGAACTAGTGTTTTCAGCATGACTTAACCGTAATCCAAGAAGTATTGAATAATTTTAATAAAATTGTAAAACACTTTGGTTTCATTTCTATGAATGTTTGAGATGAGGCTTGAAGATTAGTATTAGGTAGATATTCTAGCCAAATCAAGACATTAGGTTTATAAGTTCCCAAAATTCACACTCAATTGTCCAATATTGTCCAGATAAGGCAGTTAGGTTAAGACAGTTCTAAGTGACAGTTATCTCTGGAACCCGAGTTCAATCCTGAGTGAAAGCAGTTAGAAAAATAATTAATTAACACAACTCCTACCCCAGCTATGGTTAGCGGAATGAGAACAGGATACCCCCGTGGAATAAATAAAGGGTTAGGTTCAAAGTTCCGTGATGGCTCCCGAATACGACAAGAAAGTTCCCGAGTTCGAAAAGAAGGTTCCCGAGTCCGAGAAAGTTCCTGAGTCCGACAAGAAATACCTGAAGAAGGCCGGAAGGTATATCGGCCGAAACGTTATACAAATAACAATGAAGATGGGGACAATAGTCCGAATAACGCAGATAATACTTTGGTTTCAACTGTGACTATCTGGTAGAAAAAATGTCTTATTTTACTTAAATTTTTTATATTAAATTTTAAAAAAATGTTTTTCATAGGCTGTTATATTTTCTCAGATTACAGAACCAAGTCGGTGAAGTCATTGATGTCATGAAAGACAATGTTAATAAGGTGATGGGCCGTGGTTATAAATTGGAAGAGTTACAGGATCGATCAGGTATACTTGACGCTTTTTATTATTATTATTACTATTATTATTATTATTATTATTATTATTATTATTATTATTCACTCCTTTTGAGTTTTCACACCAGTGTTAGCTGATGGTATTTCACTGGAGTCTGAGTGACAGCAAGTCTCCTCAGGTCTCCAGGACTCTTCTGAGTATTCTGGCAGATTGCAGCAGTGCAGTGTTCTGAATGGTTTCAATCCTTCCTCTGATATCCAAACATTCCAAAACCTTTTCCAATCCTTTTGGGACTGTTCCAAGTGCACCAACCACAATTGGTATCACTTTCACTTTCGTGTTCCATAACTTTTTCAGTTCTCTGGCAAGGTCCAGATATTTGTCCACTTTTTCATTTTCCTTTAGCTTCACCCTGTGATCTGCTGGTACTGCAAAATCCACCAGTTGACAAGTTCTTTCTTTTTTATTTATCAACACTAGGTCTGGTCTTCTTGCTGGGAGAAGGTGATCCGTTTTTATTTCAAAGTCCCAGAGAATTTTATGCGTTTCGTTCTCAAGAACAGATTGTTGTATGGTCAAAATTTAATTTTTTGCATAATTCCCAGTGGATCATCTTCCCAACCCAGTCGTGTCTAGTTTTGTATTCTCGTTGTGCTAGTTTGCTACATTCGCAGAGTATATGGTTTACCGTCTGGCTTACACAAAGTCTACATTTACTATTTTGTTGGGTCTTATCAATTTTCGCTTTTATATAGTTTGTCCTTATGGCATTATTTTGTGCAGCAATTATAAGTGATTCAGTTTCTCTTTTGAGGTTTATTATTATCATTATTATTATTATTATTATTACTCTATTACTCCCTGTAAGTTTTTCACACCAGTCTTAACTGGTGTTTTTGCACAGAAGTCTGAGTGACAGCAAGTCTCCTCAGGTCTCCAGAACTCTTAAGTTTTCTAGCTGATCTTAACAATGCTGTGGTCTGGATGGTCTCAATTTTCCTTTGACCTCCAGTTCCCCACCCCCAGTCTATTTTCCAAGTGCACCAAATACTAGGTGTGGCAGAAATACTTCCCACATTTAAAACTGTCACCTGTGTTATGTGGAATAATGCTGTTTCAGATAGAATATTCAACCCATAGCAGAATCAACTTTGAGTTACTTGAGTTCCATTACAGATGCGATGGATGAATTGTCGTCTGATTCATTTTAAAAATGAAAATAACACTGACATCTCACTTTATTAGATACTAGCAGCCGGCTACCCGGTGTCGCCTGGGTAGGGTTGTTTTTTTTAAGTTAGTCCCGTAGATCCATTATTTCTGAATTGTGAGTTGAATTCTCGTGGGATGCCCAATTAAAATCCGTACGCAAAAAAAAAAGACCTTGCATTGATCCAGCTACTCTGAAAAGAAATGTTAATGTCTACTATCTAAAATATTAAATGAAAAAGAAGAAAAAGAATCCATGCTGTTATTATTTAGATTTTATTTTTTAATTATCTTCACAAATATAAATCAAATCTTTATTATTTTTGCTCAAAAACCAAGCCCTGGTGATATTTAATGTGTATGTATATTTACTTTGTCGTTAATTGTTTTATTTTCGAAGTTTCCTCCGGACATACATATGCACACAACTGCCCTTTATATGTGTACTAGAAGTAGCTACCCGGCGTCGCCTGGGTAGAGGGGGGATTTTTTAAAAGTCAGTCTCGCAGATCCATTATTACTTATCACTGGATGCCCTATAAAAACCCCACGTAAATATATAACAATATAGTAAGAAATTTTAATTCAATAATTTACAATCTAAAAAAAATAATACAATATAAATGAGGCGATTAATTCAATCAATCAACATCATATTTCAATTACCTTCTGTTACTATACAAATTTTAATTTTTAAATATCTTCCCAGATATAAATAAAATCTTCATTATTCTTGCTCAAAAACCAAGACCGGATGATAGTGAATGTTTTATTTTCTAAGTTTCCTCCAGACATACATATACACACAACTGCCATTTATATATGTATAGATATTTACGAAAATTACATGAAATCATCTTGAAATATTATAGATTGAATTTATTCAAAGAAATCACAATTGGCTTCAACCACGGCCTCCATACAATTTTGGAATTTCTGCAAGACTTTCCGGTGTTTTCCTCGTTTAAATTGGTAAATGCTGCCGTTATCCTTGCTTTTAATTTATCTTTGGTTGTGTTCCACGGTGTTTTCTTGGTCTCTCGCTCAACTGCGACCTTTACAGAAAAAATCAAGGAGATTGCAATCTAGCGAGTTTGACAGCTAGATGCTAGGAGTAATGTGGTCGCAGAAATTTTCTCATATGTTTTCCTGCTTGTGTAGTAGGATACAGAGCCCTGTTGCCAGACGTAGGATCTTTCAGAAGTCCTCTTTTAGATCCAGGGCAGCACTACCCCCTCCAGACACTTGATGTTGAGTCAGAGGCCATGTGGGGAGATGAACGGATGCATAACATCATCATCGCTTAGGGCCATCTCAAACACTATGATGCTGACTGGGCAGTGATGCTGATAGCTTTTTGATTTAGTGCGGGCTGATACGCACATATTTGTTTTGAGTGAGTCCCCGGGAAAATTTATGAGTCTCAACTAAAATTTCTTAATAAATTCTAGTGTTTTTATTTATGATCTAGGGAAACAACAAAAGCCGTCTAACTCCTACCTTGTAACCTATCCTGTGTAATTCCTTTCTAAGAAACTATTGAAATGTATTTACAGTTAGCTCGAAATGGTGAGGGAAGAAAAAAGAAAAACTCAGGGACGCATGGATAAGATTTTACTACGTCCTTTTAGGGTTTTTTCAGAGACGAAGGACGCATACCTATCAGCATCTTTGATTGGGTGTTTGCTTTTCATCCCTATCGGTGCATCTAGTGGGGATCGAGCAAGCCAACAATTGTTCTGTGAGTTCACATCTGATCCTGGCAGAAAACTTTCTCAGCTGAGAAAAAACAAAGCCTGTTTGGTTGGAGGGAGTGTTTGCCTTTGTTGAAAAGCTTTGCAGCGTGGTCTTTCCTCTTGTCCTTCATGGCTGTGATAAAAATGGGCGCTTTTTCCTCTTGTATGAGAAGTAGCGAATGCTTTCATGCACTGCCTGCCTGATAAGCAACTCAGATACTCCCACGTTCCTGGCTATGGACCTGATTGACTATCTGGAGTCACTGTCAATCGTAGCCTGGATCAGACCAAGACATTCGGGAGTTCTTTTCTTATCAAAACGAGGCTTCCAAGCTGCCGTACCTTCGTAATCACCATTGGACTCATCCAACTCTTTTCGAATCCTCAACACTGACCTCAGATTGACAGCCAAACACCGTGGAATCTTCGTATTGGAGCTTCTGTTATGAATTCCCGAGCAGTATAGCATGCCGTTTCCAGATTTCCCGAGGAATGAATGATGCTGCTTTCTTCACAGACAGTACCCTACTGACTCTAGTTTACTTCACAGTAGACAAAAATCTGAAACAAACAAAGCGCATGCGCTAAATTAATAATTTAAAATGGCGACAATTGATTAAAGAAAACGTAGGTATTTCTACATATACCCGGTGACGAGATGCGAGAAATTTAAAAAAAAAAAACCAAACTGATTTCAAAATACTAACCTATTCATTTTTTGAATCTATTCATAGACATTGAAAAATCGATTGAGGAAAACTTGAATTGTGTCATCTTTAACTCCGAAGTGCTTGATGACCCTATTAACTCACACATGCCTGTACAATTCAAATGGAAACTCAGACTAAGGTTAAACGCTATCTATCAACTTGAGAAGAACAGTCGCTCGTCTATAAATAGCAACAGCGCGTGTACACATTATTCCGGGCTGTGTTACATACTCAGAAGCACGGACGCACACACATACAGTGTGAGGTGTTGCGATGTGCGTGTCGATTAAAAAGAACACAGTATTACTAGGTAAACATTGGGAAATTGATACGCTCGGTCAAAGAATCTTGGAATACGGTGACTGTATCACCTGCAGAGGGGTACCTGCCCTCACCCCAACACACACCAGAAAAAAAAGGTTGTCCTAGCTATGACGGAATTTATTTATTTTATAAACTCCTTCGCACGATCCGAATGTGACACATAGTCAGTTTTAAAGTGGAGTTTACCAGGTTTGAATTCAGACTTTTCCTTCTCCTAGACCAGTTGCCGTACCAAAGTTGAAGAGCCTAGTCCTACATGTGCGGATGGGCTGGTATTTATCAACTCCTTTGCACGATCCGAATGTGACACATAGTCAGTTTTAAAGTGGAGTTTACCAGGTTTGAATTGAGAGTTTTCCTTCTCCTAGACTGGTTGCCGAAACAAGGTTAAAGATCCCAGTCTGTCCTACTTTTTTCCTTTCTTTCTGGTCCACTTTATGTATTTACCCAATCCCTCCACACAAGCAGGATGTGACACAAAGTAAATTTTTAAGTGGAGTTTACCAGGTTTGAATTCAGACATTTCCTTCTCCTAGACATGTTGCCGTACCAAGGTTGAAGAGCCTAGTCCTACATGTGCGGATGGGTTGGTATATATATATATATATATATATATATATATATATATATATATATGTTGAAAAGAGAAATAAAGGAAAGAAAGTATTGAATGGATAAAATAGGATATTTTAATTAATTTAACTTACACGTGTTTCGGTCAGGAGTTTATCCATGCGTATATTGTTCTAAATATTATTATTTTTAAACAACAAAATGAAAGGAAATAATAATAATAGAAAAAATGTAGAAATGTTCCGCACACAAAGAAATATCGACCTTCCTCAGAGTAAATCCTTATTTTTTAAAATAAAATTCGTTGGAACGCAGAGAAATATATATGTATATATATATATGCGACGATGACGTCAACATCTCTGTTTCTCTATGTGTGGAACATTTTCATTGAACAATTTCAAAAAAATATTTTTTCGAACATTTCAGAAATTCTCCGTATTTTAACCGCTTTGATTTAAAACACCGAAGAATTTACTCTGACTTATTCCTTGTATAAAAAAAGAAGACATTTATAGTTTTCTATTATTGTTATTTTATTTTGTATTTAAAATAATAATTGATAGAGTACATACCTACATGGATAAACTCCTGGCCGAAACACGTGTCAGTAAAATAAAATAGAATAAAATAAAATCTATTTTATCCATTCAGCATTTTCTTTCCTTTACATACCGCTTCCATTCTCAATTTCCCGTTGATTTCGACATATGAGTGTTCATACAATGAACATCCACACAGTGATTTGTTTATAGTGGTTAAGGCTTGTGTTGGACCATCCACAGTTTTTGGCACAGTCGATAGGAAAGAATTGGTGCATCAAGGGTTGCCACAAACCCAATCAACGACCGAACTCATCCCTCTCCTAGACTGGTTACCCTCTCCTAGACTGGTTACCTACCTAAGGCTGAAGGGCCCAGTCTGCCCTATTATTTAACCCAGAGGGGGAATATATGGATTCATACCTTTCCCACTTCGTCTAGGAATTGAACTCGAATCGACGAATCCATTTTCCACGACTCTAACCACAATATATATATATATATATATATATATATATATATATATATATATATTTCACGCGTGCAAAAGTGACTCAAGGTCAGTTTCTTAAGCGGAGTTGAAGAGTCTAGTCCGCCCTACTATTTATCCGTAATCGGAGGGAGAATAGCTGCATTCATACCTTTCCCAAGGGTATTAGTGCCATATAAAATGCAAGCAGCGTCGTCCAAGATTTGAACTCGTGTCGTCGTATCCATTTCCTTCGACCACAACTATTGCACCACGGCCAGCTCCGTGTATGACGGTATATATGTGTGTCATGCTTCTAATGGTGGGCTTTTGTTGTAGCCTAGCAAGGTTACTATATGAGAAATAAGCAAACGGAGGCTTGAAATGAAATGGAATCTTTATAGCATTACCAAAATATAATACTCACCAGCAGCATGAAGAAAGGTAAACCACTGCTAGTGGTATAAGATTACTCAGTCGGTATAATACTCCCGTATTTATAAGGATTGGGGCATACCCATTTATGTTCATAGGTAGGGTATATAACAGGTTTCACTTCTGGAGATTTGGGGAGTGTGGAGTACGTCGCTATTGTCATTACTCCCAGGTCCACTTTCAACTGGAGTGCAGTACCTGTTAGGGTCTCCTCTAAGGGTCAAATAGATCTATTTAAAAATTATTTATATTCTATAGAAACGTGTGAACAACAACAACAAAAAACGAGAAAAAAAAACAACAACAAACAACTAAAAAAAAAACCCCAAAACAATCTTCAGAAACAACAACACAAACATGTAAATATGAATGTATAATGAACGCGATTCCCTAACCTGTCGGCGTAAAATAACCAGAGACGGGTTGACATGCCATTAAAATCAATCAATCAATCAATCAATCATAGCCAGGTTAGCTCCGCCGGTAGAGCGTTCGGCTAGAAACCACAAGGTTCCTAATTCGATACCAGTCCTCGCAAACTCAGCGTATGAGTACTTAAAAGAGCTGATGGTAGGTGTGGCGCTCCACCTCAGACGCAAAAAAAATCTCTAGCGCTAGTGAAAAGGGATAGACTCCCTCGCTGATTGGTTGATTACCGATTTCTTTACTTTTACTTTTACCGCTTTACATGCATTGACTTTTCAAA
>CM042142.1:106405617-106418117 GCA_023376005.1 Doryteuthis pealeii | reverse complement strand
ACCTAAGTCTTTTGCTACTTTCTTTTACCCCCTCTTCCTTCTACCTCCTCCATCTTTTCATGTTTTCCTCCTCCTCCCCCTCCTCTTCCTCCTCTTCCTGCTCGTCTTCCTTCTCCTTCTCTGTTTATTTGTTTCGTTTCGTCTTCCTCTCCTCCTATCGACGTCTCCTCCCACCCTCGTTCTAAAGTCTTTCATCTGACACCTGCCCCTCCCTTTTGAAACCCATATCCTGCGCCCGCTCCTCATTCCGCTTTGCCGCGCGTTGTTCTTCATCCTCTCACCGCCATTGTTGCTACCATTGATGTTTTTTGGTGCTACCCTCTCGTTCGGCTCTCTCTCTCCTTTCTCCCGTGTTTTGTGCTATCTTTCCGTAAATAGATAGACACTCTTCTTATATCTTTTTTTTCCGTTTCTCTTTCACAGCTTCCTTCTCTCTCTCTCTCTCTCTCTCTCTCTCTCTCTCTCTCTCTCTCTCTTACTCATATATATATCTATCTATCTTTCTTTTCTCTTTCTCTCTCTCTCTCTCTCTTTCCTTTCTCTTCCCCCCTCTCTCTCTCTCTCTCTCTCTCTCTCTCTCTGTGTCTCTCTCTCTCTGTCTCTCTCTTCTCGCGTTATAGTGCCAAAAATTAGAGTCACTCGTCTTACAACTTGTAGCTCCTTCTTTCACTTGAATAACAGCGGCTATTCGACCTGGTATGGAGACTACGACGGGGTGGAATCTGAGTGAATATACTTATTTACTAAGCTTAGCTTAGATGTGGCATACAGCCACAAGTATGGGGCACCCAGTGAGAATCGAACTCACTAACAACGGTTAGCGAATCTAACTTGTTGACCATTACACCACGTGAGGTGCCCAGTCTGTGTGAATATATGTAAACAAGCATTTTTCACGACTTTTCATAGCTGACTTTGTTGGGTGTGGCTGGAGGGGGAAATTATTTTCCTGACCCCCCCCACTCCACCATACATAATTAAGCTCATGAGCATTCAACGAGATCGAACTCGTTATTCAGTAGTGATGGATCTACGACACTAGGTTGCAAACCATTTGACAACGATGGGACGCCTTGCGTTTAAAATTTAGTGAGTCGGGTGTGGATGATGGAAAATCTGGAGGCTAGCTGAATGTACCGGGACTTGTTTCGAGTCACTTGTAAACGATAGAAGGAGGGCTTATCTTTCTAGAACAAACACATCAAGAAACATGTCGATGAAGGTTTTGGTTTGGTTTGGTTTGTTTTACGGCATATCAACCTCGATGAGCCATTTAATGCCGACAAAGTTTTGAAATAAACTTATTCTTGATACGTTCTCAATTTTTTTATAAACACATTTTTTTCTATTTAGATGGGACCCTAACAGGTAATGCCACTCCGGGTCAGAGTGGACCTGGGAGCAATGGTGATGAAGGGGTGCACATTACCCAGACGTCCTGAGAGTCTCGCCATCAGATAGAGTTTAACGTCATACCCAAGTCATGTAGACCCTCAGACACCGCCTTCTAGCACCCATATGATAAAAAGGGTTGGGGTTGCCATAAGGACAATAGGGTTGGGCAATCATATAGTGCTAGGGCTTGACGTGACCAGCCGATTGATCAGAGGGGGCCTCTCTGACCGCCCGTCTATCCTAAGTAAGGCCAAAGTGGAATGTTGCAGGTCGTGGACTGCTTAGTCACCTGGGTTCCATCCCTGAGCATCACATTTCGCCACCCACGACCAACAGGTGGCCCCATTGGAGGGAGTCTACCCTCTTCAGTGGTGCAATCGATGTATTCTAAAACCCCAGCTGACAGAGTTCCGATGAAGGATATTTATAGTCTGCCACAAGAGCTATGAATGACTTTTGAAAGCATCGGTTCTCACTAGATTACACAAAGATAAGTAGCGGTGAACCAGTTCAATACTTAGATGGGTGACTACGTAAAGAAGAAATAACTGTAATCTTATTCTTTACTTTCTATTTTAACTAAATAGTTCAATTATGAAAATTTAGCAATGAAATACGAGAGTGATGGAAGAGTAAGTTTCAGTTGTTCTATTTTTCGATTATACCACCCCCCCCCTGTTTCAAATCTTTTTATCTGCATTCTTATTTAGTTTCATTGGCCTTTCTAATTTAATATAATGCATATATTTGCTAGTTCAAATAATGGATTTCAGATTATTATTTATTTTTCTTTCTTTTTTCTCGTTTTCCTTTTTCTTATCTTTTTTTTTTTTTTTTATTACTTTTTTATTTTTTCCTTCCAAAGAAAAATAAATAAATAAAAATGTATAAAGATCACACACACACACACACACACAACACACACACACACACACACACGCACGCACGCACGCACATGTATATATATAAATGTTTAAAGTTAAATTATTAATAACGATAGACAAGTTTATTTCCTTAACAAGAAGCTGGGGAGATCAACTCGTTTATAACTATTAATAATCTAAATTAACTATTTAGTTCCTAAATTCTATTTAGATGAGCAGTGTTTAGAAATACTTTTCTGAATGGGCTTGTCAGGACAGTGGCTCGTTTACAATGGGTTTTGGTATATATATTTTGGTAATATATATATATATATATATATATATATATATATATATATATATATATATATATATATATATTATATAAGATAAAAGGTGACTTACCAGTGAAAATGGGCCCGATCGTTGGAGTGCAAAATTCAGGGGTTAAGTCAGTGATATAACAAATACAAAGTGCTCAATACGAAGTAGAGCAAATTTATTAAAAAATGGATACAATAGAAACCTACTCGAGATTCACAATAAGGATCTTCAGGGTTAAATCCACTGAATTAATCAAGGTACCGATTAATTGCAGCCGATCACGCGTGTGTTCATTGTATAAGATGTTACGTTACTAAGGGACGCTTGTTTTAATAACATATATATATATATATATGTGTGTGTGCGTGTGCGTATGCGTGTGTGTATGTGTGTCTAGCCCCACTGATGAGACGTGATACGTCGAAACACGGTGTCTGTGGATGACTATATATATATATATATATATATATATATATATATATATATATTAACCGAATAAGTCAGGGTTATGAAGAATATAAAGTGTTCAATACGTTTGTAGAGCCGATTTAGTATTAAGGTGTGCATAGAAATAACCTACTCAAGATTCACCATGAAGGATGATCAGGGTTAATTGTAATGAATTAATTAAGATATCTTGATTAATTCATTACAATTAACCCTGATGATTCTTCATGGTGAAACTTGAGTAGTTTATTTCTAAACACACCTTAATATTATATATTTATGTGCGTGTGTGTGTCTGGCCACACTGATGAGACGTGACACGTCGAAACACGATGACCATATATATATATATATATATATATATATATATATATATAAAGTTAAACCTAATGAGTCTGATATACCTACTAAAAGTTTCGCTTAGTGCTCTTTTAGGGTAAAGATCTAACGCAGATCTTTGCCCTGAAGAGCACTAAGCGAAACTTTTAGTAGGTATATCTGACTCATTAGGTTTAACTTTATTATTTGCTCTACTTAGGTATTCAGCACTCTTTACTTTTAGCTTTAGAGTATCCTGGCGGTTTTTTTTTTTTTGGCCAAGTATTATAGTATCAACCGATTATTTTCGGTTGGTACGACTATCTTGTTCTTTCCTTTTTTCCGCAAAATTTTTTTACTCCCCAGGTGATGTTTGGTAGCATATTTTTACAATCAAACTATTTGCCGGGTTTTTTCTTACCGCAAGGGTTTACCAACAAGTTTGGTATATTAAATATATATATATATATATATATATATATATATATATATATATATATATATATAAGATAAATATATAAAGGTTTTACATATCTATTTATTAGGTGACAAAGGAACATTCACAACCATATTGGTTTCATGCGATGCATTCATCAGGTGAAGATGTTTATTCTAGAAAAAAAGGTTTGCAAAAAGGATTATGTTTTTTTTTTCAAATTATTAGTAACTTGCATATGTGACACGTGTTTCAGATCTGCTATCTTCTTCAGGCATTGAATATGTATATGTGTGATTTCTGATATTTGGTAGGTTGTGTGTGTGTTTTTGTAACTTACTTTTTGTTATATATATATATATATATATATATATATATATATATATATATATATATATATATACCTAAGTTAAGATTTATTTATCAATCTATCTATCTACTGAAGCTAGTTCATCTCTCTCTCTCTCTCTCTCTCTCTCTCTCTCTCTCTCTCTCTCTCTCTCTCAAACACACACACACATACACACGCGCACGCACACACACACAGATTAACTCTCCTCCTCCCCCTCTATCTCTCTTCCTCTTCCCCTCTCTCTTTATCGCACCTGAACGTGTTTATATATATATATATATATATATATATATATATATATATATATATGTCCAAAGTTAAGTAAAATAAGATCTTCGTATGTCTCATGAAAAAGTCGGTGGAAACCGCATCACATTTAACCAGTGGTCAATGGAAAAAAAAACGGAATACATCCTACACTATCACTGTGCAATCATAAGCTTGTACAACACCCTGCTGAAAGAGTGACTAAATAGTATCTGGTGGTTTCTTCCATATGGAATTCCCGAACAAAATAAGATGGAAAAAAATACATGACTAGTTTGATCAGGTGACGCGGAGGGCGTAGTATTCCACGGTTCAATGGTGATTTGCACTGAACCAGAGAAATGTTGTAACCCCGGCGGTGTAACGAATGCCGAGGTGTCAATAAATGTATCTTTATTTTATCGATGACTATAACACCCAATGGAATGCAGTGTATGTTGTAAAATGTATTGACTAAGCGGCAATCGGACACACACACACCACACACTCTCTCTCTCTCTCTCTCTCTCTCTCTCTCTATATATATATATATATATATATATATATATATATATATATATATATACTTATAGAATTAAACAAAACAGATGTCTCCTGTTTAACAAGTTTATTTTCGATCTTTTCAAGCTTTCTGGCCAACATTTTATATTTGGATGGAATCCGTAGATTGGTCCACTAAAATTTTTGTCCCATGTACTTTCGGTACTTCGAAGTACCATCTTCACGGGTGATGTATATAAATGAATGAATGCTTCCTATATATATATATATATATATATATATATATATATATATATATGTATATATATATATAAACGCACACATTTAACCATTTACACCATTTCTGTCATTTAAAAAAAACTATTTCGTTTACCTGATGAATGCTTTTAGCAGGAAACCATTGGTAGTAATATCGTTCCCAAATAAATGAATAAAAGCTAAAAATTTTATTTGTCACTTCATTCAACTATCAACGCTCTATCACAGATATTGAGCACTCTTCTAATAACACTGTACGTTGGATTACTATGACTTTTTCTTGTATACTAGTGCCAACCATACACATTAATATATATATATATATATATATATATATATATATATATATATATATATATATATATATTCAACCACGCTCGATACTAAGGTAAAATTAATTATTCATTACACCAAATTTAAAACCACTAACCTTGTTATTCGCAACAACTCATCTCCCCAGACAAGTCGTCTTAATGAGACTAGGGTAGTATACAAATTTGGGCAGCCCTCTTTCATTTATTCATATAGAATTAAACAAAACAGATGTGTCCTGTTTAACGAGTTTATTTCCGATCTTTTCAAGCTTTCTGGCGAACTTTTTTTTATATTTGTATATTATTAACAGTATTTCCCATTAATAAATTAGGCACGACATAACCCCAGACGGGTTGATATACCTTTAAAATCAACTAAACAACCAACCAAAAAGTTCCCTGTTCAATACCAGCCCTCGCCAACTCAGTGCATGAGTAGCGCAGCTTGGATCTGTGCAGTAAAGTAGGGAGATGATGTTAGGTATGGCATTCCACCCTAGTCGTAAAATTTCTCCCTTGTCTAGTGCTAGTGAAAAGGGGATAGAGTCCTTCGCTGATACTGACAATAGGCCTCCCTACTGACTTTTTTTAGTCGATTGTATCATGTTCCACTAGAAATAATAATTGAAATGTGTTTTACCTTGGCATTTTTGTCTAAACTTGGACTTTCTCCACCAGACAAGAGAAAATACATCAAAAAGATTCAGAATAAAGCTCTAACCGCACCAGCGTGGATATGGCAGTCCTACATTGTGACATCAAACCGACAAAGACTGGTGGTATTGTGAGATACTGCTGGGGCACTTTAGGTTAGTGGTAATGATACTTCGGCCCCGAAACCATTCCTGAACCCAGAGTCATCATCTGATGAAGGCTTTGTTGGTTGCAATGCTACTGTGTAAATAGCAGTTATTGTATGAAGATTATAAAATTGGTACTATTCTACGATTGATTTTTTTTTTAAATTTCTATTTTTCAACAAGATTCGAAATTGTCAATAAAAAAATAGAATAGAGATTCCTATCGTTCGAAATTGGTGTTTAAAATACCAAATATTTAGATAAGGTCGAGTAATTAAGAGTTTTATTTCTCGTTGGTTTTATTTATAAATGTTTTTTTTTTATCAAGGGATTTTGGAGAAGTAACACAAGAAAATTGCGAATTGAAAGTGCTATAATTCATAGTTTTTTTTTTGTCTCTTTTATAAGATTAAATATTGAACAGGTATATATATAATATATATATATATATATATATATATATATATATATATATATGTGTGTGTGTGTGTGTGTGTGTGTGTATAATCCAAAAGTCCAGAGAAGAAATCTTCCTTACGACTCAAGAGCTTTTTAAAAAAAAACCTGTCGCAGTTTGAGAGCTCAATGTGTATTCTTAATGTTAGAGTCACAGAGAAAATTTTTAAGTAAAGAAATAACAAAAGACTTAGAGATTTTGCATTATAGTCTATTTCAGGAGCTTAGACAAAGTGTCTAACTCTCCCGACTCATCAGATGCGAATGATGAATTCTTTATTACTTTAAAGGCATTTGAAAACAGATATTTTTTTTAAATTTATAGTCCTGTGATATGAATTCAAAACGAAAACCTTGATGTTGCAAAAAATTATGTCGTAGTTTCAAATATGAGCACTTCCGCCACAATTATCTCGGTCACCGATTCATGTATCTCCCTGAAATAGACTATATTGCAAAATCTCTAAGTCTTTTGTTTTTTCCTTACTTACCGGTTTAGTATTTAATCTTAAAAAGATCTATACCTCATCTATCTATGTATCTATGTATCTATCTATCTATATATATATATATAATAAAGATAAACCTAATGAGTCAGATAAACCTACTAAAAGTTTCGCTAAGTGCTCTTCAGGTATTGAGTACATTTTACTTATTAGTTCTAGTTTCCCGGCGTTTTTTTATGATATATATATATATATATATATATATATATATATATATATATATTATATATGAAAATTGCTTTTTTCTTTTGGCCAAATATTGTACCAATAGATTATTTTTGGTTGGTACGATTATCTTGGTCTTTTCTTTTTTCCAAAATTTTTTCCCCGGGTGATGTTTGGTAGTATGTTTTTACAATCAAACTATTTGCTGTTTTGTTCTCACCGCGAGGATTTACCAACAAGTTTGGTATATTATATATATATATATATATATATATATATATATATATATATATATTGAGAGAGAGACAGAGGGCGAGCGAACGAGCGAGAGAGAGAGAGACAGAGACAGAGACAGAGAGAGAGAGAGAGAGATAGAGATGGGTAGAAAAGTATGGAAATAAATCTGCTGATAACGGAAAAATAACATTTCTCTAGTAATCTAGTACTTTCTCATCTCTCTAGACAACACTTGTTTTTTTCTATTTACTACACACACAGACATGCACACACACACAAACACACACGCACACACATATACACACACACACACATATATATACATATGTGTGTGCGTGTGAGTGTGATTTTTATACATTTTTATTTAATTATTTTTCTTTTTAAAGGAAAAAATAAAAAGAATAGATAACAATTTATAAAACTCTTACGCGCATACATAGACAGACACACACATATATATATATATATATATATATATATATATATATATATATATATATATATATATATATATATATAGGGGATATATATGTAGGGGGATATATAATATATATATATTATATATATATGTGTGTGTGTGTGTGTGTGTGTGTGTGTATGTGTGTGCGTGTGTATGATATTTATACATTTTATTTTATTTATTTTTCTTTAAATAGATAAATTAAAGAGAAGAACTTCTTACTGCTAAACAATATTTAGCGAACATTTCTCGCATACAGTTACTATAGCAAAGTTTTGGTAAGTCTCTTGTATCATAACGTCTATCATCCATAGAAATGGACTCGGCGACCCGAGTTCAAATCCAGAACGAAGCTGTTTGCATTTCACTTTGCGCTAATGCCCTTGAAGAAGGCATGAATCCATCTATTTTCTCCCCAGTAAGACAGGCTGGGCACTTTAGCCATAGTATTGCAACCACTCGAGGTGAAGGAAAACTGAATTCAAACCAGCTGTAATCCGTTTAAATTTTGACCTTGTGTCGCATCCTACTCGCGGTGGAGGTCTTTGGTAAATACATACGACTACTATAGTAGTGACTTCGATCCTCACTGTGTTTCTCCTACGATTAGTTTTATACCATACCTGGATAAATATTAGGAGAGTTTTAATACGATATGATAAATTCTAATGGAAAATTTCACTATAAATGCATTTGGAATTTCTTTCAAAAACTTTGTAAGATAAATAAGATTTTTCTAATGGCATTAATTTTCTAAGTCTTCTTAGAAAATTAATGACATCCGCACATATACTCTCCCCCCACTCTCTTCTCTCTCTCTCTCTCTATCTATATATATATATATATATATATATATATATATATATATATATATATAAAGTATACATTTGCTAATGTTAGATAAGGAAGATTATAATAGAAGATACGTTCGATCTTTTTACTGTTATAATCTAATAAACAGACCGAGAAAGAAACAGTGGGTGTTACACTAGCAGGAGGAGCCTACTAATTAGTTTTGACTAAGGAGAAGAGAGGCCCTTTATATTGAACTAGCAGTGGCTACCCGGCGTCGCCTCGGTAGAGGGGGATATTTTAAAAGTTAGTCTTGCAGATCGTGAGTTGAATCCTCGTTGGATGCCCCATTTAAATCCCTGTGTAAAAAAATAGACCTTGCATTGATCCAGCTACTCTGATGTCTACTATCTAAAATATTAAATGAAAAAATCCATGCTGTTATCATTTAAATTTTATTTCTTAATTATCTTCACGAATATAAATCAAATCTCTGTTATTTTTGCTCAAAATCTAAGCCCTGGTGATATTTAATGTGTATATATATTTACTTTATCGTTAATTGTTTTATTTTCGAAGTTTACTCCGGACATACATATACACACAACTGCCCTTTATATATGTATAGATATATTAAATCTTCCTTCTCCTTGACTGGTTGCCATACTAAAGTTTGTTACGAGTTTTGTGGCCATCCTTTAGGCTTCAAGAAAGAGCGCTGTCCAGCATCCTTGGTGTTAAGCAGAGAGCGATCCTTAGTGAAGAATCATTGCGTTCTCCTTAGTATCTCTTAATATTGGGTATGGTCTTTTGGTTGTTCCTTGGTGCTCCTCAGTCTGGCAGATCGTTCGTCACTGAATTCAAATGGACGTCTGTCAATATCAGCCGATTAAGTAGTTAACCAACCATATATTCGGGCTGTTGATTGACTGAGGTTTAAACCACATGACCTCGCTTAGTCTATAAATTTAAGTGGTGTGTTGCAGCACACCTTATATACCAAAATAATCCCACAAAGTTAAAAAGCCCAGTCTCCCCTACTATTTATCCATAGCTGAAGAAAGAATATTTGGATTCCTACCTTTTCCAATGGTATTAGCTATGGAGACAGCCGCGTCCAGGATTTGAACTCGTCTCGCCGTGTCCATTTTCTACGCCGGTAACCATTACACACAATTCCAGGGTATATATTATGTATATTATTTACCTAACCTTGTGCCATGGACAGGATCTGAAACAAAATCAATTTTTAACTGGATTGGATGATTGATTTTAATAACATATTAACTCGTGTATAGGCGTAGAGGTTAGGGAATTGTGTTCATTGAAAATTTATATTTACATTTTTTGTCGCTATTCAAGAGGCTTTTTGGCACACGGTTATATGATATAAAGTATTCCTGTCTAATAAAAATAATCTCTAGGCTGCAGGTTTCAATCCTGGTCAAGGGCGATAGTAATATAGATTAATAATTAACACAGCTTAACACTTGTACCCAGCTATGGTTAGGTTTTACATATTGAACAATTTCGCAATAGCTCTTAAGTAAACATATCAAACATTGCAATAATCAAAATATCATACTGTTATCATACTAGTTAAGAGAGTTAAATCAAGATTATTATACTATTTACATATTGAACTATTTGTATTAGCTCTTAAGTAAACATATCAAATGTAATAATTAAATTATCATACCGTGGTATATCCACAGGTCCTGCTAGTAGACTTATAATCCCAAAATTGAGAGTGTTACCTGAAGAAATGAGACTTACAGGAAGTTCAGAATTACTCGACCCTTGAACTTCTAATTGAGTTGATGGCACGGGGCAAAGGTTGTTGTTTTTTTCTTGGGAGGGGGGAGAACAGGATACTCCCGTTGATTGAATAAATGGTTGTGTTCACAATTCCGCGATGGCTCCCGATTACGATAAGAAGGTTCCCGAGTTCGAAAAGAAGATTCCTAAGTTCGAAAAGAAGGTTTCCGATTACGACAAGAAGGTTCCCGAGTTCGAAAAGAAGGTTTCCGATTACGACAAGAAGGTTCCCGAGTTCGAAAAGAAGCCGATTACGACAACAAGGTTCCCGAGTTCGAAAAGAAAGTTCCTGATTACGAAAAGAAGGTTCCCGAGTTCGAAGATAAATTTCCCGAGTTCGAAAAGAAAGTTCCCGATTACGACAAGAAGGTTCCCGAGTTCGAAAAGAAAGTTCCAGAGTTCGAAAATTAGGTCCCGATTACGACAAGAAGGTTCCCGAGTTCGAAAAGAAGGTTCCCGAGTTCGAAAAGAAGGTTCCCGAGTTCGAAAAAAAAGATTTCGATTACGAAAGAAGGTTCCCGAGTTCGAAAAGAAGGTTCCCAAGTTCAAGAAGGCTCCCGAGTCCGACAAGAAATACATGTAGAACGCCGAAGGACACATCGGCTGAAATATTTTTTAAAAACTGTTTCAACAGCAAATACACAGTGTGCACCGGTCCAAGCCATTATTGTAACTGATGGTATCTGAAAATTTAAAAAAATGGTATGCCATTGGCTCGGCTAAGTTCACTTGCATCACACAGGTGACTAGTTAAAATGTGGGAGTTATTTTTGCCGCACACTGTATAAGTAAGTTAAAAAGAAAAGTCGTTGGGATGGCCTAAAGTCGGTATCAGCCAGACAGCGAGGGAGTCTATCACCTTTTTACTAGCGCTAGACTAAGGATATTGTTTTTGCGTCTGAGGTGGAACGCCACGCCTACTACAGCTCCTTACTTTACGGCAGAGATCCCTTTGCAACTCATGACACTGCGTTAGCGAGGGCCGGTATTGAACCAGGAACCTTGTGGGTTACGAGGTGCACTCTCTACCGACTCAGCTAAACCACCCTGTACAATGCTGTTAAAATTATGTTGCTTAAAATGTACAGACTTAATTACGGGCACCGCACAGGTGACTATTCAAAATGTAGGAGATAAATTTGCCGCACCCAGTATAATGCTAGATCAAGGAAGTTGTTTTTGCATCTGAGGTGGAGCTCCACACCTACCATCAGTCCCTTACTTTACGGCACAGATCCCATTGCTACTCATAACGCTGCGTTGGCGAGGGCCAGTATCGAACCAGGAACCTTGTGGGTTACGCTGTTAAAATTATGTTAAAATGTACAAACTTAATTACCGGGCACCACACAGGTGACTATTCAAAATGTGGGAGATAAATTTGCCGCACCCAGTATAATGCTAGACCAAGGAGATTGTTTTTGCGTATGAGGTGGAGCGCCACTCCTACCATCAGTCCCTTACTGAAATGTACTTAAAATATACAAACTTAATTACCGGGCGTTAATACCTTTTTCTAACCATCTTATTTTGTTCTATTTTATTTTATTTGTAAAAATGATGTTTATCTATGATAGACTTGTGAAATGGCATAGATTAAAAATCACTTTCCGACTAATTATTTCTTTCTAAACACCTTTATCTGAATTATCAAAGTAAAAAGTAAAAATATGATCAGTTTTTATAGGTGGGTGGAGAGTGTCATTTCTCTGATTGTCGGCTGGAAGTTAACATTCCATTCCCCGCAGGCGAAATGCGCTCACACGCACGTACATAAAATATGGTTTCCTA
>CM042142.1:106383117-106400617 GCA_023376005.1 Doryteuthis pealeii | reverse complement strand
ACTTTGAATTTAAACCAGATCTGGATAGGGTTGGGTTCCACCACGTTATTTCTGCCCAAAATACAATATATGAGTAGCGCCCCCCCCTCCCATACGACCAAACCAGATTACGAGATAAGTCTTTTTTTTTCTTTTTAATAGTTGGAGAAAAATCACTAATAGTAAGAATAGGAGAAACTCATTTGTGAACAAAACCCTTATTGCTTGTAATTAATTTCAGTTCCCTAAAATCAACACTCAGTTCAATTTTAGTTTGGTTTGGTTTGGTTTGGTTTGGTTTGGTTTACGGCATATCAACCTATGCCCACAAAGTCTTGAAATAAATTCTTAATGCATACTAAATTTTTTTACAAACACATTTTTCTGTTCAACCCATTGATGGAACCCTAACAAGTACTACCACACCGACTCAGAGTGTACCTGGGAGCAATGTTGATGAAGGTGTGCTCCATATTCCCCAGACCTCCAGAATTGGAACCTCACCATCAGATAGAGTTTAACGTCATTCCCAGGACATGAAGACCCTCAGTCACCACTTTCTAGCACCCATATGATAAAAAGGGTTGGGGTTGCCATAAGGGCAGTAGGATTGTGACACTTATATATGTGCTAGGGTTTGACGTAACCAGCCAATTGATCGGAGGGAGCCTCTCCGACCACCCGTGTTGCATGTCATGTTGGCTCATCCACCAGGATTCCAACCTTAAGCATTACGAGTCGCCACCCACGGCCAGCAGGTGGGAGTCTTAGCCCTATGCAGAGGTGCAGTCGGTGTATTCTAACGCCCCAGCCGACAGGGTGGATTCAGCTCTGTGGTTAACTGCTGAGATCATTTAACGAAACAACTGACGGCAGTGCCCTTTGAGGACTTCCAGCACAGTTTCCAGGCGCAATTTCATTACTTTCTATACACATTCTATGGGATTGAATTTTTGGTCGCAGAAAATATTGCACAACCTCCTTAATCCTTGTGACTATGTTTTTATTTTTAAATCAACTCCGTAGTTACCATTCGGGAACTGCTTAAAAAATGAAATGAATCAACTGAAGACAGTGTCATTTGAGGACTTTTAACACAGTTTCCCGGTGTGTGAGAGATGTCTTCGTTGTTGTATGGTTTCACAAGGAAACCATTTTGAAGGAGAATATGTTCATTTGTAATTCAATTGATAATAACAATTTTTACTCAATGAATCTCATTACTTAAGAGAGCAGTCTAGTAATCTTTTAAATATAAGACTTCTATAAAGGCTGTCTTCAACCAAATAGGCTTTCAATAAAGCCATAAGACTCCTCTAGATATTGCATATATTTCTTCTTTTCGGCAGCCATGATTAATACTGAAAGTTATATGCAAATATAATACACACTAGCTTAGTAGCTTAGTAATACACTTGCAATTTTTAAAAAGACATGTTTCACATTTTAACAAGTATTGTAAAGAAATAGGAGTTGAAAGGAACTGATTTGGACATGTCTATGAAGAGGAAACTTCAAGAAATAAGCCGAATCTCTTTTTATAGCAGCACAAAATAGTGCCGTAGGAACCAATTATATCAAAGAAATAGAAAGAAAGAAATGAAATAGTAAAAAGAAATAGTAAATGTATTAAATATAGTAAAAAGAATAGTATAAAAAAATAAATATACTTATATTAATTATATATCATATTATATTATATTATATTATAGTTATAATAATTATATATAATAATTATATATTTATAATTATATATATATATATTTATTTGTAATATATTATTTATCATATTATTTAATCATATATATTTATTTATACTAGCAAATATATGCACCCTCCGGGTGCTAGTATCTAAGTTTTAATATAATGAAATATCATGTTAAATTAGAAAGGCTAATGAAACTGAATAAAAATGCCGATAAAAATATTTGGAACAGAGGGGGTATAATAAAAAAAATAGAACAACTTTGAAACTAACTCTTCCATCATTTTCCATTACTCCCGTCTTTCATTGGTAAATTTTCCTAATTTAACTATTTGGTTAAAATAAGAAGTAAAGGATAATATTACAGTTATTTCTTCTTGTTAATAGATTTCTTTTAAGATTTATCCCCAAGATTTTTGCTCATATTCAATAAGATAAAACCAAACAATTTGAAATCAATAATACTAAGCATATATTTATTAAAATCATTTTTTAAAGATCAATATGCAAATTAGCCTTCCCATTCACACCGTAATCCACTATTTTGTAGTATATATAAATACAATTGCATGTTATTAGTATGTAGATAAGACTAACAGTCTTAATGATATAAACCAATTTTATTAATAATTGAAGTTTAAATAAAAATAAAATCATGGAGAATGTGATGTAAATAACAAAGGGAATTGTGATTTGTATAGTAATATAGTTTCGGTTACAGACAGACAAATCCACAATCTCCATTATAATAAGAAGATATAATAATTATATAAAATAATTATATCTTATACTATTATATATGACACTATAGTAAAAGAAATAAATATAGTAAAAAGAATAGTAAAAGAAATGTATCAAAGAAATAGAATTGAGTTGAAAGAACTGATTTGGACATGGCTGCGAAGAGGAAACTTTAAGAAATAAACCGAATCTCTTTTTATAGCAGTACAAAATATTTCCGTAGGAACCAATTATATCAAAGTAAAAAATTCGTGTCTTATTTAATGCCAATGCTGTCCTTGTAGACGAAGAGTAGTGGTACTATTTAACCCATACCTTGGGGGATCAGTGGGTTCATACCTTTCCTAACGGTATTAATCCAAAAGTAAAAGACATGGATATATCTGTGTTACGTTTTTAAGGGCCATTCCTTGGCCTTATAGCAGAAACGATTATCTGGTTGAATCCTTGATAAAGAGTCCATCGATAATATGAATCCTTTGGTTACTAAAGTGTTCTCAGTTACTGGTAATCGTATAAGTCCTTCGAGAGTATTGGTACAGATCCGGCAATCCTATGTGTGTCCGTCCTCAAAGAGTGCAGTTTTAATTATGACCAATGTGGGGAGGGGGTTAAATATTCATATCAGGCCAGTAGTATTACTAGTGATAAGAATAATCCCAACAATCTGTTCTCCCCCAATTTAAGGGAAAATAGTAGGACAGACTGGGCTATTTCGCCTTGGTATGATTAGAAGAAACACTCTACATTTGATTCAGCTGTACACCGCTTAAAATTTGACCTTTTGTTATATGTCCGTGACGTAGTCATTAAGTAAATACATATATACACACACAATGTCCCGAGTCTGCAATTGGTGAACATCTTCTTAATATAAATACCTGTCGGTCCAATTACAGTGATCTATAATTTTCCATCCTGCACAAGGCAAGAACGAAACAGCACTTAAATGTCCTCGAAGATGTTTCGATCTTCTTTTCTCGTCCTTCCTTGTGCAGACAAATAAGTCCCAAGCACTCACTAATTTTATTAGGTGAGGGGCTTGGGTTAGGTGTGACTTGATGGGGTTTTCATAAATTTGTTCGCCCCACCCTCTTGTCTAACCTATTCCATATTCCATATTTATTCCCGACTTACTATTTGACTTTTAATTGTTTCCGGGTGTAAAACTTGAAAAGCACCGGACGAAATAGCCTTTGTTTTAATAATAAACACCTTTTTCCCCTTCTGTGTGGTAAAGTGAGGAGCTGATGGCAGGTGTGGCACTCCATCTCAGACGCATAAACAATATCTATCGCTAGCGAAAGGGGGATATACACCTTCGCTGTCTGGCTGATACCGACTTTAGACCACTCCGACGACCTTACTTTATCCTTTTACACACACACACACACACACCACACACACACACACACACATATTATAATATATATATATATATATATATATATATAATATATATATATATATATATATATATAGTGTTTGTATGTAAAATAATGCAAATGACTGGTAAGTAAGAGATGATTCTATTTGGGATCATCTAAATCTCATTGTACAACCATACTCTATGCTCTTATAGGTGCAAGCATATATATTCATACAAGGATTTCTATAAATCCCTAAGAGAGCTCAATGTATAATAACCAATAAATCAATTATATACAGAGCAATATTTGACTTTCAAAGAAAGAAAAACATAACAAACCATCATTATACTGTTATAATTTATTTCGACCAGGAACTCAAAATGAGTCTAGTCTCTTCAGAGAGATCTTACAAATAAAAAGAATTTCAATAGAAAAATCCTTCACCAGAATTAAGTCTTCTCGTACGCTTATATAAGAACACAATTTTATATATATATATATATTATATAATATATATATATATATATATATATATATATTAATGTGTATGGTTGGCACTAGTATACTAGAAAAAGTAGTAGTAATCCAACGTAGAGTGTTATTGGAAGAGTGCTCAATATCTGTGATAGAGCGTTGATAGTTCAATGAGAAATCAAAACAAATAAAAGTTTTTGCTTTTATTTATTTAATTACGGGAACGGTATTACAACCAGCGGTTTCTTGCTGAAAGCATTCATCAGGTAAGACGAAACAGTTCCTTGTGCGTTTTTTTAACTGTATTCTCGTGTTTGCAAAAAACATTCCGCATCACGTAAACACACAAACACGAGAATACAGTTAAAAAAAAAACGCACACATTTGACCATTTACACAATTTCTGTCATTTTCAAAGGAACCGTTTCGTCTTACCTGATGAATGCTTTCAGCAAGAAACCGCTGGTTGTAATACCGTTCCCGTAATTAAATAAATAAAAGCAAAAACTTTTATTTGTTTTGATTTCTCATTGAACTATATATATATATATATATATATATATATATATATTTTACTGGGTCCTATACACGTTGGGGTTCCTTTTGTCCCCCTCAACGTAAAATTAACTTAATAAAAACCTTGATTCATCGAGCCTTTATGATCTGTTCCAAATCCAAACTCCAGCAGGAATTTTCCTTTATTAAAACTACGTTAATTAAGAACGGTTACCCTGAAAACTTGGTCAATGCCACTATAAGATACAAATGTGCGCAGCTTTCAACCCTTCCGAAACTTGGTCCCGAAAAATGCCCAGTCTACCTAAGACTTCCTTGGCTGGGCAAATCTTCCATTCCTCTGTTAGACAAAAATAAAAAGTCTGTCCATCGTTGCTTTAATTCCATCAATCCTCGGATAGTCCTTAAGTCCAATGTGCTGTTTCCTCCTAATCTCAAGGATAGTATTGCCCCTCATCACAAAAGCCACCTTATCTATAAGTTTACTTGCAAATGCGAGATTTGCTACATCGGCCGTACTACCTTGAGACTGGAGTCTCGAATCAAGCAGCACATACCCTACAACATCCGTTCAGGCAACGTGGACTGTCCCACAGCTGCAGGCTTAAATACTCCTTCCACCATAGGACAACACCTATTAAGAAACTCTGCCTGTGCCCGCTCCTACCATCCTGCGATGTTCTCAGTCCTTTGTAGTTCCAATAGCGAACTACAACTTCAAATCCTTGAGTCGCTCTTCATTTCTCGCACTCAACCCATCCTGTGCGTGCAAAAACAATCACAACAGCTACTCCTTTTCGGCATTTCAAGCCTCAGTTTATCGAACGGGGGCACCCGTAATTTCCGAACCCCCCCCCCCCCACGTGAGTTTTAAGTTTCGGATATTTTTGCGAATTCTCTTTCTGAGAGATAAAAAAAGAACAAACTTTTTTCCTTGTTCTCATTGCTTCTTGTCTTATTCGTTGTCTTCAACCACACTTTTTTTTTTTACCATCTTTCAATGTAATTTTCTCTGAGGAGTATTGAGCGAAAAGAAGAAATTTATTTCTGATTTTAAATCAAAACTAGGGTACCCTTTTCCTTTCTTTTTAAGAAAAAAAAAATTTATTTTACATAATGCATATGCTTCTACGCGTCCTCATTAAATTTTGTACTACAAATAAACTTTTTATATATATATATATATATATATTAATTCTCAAATTAGGTATGACTTCAATTAAGCACATAATCTCCCAAAAATTGTCGGCTATCGCCATCTCAAACAAATTGTTTGTCTACTTTATATATATATATATATATATATATATATATATATATATAAACAATATAAAGTACACGTCAGGGGGATGGACAAAGGCCGCATCCTCAAAGACCTACTGGATGGTGAATTGATAGAGGGCATCCGACCAGTAGGAAGACCATGCCTGCGCTTTAAAGATGTCTGCAAGAGGGACATGAAGACATGCCGCATCAATACCAACACATGGGGGGCTTGTGCAAAAGACCGTGCGACCTGGCGCCTCCTCGTCAAACAAGGAACGAGAAAGAGTGAAAAGTAGAGAAAAGTAGCCGCCACAGGAAAGAGAGCCAACAGGAAGGAGAGGCAACAGCAACTCCGGCAAGCATCACTGTTTGTTTGAAGTCACTACACCAGAGATTGCCATTCAAAAATTGGTCTGTTCAGCACTCACACAGTTGCAGATAAAAAAGTGGACACTACGCCATCGTCTTTAGTAGACGGACGGATGCCAACAAAAAAGTACACACACATATATATATATATATAATATATATATATGGTGTGGTATTGTCACTGTTTCAGCTTTTACTGGAACAGTGTGTCAAACGCAGTTTATTGGGAGTGTGCTCAATAAAAATAGAGCTGTTGTATAATGTAATAAAATGAAATATTTATTATATACATATATATAAGTAAAAAGTCGTCGGGGCGGCCTAATGTCGGTATCATCCAGTCAGCGAAGGAGTC
The DNA here is from genome assembly GCA_023376005.1 of Doryteuthis pealeii. Lineage (NCBI taxonomy): Eukaryota > Metazoa > Mollusca > Cephalopoda > Myopsida > Loliginidae > Doryteuthis > Doryteuthis pealeii. Next base: position 106,393,842 of record CM042142.1, on the reverse strand, counting down.
TATCCCCTTTTCAATAGCGCTAGACCAAGGAGATTGTTTTTGGCGTCTGAGGTGGGGCGCCACACCTACCATCAGCTCCTTACTTTACCGCACAGATCATTGTGCTACTCATACGCTGAGTTGGCGAGGACCGGTATCGAACTAGGAACCTTGTGGTTTCTAGCCGAACGCTCTACCGACTGAGATATATAAGCCCCCTAACATACATGTACTTAACTTTAGCATACAACTTGTCATTCATCGAATATTACATTACACAAATGAGGGGTCACTTTACATAAGCGTGTGCAGCTCAAGAGGGATGGGGCAATGAATTACGATGGGGTAGGGAAAATTATGACTTCGGTGTAGACGACGTATTCATTTTTAGGATGTTTATTAGATATACAAATTGGTGAGATATGAAAAAGTAAATAATTCACCTGGAGGAATTGTCAGGGCTTTTGTATTCATAAACAAAGATGATATCTTTATGCCCAGCGCTCACCCACTCGCTTATAGATCTTCCCGCAAACACACACACACACACACACACACACACACACACACATATATATATATATATGTGTGTGTGTGTGTGTGTGTGTGTGTGTGTGTATTGGAACCGCACTGATAGATGCAGTTTAAAGTCATACCCAGGCTAACCTAAGCTACCACCTTCTAGCACACACACACAGACACACACGTACACACCAATACACACAGACACAAGGACACAGACACAAAGACACAGACACACACACACAAACACACACACACACACACATATATATATATATATATATATATATATATATATGTGTGTGTGTGTGTGTGTGTGTGTGTGTATTGGAACCGCACTGTTAGATGCAGTTTAAAGTCATACCCAGGCTAAACCTAAGCTACCACCTTCTAGCACACACACAGAGACACACACGTACACACCAATACACACAGACACAAGGACACAGACACAAAGACACAGATAGAGAGACACACACACACACACACACACACACATATATATATATATATATATATATATATATATATATATATATATATATATATATTGTACGCAGGTGTTATTGAACAACACGGAACATTTCTTTTTCATGATCTTCATTTGTATTTTTTCCAGTCTTCTGGCGATCTTTCTGATGTTAGGATCCAGTTGGAATAGGATTCTTCCCATATTATCTGCCCGAGCGCTTTCGACTGCTTCTTCAGTCATCATCAGGGGGTATATGATTTGGTTTTAATTCTTTTTTTTTTTTTTTTTTTAGTTCTTTTATCTATTTTGTTTTTAAGTTAGAAGAGTCCATTATTTTTAGAGGGTTGCGTGATTAGTGTATTAATTATATATATATATATATATATATATATATATATATATATATATATATATATATATATATATATATCCTAATGTCCTGATGAGTTTTAATGAGAACGAAACGTTTTAACGTCGACTTCACCATCAAGAACAAATTCATCTTTTTTTGGAATATTTTGTTTTATTTTATATTTTTACACCCCCCACCTCCTCACATATACCCCCCATATATATATATATATATATATATATATATATATATATATATATATAATAACGCAGTTTGCTGTATTCATAAATAGAGTACTCAATAAAAATACAGAGTTTTTGATAAAAAATAGCCTATGTAGATCTAAGTCAGAACATCGTAGACACAAAGTCAATGGCGGTGGGTGACTGTATATATAATGAAATATTTCTATCGTCCTACTATTTTTAAATAAAGAGTTCTCAATATGGATGATAGAAGATATGTAGATTTTGGTTAGAAAAAGCGTAGAAACACATAGTCAAAGTATACTCGACACAATGTGTGACGAAAATCTGCTTATACAGCGTAGACAACCGACATTTAATAAAGTTGATGTTTGCTAAAACAGGTGAAATATAAATTTCTCTGAATGTTTGAGATGAGGCTTGATGATTAGTATTATCTGCGTTAATCGGACAATTGTCCCCATCATTGTTATTTGTACAACGTTTCGGCCGATATGCCCCCCGGCCTTCTTCTTCAGGTTCCCGAGTCCGACAAGAAATACCTGAAGAAGGCCAGAGGGCATATCGACCGAAAAGCTGTACAAATAACAATGAAGATGGGGACAATAGTCTGAATAACGCAGTGAAATATAAATGTTTGTGTTTTGGCACGACTTGACAAAGTGATATGTGACAAGAAAAACAATGGCCGAAATTTATCTAAGAAAAATGATTTTTTTTTAAATTATATATCATTGTGCCATTTGTAAGAAGATATGAGTGAAGAAAAGACTGATATAAAAAGGAATCTCGTTTTCCATGTTTGGAACGAGATATTTTTGTTTTTGACCACTGATGATCCGAAATGAACTCTAATGTCAACCTGACATAAGTCAATGTCACACGTGAAGGTCTTGTCCAATTTCATATTCAGACATTGGACCTGGGAGTAATAGTGATGAAGGGGTACTCCACCATATTCAGAGTTCCAGAATTGGAACTTCACCACTAGATGCAGTTTAACGTCACGAATTATTTTTTATGCGTTAATTTAGCTTTTGCCGTTCAAATGATTATGTTGTACAAAATTACACATGCAAACAAATACACACACATGTGTATATATATATATATATATATATATATATATATATATATATACAACTTTATATAAGCAACATTCGAAATATCTTTAACCAGGATCAAAATCAAATCGATCACGAACATACGTAGAATATATTTACTGTATATACTTAAGCATAACTCCACATGACACACATTATATATATATATATATATATATATATATAACGTTTTCGTGTTTCGTGTATTTTTTCTCAGGAAAAGATTAAACAGATAAATATATAATATATATATTATATATATATATATATATATTATATATATATATATATATATGCGTGTGTGTGTGCGCAATTTAAGTGTATGTTCTTACGTATGTATTTATGTATAGCTGGTTATTTCAGACTTCATAAAGTGGCTTACATTATTATGTCCGATAATTCTAAATGCTCATTCCTATAAAGTTTATGGTTTCGTAGTTAAATGTAGGAGTGTGTATTTAGAATATAAAAAATAACACGCATACACATTCATGTATACGCTAAAGCAAACTATATCAAAATAGGTATTACATTTCGTAAAATTCCTTCTCAAAAATATAATATTTAAGGTTAACTAACAACTTATTTGCTCCTTGGGCATGCAAACCTATATCCCAAAGTAGTAGGTACCTACTACTTTGGGATAAGGTACAACTCAACATAATAGCTTTACCATCATCTTACCTTGTTGAATCAGGATTTAGTCAATGTTTTTCACTGATCAAAAGCTCGTAATTTTAGCAGTGTCATTTCATTTTCATGTATTATGCTTCCCATCTTTAAATTTTGTATGCAATATTTCATTATTTTGTAATTCAATGAAAATCTCCTGTAAAGAAATATCTACATTGGCAGCATTAATTACAAAAGGAATTGCCCACCAAGTTGGTATATCCATCATGAGTAGATCACTAAACAGAGCTTGCATATTTTCATACAACATTTCCAAAATATTTAGCATACAGTGTAAGGTTATCATTGTGCAAATTTGTTGTTAATCAAGGAAATTGTTCAAATGCATGACTTCTGATATTAATTTTGTACAGGTGCAGTTTTCTCAGAAAAGCAGTAATAGCACCTTTTATTGGATATGATATCAGAATTTTTCCTTTGGAGTTGTTTAAGTAAATTGATTTTCTTTTTCAAATATATCAGATAAGTAAAATACATCACATTTAGTTGCAAGCAGTTGTTCTCCAAGCTGGGTGTTTAGCCAGAAATAAGACAATAGTCCCAAATTTCAGTAAAAACAAGACAATTCTCCTTTGATAACCACCTCATTACATTGCAAGGTGTTCAAACTCTTCTAGATTTTCTCTGCAGTGTTCACGAAAGAGGTGATCTCAAAGAGAATTGAATTTAAAATGGTTGACCACTTTTATTACAACCCTAAGGATAACAGTAACGGTCCCATTATATATACACTGATGCTGATAGCTTTTTGATTAAGTGTGTCCTGAATCTGTTGCTCAGTGAGCATCCTATAAATGTAGCCTTGTGCCTTTTACATCAGTTATGAACCCCCGCGGTTTTCACGTGTGTTGTTATTCCCCTGTTCGTTGGTTTGTTCGTTTTAGGGCATGTCAACCCTTGCCGGACTATTCAATGCTGAAGTAGGGGCATCAACTTATTCTATTTATTTCATTATCCAGGGCCAAAAAATGAAAAGAAATCGAACCAAAAACAAAACAAAAAAAAATCTGTTTATACATTGCTCCCATCAACAAAAAATACTATGCCAACCCTTGCCGGGTTATTTAATGCTGAAGTAGGGGGGTGTGATCTAACGGTAATCGTTTTAGGAAATAGAAACGGAGACCCGGGATCAATTTCTGGGCGAGACTGTTTGCGTTTCACTACGCGCTAATGCCCCAGGGAAAGGCATGAATCTATTTCTTCTTCCCCAAGTAGAACAGACTGGGTTCTGTAGCCTTGTTGCGCAACCGGTATTGGAGAAAGAAAACTCTGAATTCAATCTATTTGTATTTGGCTTAAAACATGACCTTGTGTTGCATTCTGACGAAGAAGTTTGGTAAATGCATATTTAATGCTGTAGTCTTTTCGTTTTGCAAGCAATTACTACCCCTGGCAAAAAACTTAGCAATTAACAGACTTAGAAGATGTACACTTTGGTTTTTCCTTAAGTAGTAAGAAAACACTCACACACACACAGACACACAGACAGACACAGACAGACAGACACACACACACACACACACACACACACACACACACAAGAAACTAACTAATAACAGATAAAACGCAAAATGATTATTCTTTAATAGCTGAACATTCTGACTGTATAAGATATACGGACCATATGACCTTTAGGCACCCCTTTTTGATCTCGATTCAGAAGGACATTTTTTCATTTACACTGCCAATATCCGGTTGTTTGTTAAGAGACAATTTTAGAGTTTTTGTTTTAAATTATAAAACTAACCCCTAACCCTAACCCTAACTCTAACCCTTAACAAACAACCGGATATTGACAGTGTAAATGAAAAACATGTCCTTCTGATTCTAAATCGACAGACCTCAATTTAATTCTAGCTACAGGGCCTGTTCACAATTCATGACCTCTCATGAATTGTAACATTAGTGCGTCCTGGGACACACATATTTGCTTTGAATGAGTCCCCATGTATAGGTCCCAACTAACGTTTATTAATAGATTGTAGGGTTTTTATTTATGATCTGGAGAAACAACTAAAGCTGTCTAACCCCTACCTTGTAACCTATCCTGTGTAATTCGTTTCTAGGAAACTATTGAAATATATTTACAGTTAGATTGAAATGGAGAGGGAAGAAAAAAGGAAACACTGTGACGCATGGCTACGATTTTACTGCATCCTTTTAATTTTTTATTGAGTCAGAGACGCAGGACGCGTACCTGTCAGCATCTCTGGGTTTCCAGTAACTAATGATGATCATTTATAAACAAATATATATATAGATAAAAGGGTATGAAAAACACACTTTGTTGTTAAAATGAATATATTTTTATATCATTTTACATTGCTGATATTGACAACGGTGAAGCGAAAGAACGTGACGTAGCGAAAGAGCGCGACGCAGCGAACGAACGAGACGAAGCGAACGCACGGGATACATACTTTTTGGGAAAAACCATACTTCCTGTTTGAATTCAAATTATTCTCTGTTTCCCTCTTGATGAATTCGGATTAAAAACATTTACATCTTAAAACGGACCTAATTATCATTATGCTCTGATGATGATTTTTAATAAATCGAAATATTGCCAATATCAGCAATGAAAAAGGATATAAAAATATATTAATTTTAACAACAAAGTGTGTTTTTTCATACCCTTTTATCTATACACATACCGTCGGATTTATTTCCTTACTCTTAACTCATTTAAACAAATATATCTTCAAGTGACAACCCTAATACAAATGATTTGCGCAGTTATATAGCTTCAAGTATTCCTATTTAATAAAAAATAGTTTTTAAACTGATTCAGAATGAAACCCTAATAGATACTACACCTCCGGGTAAAGGTAGATTCTAGAGTTATGGTAATGAGAGTAGTGCTCCGGGTGCAGTTTAGGCATACCTAAGACATTCCTTTTTAGTGGAGTCATATTCCTCTGCAGAGGATGAAATCGTCGTATTCTAGGCCACTTCAGGGCGCATTTGTCCTCTGTATTCACTTATGATTAGTGCACCTGCTGCCTGAAAAAACCCTAAAGCAGTTGCTTCCTTGGAGATAGAATGTTCAATTCCCGTGACCCTTGATAATCCTTCAGTGTTTGTGTCCCATAGCTGCTACAGTATCACTGCCACGGTTACACCACCTATTTTTTATGCGTCATCAAACTGAGGCACAGTCCTGTCGGGTGGGGCTGTTGAACACATCGACTTCACCTCTGCAGCGGGGCAAGACCCCACCTCCTAACGGTGCCCCTCTTGACTGTTAGTGTGGACCAAAATGCTTAAGGACGGAATCTTGATGGCAGAGCAGTCCATGACATGCATCACTCCACTTTGGCCCTTACTTGTGATAGACGGGCAGAGAGGCCCCCTTCGATCAATAGGCTGGTCACGTTAAATCCTAATCTACATGATTGTCCCTAATGGCAAACACAACCCTTTTTATCATATATGTGCTAGAAGGAGGTGGCTGAGGGTCTTAGTATTCTGAGTAAGCCGTTAAAATGAATCTAGTGGTGATGTTCCCTGATGGACCTCTGGAGAGTGTGAAGTACCTCTTCAAGGCCATTACTCCAGATAAACTCTGACCAGGAGTGGTAGTACTTTGTAGGATCTCAGTTATGGGTTAAATAGATTTTTAAAAATGAGTTTAAAAAATGTGTTAAAAATCGAATACCCAACACTAATGAATAAAAAAAAATGCCTTTGGCGTAGAATAACACGAGGGTTGACATGCCGCAAAATCCAACCAACCGACTGAGACACTGTCCTAGGTATGACGCTAAACTGCATCTTGTATTGTGGTTTCCTTTTTGAAACTCTGGGGAATGTGTAATACCCCATCATTTAGGATTTTTTAAAATTGATTAAAAAGAATTTGGTTAAAAATTGTTGATAAAAAAGAAATTAGTTAACAAAAAAGATTAGTTGATTTTCTTTTTAAGATTTGGTTACAAATAGTTTAATAAATACTACATATTTAACTTAATATCTTAGCTCTTAATATTTTAATATAGTATATATTATAATATCAATATATCTTAACTTTCAATATTTTAATATATATATATATATATATATATATATATATATATATATATATTGTAATATTAAGAAAATATTAAGAAAATACTACTCTTTTAACTTAATATCACTTTTTAACTTAATATCAACACATATCAATACTTTCGTGTCATTTTAATGTCCAATATTCGGTTTCTTTCAGTACCTGCTATTGCTTAAATGGTCACAGATCTAAGTATTGAACAGGCTCATCGCGGCTTAACTTCGGTGATCTACCGCGAACTGCTTAGAGTTTAATATCTAAGAGTTGATATTAAGTTAAACAAATTATATATATATATATATATATATATATATATATATATATATATTATCCAATTGCCGCTTTAACTTTTACGTTGCAGTGGCATCAGTAAATAATCCAAAAGTGTTCAATATATTAAAAAAAATAGAGCAGTAATAATAATAATAATAATAATAATAATAATAATAATAGAGGAAAAATTAAGAGTCTACTATGGTTACAATCAAATTGAAATGATTTCATCTGAAATGATGAAACCATTTCAATTTGATTGAAACCTTGGGAGACCCTTAATTTTTCCTCTAGTATATATATATATATATATATATATATATATATATATAATATAATAATATCTGGCATTAAATAACCCAGAAGGCTTGATATGCCGTTAAACACCAACCAACCAACCAACCATCTAACCCACCAATTGCGACAATCTTTACGAAATTGTACAGTACTGCTGTTTCTAATTTTCAGACACTTCAGTTTATATACTTATCAGTAATGCAACCTGATATCACTGGAGAATAATAAGAAATTCCGTTTTTATGATAACAAGAGGTATTACCCAAGTGAACAAAAGAAAGAAAGAATTAAAAAAAAAATAGAAAGGGAAGAAGAAAGAAAGGAAAGTTGAGGTTGGAATGAAAGAATAAATGAAATAAAATAATACAGCAGCCAGTAACGACAATATTAACTGAAATAACTAAAGAAAAAAAATCAGTAACACAACAAAATCTAAAAAAAACAAAAATGGAAAGAAAAAACAAAAACAAAACAAAACAAAAATGGAAAGAAAAAAAACAAAACAAACAAAAAAACAAAACAAAACAAAACAAATGCATGGATACTTCAAGCGACAAACTAAGGAAATTGCACACGAGATTACCTGAGCATAACAAAGATGGAGAAACCTGAAGAGAGAATACTGAATCTCTATTAATAGCAGGACAGAATAATTCCCTAAGAACCAATAATAACAAAGCAAACATTTACAATGCACAAAATAATAACAAGTGTAGGTTATGCGGTGAAACGGTTAATCACATAAAAGAGGGAATGCAGCAAACTTGCACAAAAGGAATACAAGAGTATGCACGACTGGTATGGAAAGTCGATTAACTTCGAGTTGAGTAGCACAGATCTGTGCAGTTAAGTGGGGAGCTATGGCAAGCCTCAGACGCAAAAAGAATCTCCCTGGTCTGGCGCTAGTGAAAAGGGGATAGACTCCTTCGGTGTCAGGCTGATACTGACAATAGGCCACTGCGCCTATTTTACTTACTTCACTTTACAACCTAAAGAGAATAAAGTTATAGTTGGGTATAATACGAGTTAAATAATTAAAAAAATCCTAAAAAAGGGGGTATACTGGGTATGCTACTAAACTCTATCTGATGTTGAGGTTCAGTTCTGAAGACCTGTGGAGTGTGAATGCCCCCTTTATTGTCATTACTTCCTGGTTCATTCTGACCGGGAGTGGTTGAAAAATTGTATATGCACAAAGCAGAATCTGTCATCGAAAATGAAATGCATAAAATTATTTGGTACTTTATATCTATCTATCTATAATATATATATATATATATATATTCCAATTTATTCATATTTATCTATCTCAGTCTTTTCATATCTATCTATCTATCTATCTATCTATCTCAGTTCACTATTTATCTATCTATCTATCTATCTATACATCTATCTCAGTCTTTTCATATCTATCTATCTATCTATCTATCAGTCTATTCAGATCTATCTATCTATCTATCTATCTCAGTCTTTTCATATCTATCTATCTATCTATCTATCTCAGTATATTCAGATCTATCTATCTATCTATCTATCTATCAGTCTATTCAGATCTATCTATCTATCTATCTATTTATCTATCTATCTATCTATCTATCTATCTATCTATCTCAGTCTTTTCATATCTATCTATCTATCTATCTATCTCAGTATATTCAGATCTATCTATCTATCTATCTATCTATCTATCTATCTCAGTCTTTTCATATCTATCTATCTATCTATCTATCTCAGTCTATTCAGTCTATCTCAGTCTATCAGATCTATCTATCTATCTATCTATCTATCTATCTATCTATATATATATATATATATATATATATATATATATATATATATATATATATATATATATATACCTTAGTCTATTCAGATCTATCTATCTATATATCTATCTATCTCAGTCTATTCAGATATATCTGTCTCAGTCTATTTATATCTATCTATCTATGAATCTCTCTCTCTCTCTCTCTCTCTCTATATATATATATATATAATATATATATATATATACAGTTCAGCCCAGTACGAAGAAAACCAGAAGGAAAATTAACCCAGCTGAAAGCCCTGAAGTAAGCCCAGAGAACATGGCGGCTGACCTAGACGAAGAAGCAACGAGTCAATAACCAGAAGTGTAACAAACAAGTCCATTTATTATCTCCTATCGTCTTTAAGCTAACTATCTCTGTCTCTCCATTATATGCTCGCGAGAACTCTCTCTCTTTCTATTATATGTTGCATGGGGCCAAATTCGAGTTGTAGTCGTTAGTAGTAGTAGCCGTCGTTAGTGCAGAAACAACATACGCAAGTCGTATAGTCACAAAGGGGTGGTTTATTTATTTCTAGGCTCGTGGGTTCTTTTTCAGAGAGAAGAAGAAGAGGGAGAGGGGGGTAAGGTCAAATTATTCTAACGTAAACCATATTCGGTACTACTATGCGAAACACATCACAGGGGAAACCGGGAATCCCCGTCTGTCCCTTACGAAGGCCCAGCCGAAAAAAAAAAAAAACATTTTTCTCTTCCTTCGTTTGTCGTCCTAGGAGGAAGGATCACATCCACTTCCGCTCCTCTGCAGAAACTAGAACTTCCGGTTTTATTTTTAACTTTAGTTCCGGGGTCATTGGTCGGTCAATAGCTGGATCCCCGTTGAGTGTGACGGTGATGTCAGGAATAATCAGAGCCCTTGACACGGTCCCCAAAGTTCTGTAAAGGACACCATGGTAACTAGAGATCAGCTAGAATATATACAAGAGTCATGGAGACCTGAAGAGACTTA
>CM042142.1:106340617-106378117 GCA_023376005.1 Doryteuthis pealeii | reverse complement strand
ATATATGTATAATGGAAATATATATATATATATGTAATTTCCCTTATATATTATAATATATATATATATATATATATATATATAACTGATATATACGCTTCCCACTCCATGGTAGAACACTGTGCGGGGGGGGCATTAATTGAAATTTCACCGTTTGGCGTAAGCCGTTACTCGCACGTTCGCTGTTTACATGTTTGAGTTCTCTGATGATTGTAAAAACATACCTCCGTAAAGTATGTATCAATTAATTGTTCATCCAGACTGACACCCGCTGATGGCCGCAAGGGTAAGGAACTTGGCAGACGAAAATTTCTGTCGGGTATCTACTCCAATCTCCATAGAAGACGAGAGAGGCGAGAGATAGTCCATGTTGAAGAAAAACTCTAAATTCAAACCGACTTACTCCGCTTAAAATTGACGCTTCTGTTGCAATCTGTCGTGCATTAACACGATGCAAGATGGCTGAATTGATTTGGAACATAACAAATCGTAGAAATATATGCAAGCAAGCTGGAAATAAATAAACTGATGGAAAATAAAATTACAAAAAAAAAAAAAAATACAACCGAATCTGAGTAGATATAATTGTTATGTCGATTAACTACAATTCAGAGCGGTCTGTTCGATTAAAGGAACAATATCAGAAAAGTAGATCCATTAAGGAAGATGGATTATAAAAGTGGATCCGTAAACAAGATCTTTATCAAAACATCTAAGAAAGTTAAGGCTTTTGTTATCGCAAACAACAAAACAAAATGGATCCATCCGAAGCGTTTGTCCGAAAAATCAATTAATTAGAATACGCAGTAATTGATTGAATTCTGATAATGGAAGGGAATTTTATGGCGAACTTCGATTCGTTTGCCATAACAAGATTGGCGTATATGCACTGCATCACAACGTAGTTCGTGGGAAGAGGGAGTGAGAGCCAAAGTTCTGTTAATAAATATAATAAGGATCTAACAAGCATGATAGAACTTGTAGAAAATAGAATATAAATTTGGATCCTTTTTTTTTCATAGTTTAAGTGTTCCTATCAATAATAATAATAATAATATACGGCTATCTAAATCAATAAAGTTTCAAGTAATTATTTCTAGATAGAAATAATAATCATTTATTTGCATACTGTTTATGGTCGCAAGTATTCCTATTTAATACTAATAATTATATGGTTTCAAGTAATTATTTATATTTGATAATACTCATGTGTCTGCATACAAGTTATGTGGTTTCAAGTAACTAATGATAATAATCGTTAGCAATAATTATAACTTCAAGTAACAATCTTAAAACAATTAATTTTCAGTATATGGTATTGAAGCATTCTTATCGAATGTGAATGATTTTGAAACAGAGCTAATATGTTAATATATATATATATATATATATTATATATATATATATTATATATATGTGTGTGTTGTGTGTGTGTGTGTGTTTAAAGAAAAAGGCTTAAAGGCTGTTAGGGTCCCATTTATTGGTCAGATGGAGATGTTTACAAATCATTTGTATTAGGAATACCTGATATTATATATATGTTTCCAACCCCGCATGATAGGATGTGCACAAAGTCAGTTTTGAATTCAGAGTTTTTCCTTCTCCTAGACCAGTTACCTAACCAGGCTAAAGAGCCCAGTCTACCCTACTATTTATCCATAGCTAAAGGGAGGTAGGGATTCATACCTTTCCCAAGGGTATAAGCGCTAAGTGAAGCATGTACCACATCAGGATTTGAACTCGGGGGACGAGTCCATTTCCATTACTTTAGCCATTACTACCACGCGCTTCCATATATAACCATGGGGTAAAACTCTCTTAGGAAAGAACTTCCATAAAAATGTTAATTAGCGTTCAGTGAGTGCAATTCCCTAATTATGCATAAAATAACCCCAAGCTTCAATCTTTAATTCCATAGTTAATGATTTTTATGAACCATAATCAAAGGATCGATCTATACGTGATAGACTAATACACGAGTGGGTACGGTATTGGAACATAATAGGAAGTACTAGGAGGAACCATTGGCTTTAAAATTTGATTTAATTAATTAATGATCTCGTGATTCTGTGCAATGATAACCGTTACGCCTAGTGCGTATATATATATATATTATATATATATAATATATATATATTACCTCTTCATGCTGGTTGGATAAAAAACGGTATATATAATAGGATTGGCTATACATGAGATATGACTGTACACGAGGGGTACGGTAAAAGTAAAGTAAAGTCAGCGGGGCGGCCTAAAAGTCGGTATCAGTCAGTCACGAGAGGAGTCTATCCCCTTTTCAATAGCGCTAGACCAAGGAGATTATTTTTAGCATCTGAGGTGGCGCCACACCTACCATCAGCTCCTTACTTTTACCGCACAGATCCCTGTGCTACTCATACGCTGAGTTGGCGAGGGGCGGAATCGAACTAGGACCTTGTGGTTTCTAGCCGAACGCTCTACCGACTGAGCTGTATTAGGAGTAAACATTGGCTTTAAAATTTCTATTTCATTATTAATGATCTCGTGACTATAAATCAAGGGATTGAAAGCTATACATGAAATCGACTTATACACGAGTGGGTACGGTATTCAAACATAATAGAGTACTAGGAGCAACCGTTTGCTTCAGAACTTAATTCCACAAATCGGGTCAGAGTATTTTGATGTCGCTGAGTGTGGGATTGCGTATTTGCGCTATTCTGAGAATGTCATAAAATGACACTTGTTTCCTTGATTTCTCAGCAGGGACTTAATATGCAGAGTTCATGTATCGACATGTTGATAAAAAAATCTTAACAGAAGGCTCACCCACATCGTTAGGTTGTTAATAAAATTTCACAAAATACACAAAACATTCACCTGAACAGAATGATCGAGGAGAAGTCTAATATTATATATATATATATATATATAATATAGTATAATATAATATATATATATATATATATAATTTTATATATGGTGATTACTGTGGAATTGGTCTGAGTCTGATATAAATTTTCACCAATGATAAGACCAGCGATTTAACAAATATAAAGTGCTCAATTCGTAAGTAGATTATTATTATTATTATTATAATGGTTACCACAGGGACTAACCACTTAAGTAGATTATTCCTGTGTATTACAATAATAATAGTAATAATATATATATATATATATATTATATTATATATGAATATACATGTTTTTGATCCAAACGAACATGAAGAGGTAATATAATATATATATATTTAATAATATATAATATATATATATATGTTATTATATATATATATATATATGTTATATATAATATATGTTGATTATATATATATATATAATATATATATATATATATATAAAATATGTTGATTTATATATATATATATATATATAGTATAATTATTGATATATATATATAATATATTATATATATATATAATGTGTGTGTGTGTGTGTTGTGTGTGTGTGTGTGTGTGTGGAGAAAATAGTTTCTACAAAATATAACAAACACAGATCAGGAGGAACAATTGATCATAACATCTTCTATTTGTTAATTTTTTTGAAAATATTTTCTTCACATATTGTCGGATTAATTTCCTCATCATATTTCCATATATATATATATATATTATATATATATATATACATGGAAATACGATGAGGAAATTAATATATATATTATATATATATGTACGCACTAGCGTAACGGTTATTACTGCACAGATATGAGTTAGCAATCCCCATTCCGTTAATGCCTCTGAGAATATGTAATTTGTCCCTTTTTAGAGGCATGAATATTCACTTATTCATTTTTAATAGGTATCAATTGTAAGAATTGCGGATTCACTCTTTTTTATATCAATGGGAATACATAAAGATCCAATTGGCACAAAATTGTAAATTAAACAAACAATAAGTTGAATTTTTTTCAATCAAAATATAAAAATAAAAATTATTCATAACCGAACATAAGTAATTCAGTATATATATATATATAATATATATTATTATATATATATATATATATAATTATATATATATACTGAATTATTTGTTCGGTATGAATAGTAATGAAAGAGGTTCATATATGAACATAAAATACAAAATATAAGTAAAGAGTGCATAGATATAAAGTGTAAAGAATATAAATAGCAAATGTATGGAAAACATGCTTAATAAATGATTACACTTAGATACCGCGCACGAAAGATAAAAGGGCTAGTACCATAATAAAGTAAAACTGCAGATACTCCCACCCACTGAGAAAAACAAATACTTTCCCTGCTTCCCACTGACCCATTGAGCGAAACGCATCTAGACCATAAATTAAATCCTGTTGGTCAGTCAAATAAACATTAGGAATTTACGAAAGAGACTAGCAGACAAATTAAAAAAAACACCGCCAACACAGGAAAAAAAAAAAAAATTTCCACCATAAAAATAGACACTTGAAAAAGAAAGAATATTATATATATATATATATATATATTATATTATATATATAATATATATATAATTAAAATTTATTCTTCTTTGGCGCAAGTGTTTATAGGCTAATAAGATTTATTTTCGGTTGGTGCGACCCTGTTTGTCTTTTCTTTTTTTCATTTTTATCACCAAGGAAAGTTTGATCGTATATTTTTACTTACAAACTATTTGGCCGTTGTTTTTTTTTCTTACCGCAAGGGTTTACAAATAGGATTAGTATTATAATTATATTATTATATATATATATATATATAATATATATATTATATATATTATATATCATGAGTGCAACAAGTTTCCTCGTGTCTCCAGGACTCTATTCTAGCCGATCTGGTTGTCTCAATTCTTCTTTCGATTTACCTTTTGTTAGTGTAAAATTTGGGACGTTTTAAGTGCACCAACTATGACTACTTTCACCTTCATATTCCACAGGCGTTTTTTTTTGCATTTATCTAGGAAGGTCCAGGTATTGTTCTATCTTTCCGATCGATCTTCCGTTTTCTTTTACTTCACCTTATGGTTGCTAGGACTGCAAAATCTATGTGTGTGTGGTGTGTATGTGTGTGTGTGGTGTGGTTTGTGTAAGATAATCTAATGACTGGTTAGTAAGGGATGATTATATATATAAATATATATATAATAATATATATATATATATTCCGCAATTGGCCGCGTAATTAATCAATATTTTTACTTATGCCATTGCAATTAACCTGAAAGATCCTTTATGGTGAAATTTGAGTAGGCGATTTAGTATTAAGGTGTATATATTAATACACCTTAATACTAAATCCCGTTTACTAACATATTGAGCCAACTTTATATTCGTTTATAACACTGACGTTATTCGGTTATATATTTGAAGGACTTTCCAATAAGAATAAGAACAAAAAAGATGTATATCCTTATTTAATTTAAAAAATACAAAACTGAAAAATCTGAGATGTGCGAAAAATATATGATTTTCCTCTTCTATATAAGTATTTAAAAATGAAAATAAATCATTTCAGATGAATGTATTATTTATTTTATTGAATTAATAATTTGCCGACGTTCGAACCGTTTCTCTTTTTTTTTTTTTTTAATATATTAAATCACTTCAGGGTTGATGTTAGAAAGCGATGTTTTCAAGATTCATTCGGAAAAGATAATTTTAAAAAAAAAAAAAAAAAAAAAAAATTTTAAAGGAAAAAATTGAAGTATATTCCTTTCTTAATTTGTAAATAAAATTTCTGATGAAGCTTCTAACCATTCATTTCCTAACACACTCTGATGCTTGGTTTAATATTAAAGAAAAGAAAACGAATCGCTCAATGTGGGCATGATTATTCATTCATAAATACATACATCCTCGCGAAATATTTGAATTTTTCCTATTTTCTATACTCTGCTACATATATATCGTAATGTATAGATATTTACCAACCCGCTCCGCACGAGGCAGGATGTGACACAAGGTCAATTTCGTTAAGGCGGAGTTCAACAGGTTTGAATTAGAGTTTTCCTTCTCCTATAACGCGGTAGCCTAACCAAGGTTTAAAGAGCCAGTCTGCCCTTACTATTTATCCATAGCTGGAGGGAGAGTAGGATTCATACGCTTTCCCAAGGGTATTAGCGCTAAGTGAAAATGCAATTACCATATCCAGGATTTGAACTCGGGCGACGAGTCGCATTTCCCATGACTTTAACCATTACACCACGCGCTTCCTATCGTAAGTATACGTCGCTGCATAAACTTATAAAGTTGAAACAGCTGCTGTACGATGTTCTACGTAGTGGGTGATATTTGCCGAGTTCGCTTGTCATGATTATTTTTATTAATTATCGAATTTTATACAATATACACATTGTAACTGCCTTCAAGCAAATATAAATAATAATATACTTTACTCAACAATGCTTTCTAAAGCAAATTACCTTAATCTCATTTTACGATCATCAGAGAGTTCAAATCTGTAAACAACAGACGAGCCTTGGCTTTATTACGCTAGCGATGAAAGTCAATTAAAGTCTCTCTCTCTCTCCTCTATATTTTCTTATTTATATTATATATATATTTATATAATAATATATATATTATGTGTGTGTGTGTGTGTGTGTGTGTGTGTGTGCGTATATATATACATATATATATATGTGTGTATGTATGTATGTATGTGTGTGTGTGTGTGTGTGTGTGTGTATGTGTGGTATAAACCTAACATGTGTCTTGTGCAATCTGTAAAAAGTCTGTAGGTCAGCTTCTGGTCTTAAGAGTGCATAAGCATCAAATTTTATCAACTGATTCATCTGATTCAACGGAAGAACGTCCTTTCTATGTCATATTTGCATCAAACTTTGGTGAATCTGCACCGGGTGATGGGTCATTTGAGGGGCCCATGCAAGGAAGGGTTCTGGTAGTGGAGTCATGGGATTGTGAGGGACGCAAATGATCTGTAAAGATTATCCTATTGCCAATATATATATAATATATAATATATATAGTATTAATATATATAATATATATTATAATAAAGTAAATATATAAAGGTTTTACATATCTATTTATTAGGTGACAAAGGAACATTCACAACCATATTGGTTTCATGCGATGCAATCATCAGGTGAAGATGTTTCAAATGACATTTGAGACATCTTGAAACATCTTCACCTGATGATTGCTGACGCATGAAACCAATATGGTTGTGAATGTTTTCTTTGTCACCTAATAAATAGATATGTAAACCTTTATATATTTATCTTATTATATTATATAACAGCTCTATTTTATATTGAGAACTCTACCAATAATACTGCCTTTGGTACACCATTCCAGCAAAAGCTGAAACAGTGACCATCTCACACTATATATATATATATAATATATATATATATATATATAAAGAGTTTCATAATTTGCTTGAAGCATTGTGTATGTATTGGTTAGGAGGTTGATTTAGAAGGCTATCACTAAATAAAAAATAATTAATACGGTAACAAATACGGTAAGAAATAATAAAAAATACAGGTCAACACACAAACACCATTGTTACCGTATTATTATTTTTATTTATTCCAAACTGCATTGTGATAGCCTTCTAAATCAACCTCCTATATATATATATATATATATATTATATATATTATATATATAATATATACACCAGGTAACTTGGCGGTAAAGATTGATTCTCAACATGGACTATGCCAATTTTAAATGACAATATCAAAATGTGTTAAGAGCTCAGAGCATAACAATTAGGGATTATATACAGAGCTATACAATTAACAAAGAGGCTTAAATATGTCATATTAACAGTTATAAATTTATTTCCACCGATACCGTAGTCAGCTTCTTCAGACTGTTTTACACGTATATAATTTTAATATGACTGGGATTTAAGTCGTCTTACATCTTCCTGGTGACTTTATGTTTCTTATTTGTGGCTATACGCATCTTATGGGTGCTGTATGCATCTTTATGAGTAAAATATTGTAAAAATGAAAATAAATCCTGACAACTTGGTGAAAAGCTGGCATTGAAGAGAACTGACTGGAGAATATATGTGGATAATAACTGAATTAGCAGAGGGCACCCGACCAGTAAGGAGACCACACCTGCGCTTTTAATATCCCTGCAAGAGAAACATGAAGACATGCCACATTATACCAACACATGGAGGCTTGTGCAAAGACCGGCGACCTGGCGACTCCTCCTCAAACAAGGAATGAAAAGGAGTGAAAAAGAGAGGAAAAAGCCACCATGGAAAAGAGAGCCAAAAGGAAGGAGAGACAAAAGCAACTCCAGCAAGCATCATTGTTTATTTGCACCAGAGATTGCATTCAAAAATTGGTCTGTTAAGCTACTCACGCAGTTTGCAGATAAAAAATGGACACTACGCCATCATCTCTAGTAGACGAAAGGATGCCAACAAATATACTCTAGTTATTTGCTTAGAAATCTACATAAAATTCTTTTTACAGAACATAGGTAAATTCCCCAATAAAAAAGTGTCTTTATATATTTGCCATGGCTCTCCTAACTCCATAAACACATCCGGTAAATGCTTTATTTTTAGCACTTTTCATGTTAAAGCTAGTTGAAGGCTTGAAGTCTTGAAGTCTTGAAGGCCAAGTAGCGTATTTCAAAAACATGTTTTTAGTGAATGGGTGATGTTGCATCTTAGGGGTGGTTGCATGAATCTCATGGTGGCTTTCTACATCACACATGCCTATAGCCACTCATTACTCATAAAATGCATAGCATAGCATAGCAATAGCATAATCTTTACAGATCACTGCCGTCTCTCACAAGCCTATAACCCCACCACCAAAACCTTCCTCTCATGAGCCCTCAAATGACTCTTCAAACCCACTGCAGATCCACAAAGTTTGATGCAAATATGACATAGGAACGACGTCCTTGCCGTTGGATCAGACGGATCAGATGATGAAATTTGATGCTTTATGCACCATCATATCTCTCTTAAGACCAGAAGCTAACTTACAGACTTTTTAGAGTTGCACAAGACACATTGTTTTTCCTGGAGTTTGCAAGAATTGTTCCTGATGAGATTTTTCTATGATTGACATATCCAGCATTAGAGAGCAGAATTTGACCACATGATGACATTTTCAACCCTCCATGTTCCTCTCCAATATGACAGGTGTATCCCTTTCGAAGTTAACGCTTGAGGTTTTCATGCTCAATTCTTTTACTCTAAAAACTTTCATCATGCACAAAATTCTCCCTGTCCGTTCTCTTCAATGCCAGCTTTTCCCAGTTGTAAGGATCTATTATATATATATATATATATATATATATATATATATAAATATATATATATATATATATATATATATATATATATTATATATATATCAGTCATCCACAGGCACGTGTTTCAAAGTTTACAGTGCGACTCGACTTTTGACAGCTACCTCTAGCTGGGATCGAAANGGGAAGAGATTGTCCTTTATTAACGTTGCAATGTTATTTTCTGTCAGTGATTGATAAGGACAGACTGATATTGATATAAATTGTCTGAGGTTATGAGATAAAATATTGCAATTATATTGCAATTATTCCCCGGATTATTCACGCCTGAGTCTTAAATTTTTGTTGTTTTGAACACAACGTTTCAATTGATGCGTCTCCAATATTTTCCCGTCACATCCAGTAATCTTTTAAAAATGGAAAAAGGAAAAGACCTTATCTTGTTCAAAACTGTTTCGGTTAACGGACCTAAATTCCACCATCGTATGTCACCCCACCGAATGAAAAAATATACAAAAAATCAGAGAATTAACCGAATTTAATGAAATTTTCAGTGTTGATATATCAATAAATAAAAGATATAATGCACCAGTTATTTTATTTAAAAAAACAACTTTTAGATTTTTTCAGGTCAGTTAACTTTGAACTCTGTATCTTTGATAATCTGTGTTACGCCTCAAAGATACGTGGTTCAAGAAAAAATGTAAAAGTTTTTGAATAAAATATCTGGTGCATTATATCTTTTATTTATTAATATATCAACACTGAAAATTTCATTAAATTCGGTTAATTCCCTGATTTTTGGTATTTTTTTCTTTCGGCAGAGTGACATACGATGGTGGAATTTAGGTCCGTTAAGCTCGATTTAAC
Organism: Doryteuthis pealeii; assembly: GCA_023376005.1. Classification (NCBI taxonomy): domain Eukaryota; kingdom Metazoa; phylum Mollusca; class Cephalopoda; order Myopsida; family Loliginidae; genus Doryteuthis; species Doryteuthis pealeii. Next base: position 106,368,019 of record CM042142.1, on the reverse strand, counting down.
CATTGTTTCTTTGTTTCACTACCACCAACTAATTAGAAAGAAGCCAAGCAAGAAACTATCAGTAGAGGTGTAATAATCGACCCCCCCCCCCCCAAAAAAAAAAAGCGAATTTTTTTAAATCTAGAAAGAAAGGAGTGAAGAAAAAAAAAAGAAAGAAAGAAAGAAAGAAGAAAAAGAAATAGAAATAAAAAAGTTTTTTTTTTAAAGAAAGAAAAGAAAGAAAAAAGAGGGGAAAAGAAATAGGAATGACATTATCTGCACCTAATAGTGAGGCTCTAGTTCTGAATAGATAAGGAGTGTGAAGTACCCCTTTATTGCCATTACTTCCAGGTCCACTCTAACCTGGAGTGAAACTACCTTTAGGGTCCTATTTATGGGTCCAATAGACCTGTTTTAAAATTATTTGTATTTGATAGGAATACTTGATACTATATAACTGTAAATTATTTGTATTAAGAATAGGGCTATAGGACCGGTTTAGCTCAGTCGGCAGAGCACTTGTCTAGAAATCGAAAGGTTCCTGGTTCGATACCGGCTCTCTCCAACTGAGCTTATGAGTAGCACAGGTATATTTGTGGTAAAGTGTGGAGCTGATGGTAGTTGTGGCGCCCCACCTCAGACGCAAATACAATCTCCTTGGTTTAGCGCTAAGGAAAAGGGAATAAACTCCCTCGTTGTCTGGCTGATACCGACATTAGGCCACCCCGCCGACTTTACTCGAAGCTATAATTCTTTACTAATGATTATTATTAATTACTTCATTATTATTATTATTATTATTATTATTATTATTATTATTATTATTATTTATTTATTTATTTATTTATATTATATTATTATTATTAATTATTAATTATTAGTGCAAACAAATTACTATTATTAGATAGAAGCAATTACTTAAAACCATATGAGGAGAAACGTAGACAAACACGGGGTGTTGTAGAAAATGGATGTTTATTGTAGGTAGTGATGTCGACGTTGTAACATTTCGGTCTGTTAGACCTTCTTCAGGACGTAGGATTGAGTTCTTGATTGTTGAAATTCCACCAGAGAATTGCTGAGGTTAAATATAAACATTCTAGAGTGGAATGTCGTATTATTTGCCTAGATTTCTGTGTACTTATATGAATACAATATAACAATATACAATGGAATTAAAATAATGACGCAAGAAAATAATCAGCTGATTGACGGTAATTATAAAAGAAGGGGCGAATAGTCGAAGAAAAGAGAAGAGTCAGTGAAGTCAGACCACGAAGGGTCTATAGAGGCAAACACGACGCAGACTTGAATTAGCCTATCGAGAAAAAAAGCCTTTCTTTCTTTCTTTCTTTCCTCCCCAAAAACTGACAGCTGACAGTGCGAGTATCACAAGTTTAGTGTATTTAATTAAGTGATTAAGTTATTGTAACATTCTTTTTATCTCTCTCTTTGCCTTGACGACAGCTAGATTGTCACGGCCAAAGAGAGAGAGTTGAAAGAAAGTTGCGGTCTTGCTTTCAATCAACATAGGTTACCACGGAGGATCATTGAAGTGACGTTTTCCACACAAGAAGAAACGAGTCCACGTATATAAGAACGAAGACTCATGACGTCAAATTGGCAGATAAGGAGAAAGATGTATTGAAAGATGAGAAAAAGAAAGATATGTTGATATATCAAAAAGCCTGTAGCCAAATTACGATTATAGTTTCGTTGTTTAATGGCATAACAATCTTCATGGGTTATCTAATGCCAAATACATCCTTTTGGAAGAATAGTAATGGTACTATTTAACGTATAGCTGGGGTGATCAGGGTGTCCATACCTTTCCCAATGGTATTTGTCCGAAAGTGAATGTAATAATGCGGCTGGAGTTCGAAATCGGTTATAACGATTTCGCACTGTAGTGCATTAGCCACACACACACACACACACACACACACACACACACACACACACACACACACCGCCGCAAATTAATAAATGATTTTGCACTTCATAATATCGTTGGTTGGGTTCTCTTTTTTTTTTTGTTAATGCACTTAATTCGGTGGGGATGATTAATTGCATAAACAGAATGTTACACAGACTCAAAGTCAGTAATTGTGTAAAGATTATTGATTTAGCTTTGTATGGGAAAGAAAAAAAAGAAAAAAGAAAGAAAGAAAGAAAGAAAGAAGAAAAGAGAAAGAAAAAAGAAGAAAAAGAAAAGAGAAAGAAAGAAAGAAAGAAAGAAGAAAGAAAGAAAAGAGAAAGAAGAAAGAAAGAAAAGAGAAGAAAGAAAGAAAGAAAAGAAAAGAAGAAAAAAGAAAAAAGAAGAAGAAAGAAAAGAGAAAGAAAGAAGAAGAAAGAAAGAAAAGAGAAAGAAAAGAAAGAAAGAAAAGAGAAAGAAAGACAGAAAAAAAAGATAGAAAGAAAAGAGAAAGAAGGAAGAAAGAAAGAAAGAAAGAAAAGAGAAAGAAAGACAGAAAAAAAATAGAAAGAAAAGAGAAAGAAGGAAGAAAGAAAGAAAGAAAGAAAGAAAAGAGGGGGAAAAGAAATAGAAATATAAAGGATTTTTAAAGCAAGAAAGAAAGGAAGAAAGAAAGATAGAAAGAAAGAAAGAAAGAAAGAAAGAAAAAAGGAGCAAAAGAAAGCAACGGAAAAAATGAAAAAAGAAAGAAAAAGAAAGAGAAGAAAAAGAAAGAATGAAAAAGAAAGAATGAAAACGAAAAAGAAAAAACAGAACAGAAAGAAATAGACAGAAAAAGAATGAAAAAGAAAGAAGAAAAAAGAAGAAAGAAAAAAGAAAGAAGGAATAATTAAACAAAGAAAAAGGAAGAAAGAAGATGAAAGGGGAAGAAAGAAAGAAAGAAAGAAAGTAGAAAAGAAAGAAAACGAAATAAGAAAGAAAGAAAGAAGAAAGAAAAGAAAGAAAGAAAGAAAATGAAAGAAAAAAAAGAAAGAAAGAAAGAAAAAGAAGGAAAGAAAAAAAAGAAAGAAAAAGAAAAGAAAGAAAAAAGAAAGAAAGAAAGAAAAGAAAGAAGGAATAATTAAACAAAGAAAAATGAAGAAAGAAGATGAAGGGGAAGAAAGAAAGAAAGAAAGAAAGAAAGAAAGAAAGAAAGAAAGAAAAACGAAATGAAAAGAAGAAAGAAGAAAGAAAGAAAGAAGGAAGAAAAAAAAAAGAAAGAAAGAAAGAAAGAAAGAAAGAAAGAAAAGAAGGAAAGAAAACGAAATGAGAAAGAAAGAAAGAAAGAAAGAAAGAAAAAGAGAAAGAAAAAAAGAAGGAAAGAAAAAAGAAAGAAAGAAAAAGAAAGAAAGAAAGAAAAAGAAAGAAAAAGAAAAAAGAAAGAAAAGAAAGAAAAGAAAGAAAAGAAATAAAGAAAGAAAAAGAAGGAAAGAAAACGAAATGAAAAGAAAGAAAGAAAGAAAAGAAAAAGAAGGAAGAAAAAGAAAGAAGAAAGAAAGAAGGAAAGAAAAAAGAAAGAAGAAAGAAAAAGAAAGAAAAAGAAAGAAAAAAGAAAGAAAGAAAGAAAAAAAGAAAATAATTAAACAAGAAAAAGGAAGAAAGAAGATGAAAGGGGAAGAAAGAAAGAAAGAAAGAAAGAAAGAAAAACGAAATGAGAAAGAAAGAAAGAAAAAGAAGAAAAAAAAGGAAAGAAAAAGAAAGAAAAAAGAAAGAAAGAAAGAAGAAAGAAAAGAAGGAAAGAAAAAGAAAGAAAGAAAAAAGAAAGAAAGAAAGAAAGAAAAAGAAGGAAAGAAAAGAAAGAAAGAAAGAAAGAAAGAAAGAAGAAAAAGAAAGAAAAAGAAGAAGAAAGAAGAAAGAAAGAAAGAAAGAAAGAAAAGAAAGAAAGAAAGAAAGAAAGAAAAAAAGAAAGAAGGAATAATTAAACAAAGAAAAAGTAAGAAAGAAGATGAAAGGGGAAGAAAGAAAAAAAGAAAGAAAAAAAAAGAAAGAAAGAAAGAAAGAAAAAGAAGGAAAGAAAAAAAGAAAGAAAGAAAAGAAAGAAAGAAAGAAAAAGAAGGAAAGAAAAAGAAAGAAAGAAAGAAAGAAAGAAAGAAAAGAAAAAAAGAAAGAAAGAAAGAAAGAAAAAGAAGGGAAAAAAGAAAGAAAGAAAAAGAAAGAAAGAAAGAAAGAAATACGAAGGAAAGAAAAACGAAATAAGAAAGAAATAAAGAAAGAAAGAAAGAAAAACGAAATGAGAAAGAAAGAATAAAAGGAGAAAGAAGCAAGAAAAAAGAAAGAGGGAGAAAAAGCAAAATAGAAGGAAAAAGTAATCAGAAAAATAAAACGAACGAAAAATATCTTAGAAATAAATGAAGGAATAAAAATACGAGAGAGACAGAAGAATTCAAAGTGTAAATAGCAGGAAAGGAACTCACAAATATTGGAGAAATTGAAAATTGCCTCTTATTGGCGGCCACCTAATGAGTAATATTCTGTGACAGTCTGGTTTCCCAAGTTCAAAGAGCAGCCGCCGAAATAACACCACTGCTACTACTATCTCATCGTCACTTGCGGCTATGGCTAAATGAATGGAATTTAGGTTGAAAGCTGAGAGAGTTAGTGAGTAAAGGTCGAATCACTACAGACTTCACTGATGATATACCGCTTCACAAAAGAGAGGAAACATTTACATTTCAAACTTCGTCTATCAATTAGGTGTAAACATATGTCATTTCTATTTCTAGTAATTGCAGATATGTCGGCTGGGGCGTTAGAATGCACCGACTGCACCTCTGCAGAGGGGTAAGACTCCCCCCATTGGCCCACCTGCGACCCGTGATGCTTAAGGATAGAACCCAGATAGGTGAGCAGTTCATGACTTGCAATACTCCACTTTGGCCTTATCTTGGGCTAGACGGGCGGTCGGAGAGGCTCCCTCCGATCAATCGGCTGGTCATGTCAATCCCTAGCACCTATATGATTTTCCGAACCCTATTGCCCTTATGGCAAGCCCCAACCCCTTTTTATCATATGGGTGCTAGAAGGCGGTGACTGAGGGTCTACATGTCCTGGGATTGACGTTAAACTCTATCTGATGGTGAGGTTCCAGTTTTGGAGGTTTGGGTAATATGGAGCACCCCTTCATCGCCATTGCTCCCTGGTCCACTCTGACCCGGAGTGGTAGTACCTGTTAGGGTCTCATATATGGGTTAAATAGAAAACATGAGTTGATAAACAAAATTGTATTATGCATTAAGAATGAATTTATTTCACAACTTTGTCGGCATTAAATGACCCACCGAGGTTGATATGCCGTAAAACAAAACAAACCAAACCAAAGGTCCGAAAAATGAAGAGATCTTAAATCCTCCCCCATGGCTTTAGTTAACAAATTTATATAGAACTAGAATCCTGGGTAAAGGAGGAGGGGTAAAAAAGGTAGTCTCACAGATCCATTATTGTTGAATTGCGAGATTGATCCTCACAGGATGCCCCATTAAAATTCATATGTAAAAAAGACAATCTGAAAAGAAAAATGAATGTCTCCTATTTAAAATACTAAATGCAAAACATTCCAGGCTGTTATCATTTAAATTTTATTTTTTACTTATCTTCACGAATATAAATCAAATCTCTATTATTTTTGCTCAAAAACCAAGCCCTGGTGATATTTGATGTATATATATATTTACTTTGTCGTTAATTGTTTTATTTTCTAAATTTCCTCCGGACATACAGATTCACACAACTGCCCTTTATATATGTATAGAGCGATAAGATAAGTTGTTTAAACCAGAAAAAAGACACGTTCTCCTCCGTAAAAATGCCTGTCATTAATTGAAAGATTGTAATGCTCGCATGGCATAAATATTTCTTACGTGCTACCAATTCTGGATTGAAACGTTTCATCTCCAAAACTGGATTGATAAAATTAGTCAACATTCAAAATATGCTTTGGTGGTACTCTAAAACAGTGGCTCTCAATTTTTTACTTTTTTTTACCTATGGGCTCCTTTCGTTTCTAGTTTACTTTGGTGGAACCCCCGTCACCAATGGATGTCTAAAAGCTCCATTGTATTTTCATAAGAAAAGGTTCCCGAGTCCGACAAGAAATACCTGAAGAAGGCCGGGGGCACATCGGCCGAAACGTTGTCAAGCTCGAGAAGGTTCCAGAGTCCGACAAGAAATACCTGAAGAAGGCCGGAGGGCACATCGGCCGAAACGTTGTCAAGCTCGAGAAGGTTCCAGAGTCCGACAAGAAATACCCGAAGAAGGCCGGAGGGCACATCGGTCGAAACGTTATCGAGCTCGAGAAGGTTCCACAGTCTGACAAGAAATACCTGAAGAAGGCCGGAGGGCACATCGGCCGAAACGTTGTCAAGCTCGAGAAGGTCCCAGAGTCCGACAAGAAATACCTGAAGAAGGTCGGAGGACACATCGACCGAAACGTTGTGCAAATAACAACAAGATGAGGACAAAAGTTCGAATAATACAAATAATACAAATTATCAAGCCTCATCTCAAAAATTCTGTGAAATAGTAAGTATTTTGGAATATATAATGTGTGCTGGGGCCCACCATTTAAACTTATAGACTCTGCGTGGCAGCGTAGATTCAATCAGCCAATCAACACGCTCGAATACGTGATTAGTTTATTATTTAATCGCCGATCTTGAAAGCCGTTTAGTTGCACGTATTCGACACGGACGAACGGATCAACAACCAAAGGATTCTGCCTAACACCGAGGAACAACCAAGGACTCTGCTTAATACAAGGATTCTTCACTAAGGAACAACCTAGAATTCTACCAAACACTAAGGAATATAAGAATTCTGCCTAACACTAAGAAACACAAAGATTCTACCTAACACTAAGGAACACAAGGGATCTCCCTGTAAAGTGTTCTCACCTGCAGCCTCAAAATGGCCACAAAATTCGTAGCATTCTTTGGTCCATGCAAGCAAAAAATATTGGTCACTGGGGAGCATATGTCACCCAGTTTGGAACCACTGCTCTAAAATGTATATATGAAGGAAATACGAAAAAAAAACATAACTATGCCGACTTTAGTTTTACTTACTACACTACACTACAAAAATGATTTGCTGTATATATAAATACAATTGCATGTTAAAAGTACGTAGATATGACCAACTGTATTAATAATTTAAAACAATTGGTTTTTAAATCAAATCAAATCATGGAGAATGTTACGTAAATGTCTAAGGGAATTGTGACTTGAATAGTGATGTAGTTTCGGTTACAGACGGACAAACACACAATCTACGTTATAATAACATTTAGTATTAATCATTTGTTTGCACATATGGTTTCAAGTAACTAATAATAATGGTTAGTAAACAATTATAGCTTCAAGTAACTATTCTTAATGCAAATAATTTACACTTATATGGTATCAGGTATTCCAATCAAATCTTCTATTAATAATGGAGATTCGCTTCCGGTTTTTGTCTGTAACAACGATTACGTCAATGCTTACGTCACATTACCCAAAATCGTCATAACATAGAATAAATACACTCAAAATTTGAACATGCAGCATTAGACAGTCCTCATTGTTTTTTAAAACAAGTTTTAATAAATACATGACTGGTATTATATATCTATATATAGTTTGTTTTATTTTGATACATATTTAAAGTTTACATTTCAAATTGTTTTATTTTTTAATCCTTTAATGAATTTGATGATTTTACTTACTTAGGGTACAAACTCGCTGACATTGAATTTTTTACTCCCACCCCCTCAGGCAATATGTATCAAAAATCTATTTTTACATCGCCCGGAGGGTGTTTTTTATTTTGTACTAGTACGAATAATTTTCAAACATGTCTATTTGACCCATGGATGGGATTCTATCAGGTACTACCACTGTGGGTCAGGGTGAACGTGAGAATAATGGCATTTATATACTTGTAAAATTCTGGAAACGTTTAAGCAAATAAAAAAACAGTTCTGCATATGCTCACATGTTTGTTAAAGTGGGTAGAGTAGTGGTCTGGCGGTTTGGGAAGTGATTTTTGGAAACAAGAAAAATCTCTCTGCCTTTTCGTTTTCTGTCAAGTGCCGGTAAAATCAATAACGCCTAAGTGGTAAGATTGTCTTGAATGACGAATAAACCTCAAATCATATTGATTCGGAACGATTTCAACAATCGGAAGAAAATATACGCCAATCTGAAAGTTATGCAGATGTGAACGCTTCTTTTATTCGTCTGCATTGTAATTGTCTATTTCCGCTTCTTAAGCAACAGCAATTTCTCTTTCGTCTGTCTCTCGATCTCAAAGTCGGCAATGATCACACATCTCTCTTTTTCTTACTTTTTCTTTTTCTTTCTTTTTCTTTCTGTCTTTTCTTCTTTTTTCTTTTTTTCTTTTTTCTTTTTTCTTTAAATTCTGTTATTGGTAGTTTTAATCCGAGAATAAATAAAGTTCTTTTTTCTTTTTTTTTTTTTACTTATTTTTGCGTTTATTCAATTCTTCTCTTTCTTTTTTTTCTTTGTCTTTTCTTTTATTGTTCGTTTCTTTCAATAGGTATTTTTTCTTTTCTTTCTTTTTTTTTCTTTCTTTCTCTCTTTTTTAAACTCTGTTTTTAGTAATTTCAAACCGAGAATAAAGTTGTTATTTTTTCTTTCTTTCTTTCTTTCTTTCTTTCTTTCTTTCGTTCTTTCTTTCTTTCTTTGTACTTGTTTTCATGTTTATTTATTTCTTCGCCTTTTTTTCTTTTTTTCTTTCTCTCTTTTTCTCTCTTTTTATTTCTTTTTCTTTCTTTTTCTTTCTGTCTTTTCTTTTTGTTCTTTTATTTTAAATTTTTTATTGGTAGTTTTAATCCGAAAATAAATAAAGTTCTCTTTTTCTTTCTTTCTTTTTTTTTTACTTATTTTTGCGTTTATTCAATTCTTCTCTTTCTTTTTTATCTTTGTCTTTTCTTTTATTGTTCGTTTCTTTCAATAGGTATTTTTCTTTTCTTTCTTTTCTTTTTTTTCTTTTCTTTCTTTCTTTCTTTCTTTCTTTCTTTCTTTCTTTAACTCTGTTTTTAGTAGTTTCAACCCGAGAATAAAGTTGTTATTCTTTCTTTCTTTCTTTCTTTCTTCTTTCTTTCTTTCTTTCTTTCTTTAACTCTGTTTTTAGTAGTTTCAACCCGAGAATAAAGTTGTTATTCTTTCTTTCTTTCTTTCTTTCTTTCTTTCTTTCTTTCTTTCTTTAACTCTGTTTTTAGTAGTTTCAACCCGAGAATAAAGTTATTATTCTTTCTTCTTTCTTTCTTTCTTTCTTTGTACTTATTTTCATGTTTATTCATTTCTCGCCTTTTTTTTTCTTCTTTTTTCTTTGTCGCTTCTTTTATTGTTATGTTTTTTCATTGGATAATTTTTTCCTTTTTCTTTCTTTTATTTTTTTTTTTTTAAACTGTTATTGGTAATTTTCAGTCCGAGAATATACTTGTTTTCGTTTTTCTTTCTTTTTTTTTTCTCTTATTTTTTACGTTTATTTATTTCTTCTCTTTCTTTTCTTTTTATTTGTCTTTACTATTATTAATTTTTTTTCTTTTATTTGATATTTTTCTTTTTCTTTCTTTTTTTTCTTTTTTTGTTTTGGTTTTATAATTTCAGTCCCAGAATATATTTTTCTTTTATTTCTTTACTTATTTTTGCAACTATTATTTCTTCTCTTTCTTTTCTTTTTTTTTTTTCATTTTCTTTACTTTATTGTCCTTTTCTTTCATTAAATATTTTCTTTTTTCTTTCTTTTCTTTTCTTTTCATTTTTTAAATATTTTTTTTTTAGTTTCAATAGGAAAATATACTCGTTTTCTTTTTTCGTGTTTTTTTACGTTTATTTATTTCTTCTCTTTCTTCTCTCTTTCTTCTCTCTTTTTTCTTTCTTTTTACTTTTATTGTTCTTTTATTTCATTATATTATTTTTTTTCTTTTTCTTTTTCTTTTTCTTTTTCTTTCTTTTCTTTTTTCTTTTTCTTTCTTTTCATTTTTTTTTGTTTCAGTCAGAAAATATACTTATTTTCTTTTTTCCTTTTTTCCCACTTATTTTAACGTTTATTTATTTCTTCTCTTTCTTCTCTTTTTATTTATTTGTTTTTACTTTTATTGTTCTTTTCTTTCATTATATTATTTTTTCTTTTCCTTTTTTTTTCTTTCTTTTCCTTTTTCTTTCTCTTTCTTTTCAATTTGTTTTTTGTTTCAGTCAGAGAATATACTTATTTTCTTTTTCCCTTTTTTCCATTTATTCTTACGTTTATTTATTTCTCCTCTTTTCTTTTCTTCATCTTCCCTTTTATTTTCCTTCTCTTTCATTGGATATTCATTTACGGTACTAAACCTGTTTACAACGCAATATTACAGAATCTGCTACTTCTAATTACGGGTTGTTTTTTTCTCAGTAATGTTCAGGTCAAACAAGAAACAGAAGTGTCAGGCTCCGTTTTTAATGCTTGTATTGGTAAGATTTCCGCCTATAAACTTTGCTGGTTGCACTAAAATTGTTGATGTAAAAAGGCGAACTACAAACAGTTGGGGATTGTGTGGCGGCAGCCTCAAAAATCAACAATACGCCATTATACTAATCGGCGCTCGGGTTATTTAGTACACAATTGTGTTTATAAAATCGACTAAACATAAAATGATTCAATGTTCTTTTGATTATTCTCTTCGTGTTTTTTCTTTCTTTCTTTCTTTTTTTTTCTTCTTACGATTTTATGTACTTTTTTTTTACTTTCTTTACTACCATGAAATTTCTTTTTTCTCTTTCTACTTTTGGGAGAGTAGTGGTTAACATGTTGTTTTGCATAATCAATGTGGTTGCATAGATTATTGTCAACCCTCTGTATTTCTGAAGGGATGACCCCTTTGCAGGTTGATATGCCATTGAACAAAGAAACCAACCAACCGCCTTTCTATTCTTTCTCTTTATATATGTTTTCTTGCTTTCATCATCACCATCATCATCATCTGACAGCAAGGATTCCCTTGACTCTCTCTCTCTCTCCCTCCCCCTCTCTCTCTCTCTCTCTCTCAACACACACACACACACACACACACTCTCTCTCTCTCTCTCTCTCTCTCTCTCTCTCATCATTCGCCTCTATCGGTCATCGATCTTGGAAAGTCCTTTAAACGGCACCTTGTTTCCGTACTGAGCTGATGAAGGTAAGTTTTTGCTGGTCAGCCAACGCTGGTATGTCCATGTGTAGTAGTCCATAGAAGAAGGTTGCTTATGGTTTCGTTCTTATTTCTAGAGCAATGCCCATATGTCTAACTTGTCTTTCTTGGATGATTAGTGAGATGGGAGGCAAGTGGCTGTACAGTTGCTTTTTTAGTGTGCTGCTTCCAGGATTTAAAAAAAAAAAATCACGTGACATCTTTGTGTAGTTCTCATCTTGCTTTTTCTCCTGGAATTTCGAAAAATTCCAAGAAGTGCAAAATACATTAGGACTGACACTGCTAAAGTAGGGCAGGTCGATTTTGTAACTGGGCAATTCCATGTCAAATCATCCAGAAAAAAGTAAAATTGTCACCCACCCACTTCAATTTTTCTGTTTTTTTTTGTACAGGTGTGGACTATGTTAAAATTAGACATTCCCCAAAATTTCAGCTTCCAATTCCAAGAATTGGGAAGTTACGTCAATTTTTAGCTCTCCAAATTTGGTTGGGTTGGCGAAAAATGGCGACTTTTTGTAATCTATTTTTGTCTGTAAAATAAGTTCTAGTGCTTCCCTACTACTAAAAAAATGGGTTATAAAAGAAATTTTAGCCAAGAAATCCAAAAATGCTATCGAAAAAGTCTGAAAGACAAACAACTTTAAGTTATTGATGATCTCTGATTTATTCATAGCAAGATCAATATCCCGATGTGGCACTGAATCTAAGACAAAATCGAAGGGGGTGAGTGACATGACCTGGATGATTTGACATGGAATTAATCAATTGTAACCTCTCCCATGTGGCGAAAGTTGCAAATTAACATAAAAAATTACTTCACAAAACATTTTTCTTCAAATTTTGAGGAAATAGATTTCAATCTTTTAAAGTGTTATCACTGTTACACCATAATTACTGATGTAAAAATGCTTATCTGAGGTGTCGGTGGTGATGAGGGGCATATTTTCAATTTGAATTCTAGTTGCAATATTTTATTCGTTTCGTTTAAAATGACAACCTTTTCAGTTTTAAGTATTAAAATTTCTAAATTTTCTAACCAATTTCTAAGCTAAATTTTGCCAAAATGAGAATTTTTTGGTGCATTTTAGTAAACGATATTCGATGATATATCCTCAAACAAATTATCCAAGTAAGAGATCTAGTTTTTGATAGCAGTATTTAGTATACCAACAAACAACTTTTGCTGTTTGGGAGAATTTGATATTCTAAAAAAAAAAAGTGAAAAAATCAACCTGCCCTACTACTACAGCTCAAAAGAATCCACGTTTTATTTCAGCAGAGATATCAGATTTCCATGTGGTTGTTAATTTGTCAATAGGAATCCATACTTTACCAATGCGTATGTTAACACTGTTTTCAGTAGATGAGATATTGCCACCGAGATACATGAACTGGTTTACTAATTTCAGAGTCTTGCCATTTATTGATTATATGGCATGACCTTGATTTAAACATGAAATCCGTTTTATCTGAGTTCATGTAGAGGCCAACGCTTCTTGCCGCCTACTCCAGGTGCTAATACCCTTGGGAAAGGTATGAATCAACACTCCACTTTGGCCTTTACTTGGTCTAGACGGGTGGTCGAAGAGACCCCCTCTGATAAATCGGCTGGTCAAACCCTAGCACCTATATGATTATCCCGATCTATTGCCCTTATGGCAACCCCAACCCTTTTTATCATATATATATTTACCAACCCCTCCGCACAAGTAGGATGTGGCACAAGGTCAATTTCTTAAGCGGAGTTTAACAGGTTTGAATTCAGAGTTTTCCTTCTCCTAGACTGGTCACCTATCCAAGGTTAAAGAGCCCAGTCTGCCCTACTATTAACCCATAGCTGGAGGGAGAATATATGGCTTCATACCTTTCCCAAGGGTATTAGCACCATGTGAAATGCAAACAGCTTCGTCTAGGATTTGAACTCGAGTCGACGAGTCCATTTCCCACGACTCTAACCATTACACCACGTGCCTCCATTTTTATAATCTATGTGCTAGAAGGCGGTAGCTGAAGGTCTGTTTAAATTTACATTTACCAATATTGAATTAGATCATTTGAGGTTAACTTAGATAACATAGTAAACATATACTTTGAGGGTCATATTGAATTTCGCCAATTTTATCAAATACGAACACACACGACTAAATCGAATTTGTATATAAAATTCATAGTTTAAAATTCAACATACACTTTCGATTCTTCTTCAGGTATCGCATCTTTAGACCAGGGTCTTTTGGTCGTCCAAGTACTCAAATAACGATGGACACGACTGTCACTTTCATGTGTTACGTGATGAGTCCAACAGCCAGTTCTTTTTTTTTTTTTAAAAAACGTGCGTTTATTGTAGAAATGCGTGTCAAGCTAAACTGATTGATATGTGACACTGTAAACAGAGATTGTTTTAGAAATATTTATAAAAGCAATTTCGAAACTCAAAACCGGAAGTTCTAAATATAAATAATCTTCAAGCCATGATTCGCCACGTCAATCTAATGACGGTGTAGAAGATTTGCATTAGTTATAAAGAGAAACATACAAATGTCAGTCAGTGGGTTAAAAGAAGAGAAAGAAAAGAGAGATAAAGGGGAGGGGGAGAGTGGATATATATGCGCATATATGTATACACCTTCCCTCCTATCTCTATCTATCTTCTCTTCTTTCTCTTTCTTATATATATATATATATATATATATATATATATATATATATATATATATATACGCAACCTTTATGCAGCCCATAAACACTCTCACACATTCAATTCACCTTCACATACACACACACATCATTTTATCAAATCATACGCATCCCATGTCTATTGAATTTTTTGAAATTTTTTGTAATTTTTTCGATTTTCCTTACATTTAAACATCTTCACCTGATGATTGCATCGCATGAAACCAATATGGTTGTGATTGTTCCTTTGTCACCTAATAAATAGATATGTAAAACCTTTATATATTTATCTTATTATATTATATTATATTATATTATATTATATATATATAATATATATATATATATATATATTATATATAGTATTTTGAAAAAACACACAAAGTTCATAAACGAGTAATGTTTATTTCGCCTATGCTGCAGTGTTTCGATCTGTTTCAATAGATCTTCATCAGAGCTTTCGTTAGTTTGAGGTAACGAAAGCCCTGATAAAGATATTTTGAAAAAGATCGAAACACTGGGCGAAATAAACATTACTCGTTTATGAATTTGTGTGTTTTTTTTCAGTTTTTCATATTATTACATACTGTCGGATTCACTTCCACTTTTTTTTCACACACACACACACACATATATATATATATATATATATATATATATATATATATATACACACATTTATATATATATATATATATATATATATATATCTTATTATAATGGAGATTGTGTGTTTTTCTGTCTGTAACCGAAACTATATTCCTACTCAAGTCACAATTCTCTTAGTTATTGACATCACATTCTCCATGATTTTTTTTTCAATTATTAATAAAATTGTCTTACTTTATTAATACTGTTAACCATGTCTACATACTGACAACATGCAATTATATTTATATATACAACAAAATAGCGGTTTACAGTGTGAAGGGGAAGGATAATTTGCATATTAATATTAAAAAATCGAATTTAATAAATATGTGCTTAGTATTATTGATTTCTAACTGTTTGGTTTTATTTTAATGAATATAAGCAAAAATCTCTTCAATAAATCTTAAATGAAATCCATTAACAAGATAAAATAACTGTCATTTTATTCTTTACTTCCTCTTATAACTAAATACTTAAATTAGAAAAAATAACAATGAAAGACGAGAGTGATGGAAGAGTAAGTTTCAGTTGTTCCATTTTTTTATTATACTCCCTCTGTTTCAAATCTTTTTATCTGTATTCTTATTTAGTTTCATTAGCCTTTCTAATTTAATACTATATTTTATTACATTAAAACTTAAATACTTGCACCCGGAGGGTGCATATATTTGCTAGTATTTATAAATATTTTTCTTTTGGCCAAGTGTTATAGTATTTATCGATCATTTTCGGTTGGTACGACCCTCTTGGTCTTTTCTTTCTTTTTAAAATGTCTCCCCTGGTGAAGTTTGGTAGTATATTTTTACTATCAAACTATTTGCCGGTTTTTTTTTCTTATCGCAAGAGTTTACCAATAAGTTTAGTATATATATATATATATATATATATATATATATATATATATATATATATATATATATATATAATAATATAATAATAATAATAATAATTCTTTGCAAAATTCACTTGTCATTATTATCTTCTATAATTATCGAATTTCATGCGATATGCGCATTGTAATTGCCTTCAAGCAAAAATATAAATATTAATATATATATATATATATATATTATATATATATATATATATATATATAGTATCCAATTGCCACTTTAACTTTTCCGTCGCAGTAGCATCAGTAAATGATCCAAAAGTGGTCAATATATTAAAATACAGAGCAGTAATACTACTACTATTATTAGAGGAAAATTAAATTTAACTAAGGAATTACATCGACTTAGTTAAACGTAGGGTAGGGTAGGGTCCTGAAGAAATCATTTCAATTTAATTGAATCCATGGTAGACCCTTATTTTTTCTCTAATAATAATATTAATAGTATTATATATATATATATATATATATATATATATATATATATGTGTGTGTGTGTGTGTGTGTGTGTGTGTGTGTGTGTGTGTGTGTGTGTGTGTTAAGAATTCTCCATATTATTGATAGACCATATATATCCAAGGTAGGCTAGATTGGTAACTTTCTGTTGTTCGCCAATGGCATTTCTTAAACAAGTTTGAAAATCGCATAGGCCTGAAACTGACAGTTACTAATATATACAAGGTGTGTCAAAAAAGTATTGAGATCTTATGTACTTTTTGACACACCTCGTATTCTGAAAAAAAAACACGTTCAATTAATTTTTCATTTCTATCTTGGTAAATACAGCTTTAAACTTGTTACTTTTTTGACACACCTTGTATTCTGAAAAAAAAATAATGAATTGAACGTTATTTTTATACTCCTTGTATATATATACATATATACATATACATATATATATAGAGAGAGAGAGACAGACAGGCAGACTCAGAGAAAGAGAAGAAGAGACAGAGAGAGAGAAAGAGACAGACAGAGACAGACAGATAGACAGAGAAAGAGTGAGAAAAAGAGAGATCTCTGTCTGTCTGTCTGTCTGTGTGTGTTGGGGGGTGTTGGATAAAAAGTGCTCAAATGCTGGCAGGCAGAGATGTGACTGGTTGATTCAAGTGTTAAAAATACACTCATCAAACAGAATGGTGCGGTAGAAAAATCATTTCTCTCTCTCTCTCTCTCTCTCTCTCTCTCTCTCTCTCTCTCTCTCTCTCTCTCTCTCTCTCTCTCTCTCTCTCTCTCTCTCTCTCAATATATATATATATATATATATATATATAAGAATGAAAGAGGAGAGAAAGAGGAGAGAAAGAAGCGAAATATATATATATATATATATATGTATATATAATATATATATATATATATATATGTATATATATATATATATGTATGTATATATATATAATATATATATATATATATATATATATATGATGGACTCTCCCGTCGATTTCGACGTATGAGGTTCAAACAACCTCTTTCATCTAACCTTGTGTGTCAATCGCATATATATATATAGTGTGTGTGAGAGGGAGAGAGAGAGAGAGAGAGAGAGAGAGAGAGAGAGAGAGAGAGAAAGGGAGAGAGACTGATTGGGAGACGCACACGCACACGCACACATAAAGACAGAGGGGGGAGAGGGGGTAATAAAGAGAAGAGACTAAGAAAGATATATATAGAGAAAGACAAGAGAGAGGATAAAGAGAGAGTGGGGAAGGAAGGGGGAGATTGAATTCGCTGCTGTCACATCACATCGGTCGAATGGAAAATACTAAAAGTATCTCTATTATGCATCTCTTCAATGGCCGAGATAAATAAATAAATAAATAAATAAATAAAAATGTTGTTGTTGTTGATTCTCTTCCTGAACCAGACGATCACTCTACAGTTTAATTTACTTCTCAATGTCAACCATTTTGCGGCGGGAAGGCGTCGTTCAGACGATTTTTATTCTGAAACGCGAATGTCATTCCAGCAATAGCGTCTCCTGCAAAAAAACTGCTGGCCTAAGCAAATAGCACAGACAGGATCTTGCAGGTGGATTTGAAAGATAATTAACAATAATTAACGATTGAATTAAATGCATCACATGACTTCTTAAATATGAGCAGAATTTGTTCGATTTTTTTGTGTTTTTCAAATTAACTTCCGAGGATAATTTTCAAAACTCTAGCGAGAGAAATTAGGTACGTGGCAGCTCAAAGCGAGCACGAATATGTCTGGCGTGCAAAATGAGATCAGGAGGTGTGTAGCAGGTGACTACAGAGATTAAACTTGCATCCTCTTGATGGAAGTCAGACTACTTCGTTGGCGAGTATGCAAATTTCTACACTGCGACGGCAGCGCTGGACGCGGTTGGGCTGGATGTGGGATCTTGGTCGGGGCAGTTAATCATTATTTACGGCCTGCCTTCCCACACTGAGGGAGTTGAATTTTTGATCTTGCTAACGAAAACACTGATCTGCGACGAACAAGTGGCGAATGAGCTTTGGCAGAATACTGCTGAAAAAAAAGTTGCAGGCGGAAGGACTTTGTCAGGAGTCTTTGGTAGTTGGGAGAACTTCTATTTCAGTGGAGAGATCCGGCAGTCCGATCCGACGAATTTCTGTTCTCTCAACGAATTTCTTTTCACATAATAAAAACAAAATTTAACGAATTTGAAATCATTGAATCATCTTATTATAATAGAGATTGTGTGTCTGCCTGTAACCTAAACTATATCACTAATCAAATCACAATTCCTCTTAGTTATTTACGTCACATTCTCCGTGATTTCATTTTTATTTAAACCTCAATTATTAATGAAATTGTCTTACGTTCTGTTGGCCTAATCTGCATACTAATAACATGCAACAGTATTTATATATACTACAAAATAGCGGTTTACAGTGGGAACATGAAGGCTAATTTGTATATTGATATAAAAAATTGATTTTAGTAAATATGGGTTAGTATTATTGATTTCGAATTGTTTGGTTTTATCTTACTGAATATGAGCAAAATCTCGTGGATAAATCTTAAAAGAAGTCCATTAACAAGAAGAAATTACCATCATTTTAATCTTTACTTCATAATGTAACTAAGTAGTTAAATTATGGAAATATAGCAATTAGGAAAATTTAATATAATATTCTATTACATTAAAACTTAAATACCTGCACCCGGAGGGTGTATATATTTGCTAGTAATAATAATATTTATTTGTATTATCAAAATACTTATTTGGTTAATATCTTCTTTCAAGAACTATAATAATTAGAAATGAATTTAGCTAAAACAGAAAGAAAAAAAAAATACTGCGAGCAAAAAAAAGGGGGGGGGGAGAACACTATGTGTTGGTCCAATTTCTCTTCTAACGAAATCATAAGGAGCTGAACGCTGCGCGTATTTGTTGACTAAAGTCAGTTGACAAATGTATTTCTTTTATTGGTTGGAAAGTTTTATCATGAAAAGAGATTACTGCAAATTGAATTTTACAGATTGGAAGTATAGATGATCAAAGGTGAAATATCGCTTATGAGATTTAAATGTTTATTAAATAATGATCATAGGAGCTGAACAATGTGTATAACAGGAGTTGAACGCTGTGCGTACTTGCTGACTTAAATCAGTAGTCAAATATATTCCTTTTTTTTTTTTTTGGTCGGAAAGTTTTATCGTGAAAAGAGATTACTGCAAATTGAATTTTGACGATATTACCCATGTTGTATTAGTATTAGAAAGGAATACTTGAAACTATACAACTATGTGTCATTTATTTGTATCAGATAGGATTATTTAATCTATTATTATACTAAAGCTGAGCGAATCAATGTTTGTCTCCTAAATGCTTTTTTACTGTTTACTAATGACACGAAAGTCATACTAAATTATTCCTTACTTTTTAGGATTGAGTTATGTTTGAAAAAAATTCATTGTAATTAATCCTAATTGGTGATCTATTTCACTAATTTTTAAACTAATAAATGTTTTTATCCATAGCTAGGGATGCAGATGCATCAGCGCGAAGTGAAACGCAATCAGCCTTGTCCAGGATTTGAAATCGGCTCGTCGATTCCATTTACTCTATCAATAACTGTTACGCTAAACGCACCTCCTTATAGATATAAATGTCACCCTGTTCTTTGTATTGGAAGTGTTATTGATTGAAAATATACAATGTTTCGTTTTTAAGATGTGAGTTTAGATAACCGGCATTCTTATTAAGAAATCATATATGGAAACACGCGGGAATAGTTCCATTATACTTTTGTAAGCTGGAATATAGGGCGATAACAATGAAGGGGTCGGCTTAGCTCAGTCGGTAGAGCTCAGTAGAGCTCAGTCAGTAGAGCGTTTGGCTAGAAACCACAAGGTTCCTAGTTCGATACGGGTCCTCGCCAACTCAGCGTATGAGTAGCATATATAATTGTTTCTCGGAATTGGACACCTGGTCTAGTGGATAAAGGAGTTAGGTTAAGACAGTTCTAAGTGACAGTTATCTCTAGACTGCGGGTTCAATCCTGGTCAGGTTCAGCAGTAACATAGAATAATAATTAACACAGCTTAACACCTGTACCCCAGCTATGATTAGCGGAATTAGAACAGGATATCCCCGTGGACTGAATAAAGGTTGGGTTCAAAGTTCCCTGATGGTTCCCGATTACGACAAGAAGGTTCACAAGTTTGAAATGGTTCCCGAGTCCGACAAGAAATACCTGAAGAAGGCCGGAGGGCACATCGGCTGAAACATTGTACAGATAACAATCAAGATGAGCACAAAAGTCCGAATAATACTAATTATAATTGTTTATGTTATAGGTGATACACCCTATAAGACTAATGGAATGCGCCGACGGTTACTATAAGTAACAGGGACAACAGTTTACTAAGGATTAATATTATCATTATTATTAGTTACTTGAAACCATATAACTGTGCCAATTAATTGTATTAATGCGGTATTAATTAGTGTGGCAAAATAAGGAGCTGATGGTAGGTGTGGCGCTCCACCTCAGACGCCAAAACAATCTCCTTAGTCTAGCGCTATTGAAAAGGGGATAGACTCCCTCGCCGACTGGCTGATACCGACTTTAGGCCACCTCGACGACTTTACTTACAATGAAGCTTGTGAAATGGATGATGACGTTGTAGCGATTGTCTGCCCCTGCTGAGATGGACTTGGTCCAAAAGGTTTATCTTCCCTTGCCGCCAGAATTTCGCGACTAGGTAGCACTACTAGCTGTATATTTAAACTCACCTCGGGAAGCTCTCTGTCTTTCTCTTTGGTCTGGCACACACAAAGATGGACTAGACACGTGGTGTCTGTCCAATAAGTGAGGGTCCTTGCCACATAACTATCAGTAAGTGACTAGTATATTCGTTATGAACTCTTTCTTACTTTTCAAGGATTTTCGTCCTCTCTGTTTGTATCTTGTTATATATGTCATGTTCCATGTGCTCAGACAATAAAGTCTGTATTGTTGTTTTATAGTACTTCCTTGTTCGGATTTAATTATGTATATATTCATTTACGTTGGGAGGTTTCTCTGAGGCCTCTAACGCATTATAAGTACTAGTTTTTGCCACTAAAGCCAAAACCACACACACTTTATTCTTATAACGTTATTAACACATAATATTTGGTCATGAAAGGAAAATATGGGAAAAAGAGAGGATACGAGACGAGATTTTGAATAGTGAGACTGTTCGCGCCAAATTCGCTATCCAAAGCTAATTTTACTTTATTAACATTTTTGTTTTACTTTATTTTTATGCTATATCAACCCTTTTCGGATCACTTAATGCCGAATTAATTTATTTTGATATTCGATTACTTACAGTACATGCTGTTGCTTAAACTTTCACCCATATAAGTATTCAACTTCGGTGATATAGCGGAGGCCAGTACTTTCAACGTGACCTGACCATTAATTAATTAAAGACATTCTTCCTGTCACTTTCACCCTCTCTCTATATATCTTGATTACCTCCTCGTTACAGATGTACATACAGCGGTATCTTGACTTACGTGTTTAATTCGTTCCGCTCGTAACTCAATGCCTCGTATATCAAATCAATTTTCCACGTTGAAATAAACTATTATGCCTTTATCCAGCTCCCCCCTCCAAAAAAACACCATAAATTTTTGATACGTTTATTCTAATAAGAACAATAGCACTACATTGTATAAAAACATACCAAGATAGAATGTAATGAATTATATGCTGACAGCACGGATATTCATGACAATCTCTCGCCAACCGTCCCTACCGGGAGGCCTTCTGTGCAGCATCCAGAATCCGCACAGAGCTAATCTATGTAGGTCCTTGCTGAATGTTTCTCACTGGCGTATCCATGTGCAGACTTCCACTAGAGAACGTCACTTATGAGTTCGTCCTTGCTTCTCCAGTAGTATCCAGCATGTCTTGTCCATCTTACTCGGATGGTT
Organism: Doryteuthis pealeii; assembly: GCA_023376005.1. Classification (NCBI taxonomy): domain Eukaryota; kingdom Metazoa; phylum Mollusca; class Cephalopoda; order Myopsida; family Loliginidae; genus Doryteuthis; species Doryteuthis pealeii. Next base: position 106,346,271 of record CM042142.1, on the reverse strand, counting down.
TGTGTGATATGGGGTAATCGTTTGTAAGGCTACCTTCTAGAGGGGTGCTGTTTCCACAGTTTGTTTAAGACAACACACAGCATTCTTATGCAATACCCATCTACCTTATTCTCTCGGGGCTTTGTTAGGGTCCAAGTAGTGCAACCGTACCCTAGCGCTGATACAACTGGAAGAATTGTCGCTTTAACCTATCAGTGAGATCGGACTTCCATATGATTGATAATGTGTCTATAATAGTCCATACCTTTCATATGCATGCATTAACATCGGTTTCAGCGAATGGGATATTATTACCTACTAGCAAAATAAAAAACGCCCTCTGGGCGACATAAAATAAATATTGCCTGAGGGGATGGGAGTTGAAAATTTAATATCAGAGAGTTTGTATCATAAGTAGAGTAAAATCATCAAATTTATTAAAGGAGTAAAAAATTAGAAAATTGAAATGGAAACTTAGTTCTGATAACTTTAAATATATATTAAAATAAAACAAACTATATATAGATAGATAATACCAGGTATGTATTTATTAAAACTTGTTTAAAAAATCAATGAGGACTGTCTAACATTGCATGCTCAAATTTTGAGTGTATTTATTCTATATTATGACGATTTTAGGTAGTGTGACGTAAGCAGTGACGTAGTTTTTGTTACAGACAAAAACCGGAAGCGACTCTCCATTATTAATAGATGTACGTGAACTGGTCAAACGATTTTAAGGGTTTACCATCAGGTGTGGAGATGCCTCCATCTTGTTTAAGACATATCAACTCAGTTTTATTGGAGTTCCTTGCAGCCTTCTCTAGACTATGTAACAGGGATTATATATTTATATAAATGTGTTAATGAAGATTATTTATACCACTTTATAAAACTAAACCAAACTAACATATTTACTAACAAACTGTTTACTTACAAATCATATATAAGAAAAAAGATTTGGCATTAAATAGCCCAAAAGGGTTGATATGCCATAAAATTTAATAACCACTTAACCAACCAACCAGTCCACTACCCGAAGGATGTTACACAAGATCAGTTTTTAAGTGGAGTATAGCTGGTTTAAATTCAGTGTTTTCCTTATTGTAGACTGGTTGCCTAACCAATACTAAATAACTCAATCGGTTATTTCCTATAACTCAAACATAAACAAAGGGGAACCACTCTCGACTGATGAATTATCTATTTTCCCATTAAACTAACCCTAACCCTAAACCTAACCCTAACCTAAACCCTAACCTAAACCCTAACCCTAACCCTAACCCCGTCTTCTTTTTCTTAGTAGATCAATAAATAAATAAATAATATCAGTCAAGAGTGGTTCCCCTTTGTTTATGTTGGAGTTATAGGAAATAACCACTCAATCTATCATACAATGTACCCATATGGGGGAGAAGAGAAGAATTAATACTCTTTCCCAAGGGCATTATCAGAATTTGAATTTGGGTTGTCGATTCAATTTCCAACAATAATCTAATGACTTCGGTGACACAGAGAAATGTTCGCCTGATACAACGGAAAAATGTCGGAGTTCCGAAAATTCCGACCAAGACGTCCAGAATGCCGACCATCATCACAATGAAGAAGACGAAATCAACCATGACTTAAAAGAGACTAGTCTCACTTTAATGGAGGGATTATTGTTAGTTGGTTTAATAGATAAAGAAGTAATCAAATACCAACAAAAAAGAGACCCAGTCTCTACTGTACATTTAGAGAATTGCTTATATCTATTAAAATATTTAAACCTATTTAAACCTGAAATCCTATGAAATAGCAGAGGTGGTCACTACTAGAATAGGTTCAGTCCTAATTAGTGATCAACCTCCGCACATTTATTATTTGTTGTTTTTTTTTGTTTTTTTGTAAAAATGTAATGTGTGAAAATAAACATATTTCTTTCTTTTTTTCACTAAAAAAAAACTGTTAGTGGAATGAGAACAGGCTACCCCTGTTGACTGAATAAAAGGTTAGGTTCAAAGTTCCGTGATGGCTCCCGATAACGACAAGGAGGTTCCCGTGTTCAAAAAGAAGATCCCAAGTCCGACAAGAAATACATGAAGAAGGCCAGAGGGCACATTTGCAGAAACATTGTACAGATAACAATCAAGATGAGGACAATAGTCCGAATAATCCAAATAATTCTAATTATCAAACCTCATCTCAAAAATTAGTAAAGAAATAATAAATGTAGAATGTATAAAACAAGCTAACAGAAGAAGGCCGGAGGATACATTGGCTGAAACATTGCACAGATAACAATAAAGATGAGGACAATAGCTATTCTGGAGGAATTACAATTGCGTGGTTTAAAAGATAGAGAAGTAATCAAATACCAACAAAAAAGAGACCCAGTCTCTAGTGTATATCTAAAATTAATAACCTTTGTTCTTCCTTAAAGAATTACTTATATCTGTTAAATTGGCATTAAATGACCCACAGAGGTTGATATGCCGTTAAACAAAACTCAAATATATGTTAAAATATTTGAAACTGATCTAAACTTGAAAACCTATAAAATAGTATGTTACATAATTATTAGATTCCTAATACTTATGTACAGTAGTGTAGAAACCAAAAAAGACTGTTATAAGTTCAGCCGGCGGCCTTGAAGGATTGAATGACATGGCTTGACCTCAGTCCGGATCTCTCCTTCCGGTGGATACCGTGAGAATCGGTGGAGAAGACCCTCTTCCGGTTTAGATTAGAAAGAGATTTTAGTTAGTATCGGCCAAACCACGACGGTGGTCAGTCGTGTTATGCACGCTGCCGACTCAATCTGCGCAGGTAGTCTGGTGGGGATTTCGAAATAAAATATGTAAAAATCGAAGTCTTGTGTTATTATCTAAAAACTACCAATGACACGGCTTCTGATAAAGAGAAATCCCAAATGGAAGACCAGACACGAAGTCCCCAAGACTAAGTCCAGACGCTAGAAGAAGAATGTAAGATAGAAAAGACGAACAGAGGAAGAATAGAAGTAAGTAAAAAAGAGTATACAACAAGTAGAGGTGGCCATTACTAGAATAGGCTCAGTCCTAATTAGCGATCATCCTCCACACATTTATCATTTGTTTTTTTTTTGTTTTTTTTTGGGGGGGGAGGTCTGGATCCCATAAATAACAGACCGTCAGACGAGTGAGAAGCGAAGAAGGAGACGAGCGGAAGAGACCGGGGACAGACCGAGGAAGACCGAAGAAGAGAAGAGAGCTCGCCACAGCTCGGGGCCTTGATACAACTTTACCGATACACTCTGATGCCTTGCCACTCGGTACAGAATTGATAACTTAGCCAAAAACTAGCTGTAGATCGCCAATCAGCTGACAAGAAATCACCTCGCTCCTTTGTAAAATAAATGTATATAAGTTGTACATAAGCATAAAAAAGGCGTTGTGTTCAATTGTTTTGTTGATCCGTTGACAGCTTTTGGTTATTTAATCTTATTTCAGCCGAGTTGGTAAAAGAAACGAAACCAGCTCTTTTTCAGCCTTCCTGTAAATCAACAGACAACATAAGAACGGGAGGTTGGAACGGGCAGTTTCGACGACTGTAATACTGAGCTGGAGTATCGTTCTCATACATAACATACATACATTGAGACGGTACTCCAGAACATGTGTTATAGGGGTAAAAATGTAATGTGTGAAAATAAACATATTTCTTTATTTCTTTATTCTTTCAACGACAATAACCGTTACGCTAAGCGTACCTCTGTAATCTGTTGTAAATTCTTAATGTATCTCCTTTCGTCTGTCATCTTTATATTCAACGGCTTCATTTCATGGAAATTTCGTAGATTCTACATGAAATATTCAAGCATTATATTTCCCCTTCATCTGGGCGTTGCCAGATACGTTTTCCCATTCAGTTGATAATTTTTGTTCAAGCTATATATCAACTTCTTTCGACACCCGAACATGTTCTTCATTCATTCGCTCGTTGTTTTTCCCTTTACTTATACGAACGCCTCCTCGTTTGGATCAGACAGTTCGTTCTATTCGTAAAGGAATTACATTTGAAATGAACACAGTTATTTTGCTGCTTTTTCTACTGCCAAGACGATTCTCTTCGTTTCTGCTCAATCGAATAATACGAGCTAAATGTCTGTGCAAGACTTCCGTAAACAATTCAGCGATAGATCAAAAGAATGAAGGTCAGAAGGCTAAAAGTTTAACGCTAAGAGTTCGAAGATAGTATTTTAATATTTAACAAAGACCAAAAAAACAATTCCATCAGGGGTTAATTGTGGAGATTAATAAAAGTAAAAATAAATAAAACAAAAGAAAAACAATATTAAATAGAATAAATAAATAAATAAAAAAGACACAAAAATAACAATCTCCCAGAGGGCTTAGGACAGGAAGAGACCTCCGGGCATGCGCAGAAAAAAGACCAAGTTCTTGGCGTCTGGATTCTGGCGTCCTTGGTAACGGTTTGTTAATAAAATCTCTCTCTGTACTTCTAACTAGTTGTGTTTTTATCTCTCTCTCTCCATTTTTATTGACGCAAGACTTATTCCCATATAATATAAAATTGGTTCAAAAATAATTTTATCTTAAAATCTGCAGTGGATTTTAGAACAAACTATTGATATACTTATTCAATATATAATGTGGTTGAAAATAGAGGAAAAAGTGGATATAACAACACAACTAAATTCAATTGATTTTTTCGCCTCGGTATTTAGCGAAGCTTTGTCAAATTTTATTGTGAAGACCAAATGCTTTTTACAGACTACTTTTATACTGGAAAGGTAATTGGGGGGGCAACATAATTAAATTAAAAATGAATATAAATTAATATAATATATATAATATAATATAAATTAAAGTGGATATAACAACATAATTAAATTCAACTGATTTTTCGCCTCGGTATTTAGCGAAGCTTTGTCAAATTTTATTGTGAAGACCAAATGCTTTTATACTGAAAATGTAATGGTGGGGGGGCAGGTAGGGGGGATTGGTAGTACTGAGTGATAAGATGAGAGACGAAAGGAGATTATATAGGGTTGGGGTGTGTGGTATAGAGAGGAGGTGAAAAGGAAAGGATGGGTTTAATTTGAAGGGTATGGTATTTTTATGGGGTCATTTATTGAACTTTGAAGAAATTTGATAGTCTGGTTGTAAGTTAGTGTGTGATGACTACTATCAGTGAAGGTTTGTGAAGCTGGGGATGTCAAAACATGTAGGGTTACTCTATGCCTCTAGGTTAGGGAATCGCGTACGTTCTTATTTACATCCATATTTATATATTTATGATTGCATATATAAATTCAATTGCATGTTATTAGGTTGATTGGTTGGCTGGTTGGTTGGTTGGTTGAATTTAACGGTATGTCAACCCTTGGGTTATTTTATGCCAAAGAAGTTTTGTTTTATTCATTCTTGTCGGGTGTTCAGTTTTTTTTGTTTCAAACTTATTTTCTTAAACACATTTTCTGTAAACTCATTTTTCATCTATTTAACCTAGAGATGAGGCCCTAACATGTACTACCACTCGAGGTTAGAGTGGACCTAGGAGTAATGGCAATGAAGGGGTACTTCACACTCAACACTAGATGCAGTTTAACATCATAATGGGAAACAGGACAAAAATAGTTTTTTAAATTTTTACCGATTTAAAAAAAAAGGTAGAAATCCCAAATAATTTTA
>CM042142.1:106330617-106333117 GCA_023376005.1 Doryteuthis pealeii | reverse complement strand
AAGTACGCGCGGTAAAATTCCAAGAAAAAGTTTGGGTGCAGTGATTCAATAAGTGTATTGACATAGAAAGAGATTGTGTTGAAAATACGGGGTTAAATATGTGAGTTTGTGTGTGTTACATAATTCATAAGCAGCTTATGATTTATGTACAACATGTAGTAAGAATACTTATTATAATGGAGATTGTGTGTTTGTCTGTCTGTAACTGAAACTATATTACTACTCAAGTCACATTTCCTCTTAGTTATTTACGTCACATTCTCCATGATTTTATTTTTTATTCAATCCTCAATTATTAATAAAATTGTTTTCTATTATTAATAACGTTGAACGTATATACACACTAATAACATGCAATTGTATTTATATATACAACAAAAATTAGTGGTTTACACTATGTACGGGAAGGCTAATTTGCATATTGATATTAAAAAATTGATTTTAATAAATATGTGCTTAGTATTACTGATTTTTATAATTGTTTGATTTTATCTTAATGAGTGAGTAAATATCTTGGGTTTAATTTTAAAAGAAATCTATTAACAAGAAGAAATAACTGTAATTCTATTCTTTACTTCCTATTTAACTAAATATTAAATTAGGAAAATTTAGCAATGAAAGACGGGAGTGGTGGAAGAGTAAGTTTCAGTTGTTCAATTTTGGATTAAACACCGCTACCCGATTTCAAATCCCGAGCAAGGCTGTTTGCATTTCACATAGTATCTAATACCCTTTCAAAAAGTTATGAATCCAACTACTCTCTTCCCAGCTATGGTTAAATAGTAGGGCAGACTGGAGTCTTTAACGTTGGTATGGCAACTGGTCTAGGAGAATGAAAACTCTTCTGTTTTAAAGTATACATTAATACAGTCACAATAATAAACAAAGCGCAGGAGTCTGTTCAGTTGTATACGTAAAAAGTGCTCAATACTCTAAGTAGAGCATAATTATAAGAACCTACATGAGTCAGACACTATCTACTAGGTTTTCAGCCGAATTTCGAAGAACCATTCAGGTGAAACCTAGGTAGATAGTGTCTGAGTCATGGAGGTCCTTATATATATATATATATAATATATATATTATATATAGAGAGAGAGAGAGAGAGAGAAAGAGAGAGAGAGAGAGAGATGTCAGTATAAAATCTATCTTATCTATCTATCTATCTACTCATCTCTCTCTCTCCCCCTCACTCTCTCTCTCTCTCTCTCTCTCTCTCTATATATATATATATATATATATATATATATATATATATATATATATATATATATACAGAGTCCCTTGCTTTCTGGCTGATACCGACTTAAGACCACCCCGATGACTTACTTTTACTTATATATATATATATATATATATATATATATATATATATATGTGTGTGTGTGTGTGTGTGTGTTTATATATATATATTTACATATATATATATGTGTGTGTGTGTTTATATATATATATATTTACATATATATATGTGTGTGTGTGTGTCCGTGTATATGTGTGTGTGTTTATGTATATATTTACATATATATATGTATATATATATATATGTATATATATATATATACATATAGACGTCAGAAAAAATCTATCTTATCAATCTATCTATCTATCTGCCTATCTCTCTCTCTCTCTCTATATATATATATATATATATATATATATATATATATATATATATATATATATATATATATAGAGAGAGAGAAAGAGGGGGGTAGATAAGATAGATTTTTTCTGACGTCTATATATATATATATATATAGAGAGAGAGAGGGGGGGTGAAAGAGAGAGAAAGAAAGAGAGAGAGAAGATAGATAGATTTTTTCTGACGTCTTGACAGCATCTTTTCAATATAAGACTTTCAAGTCCTTGCGGTTTAATGAGTTTGCCGTATTTACTGCATAAAGTAATATCTAATTCATCCTCCTGCCTCTGGCTAAACACTCTCTCATCATTCGATTACCTGCCGAATTTGACAACCTTTCATCGTTTTTCTCATACCTATTGACTCCTCTGAATTACAGTCTACACCGAATCTGAATATTTGCTTTCATTACTTTTCCATATCCCCAACACTCACTGCTATATAAGTTATTCAATGTACGCACAGTGAAACCACGGTTTAGCCTTTTCAACAGTTCAGCTATCTCTTAAGTCAATATAACTTGGGGTCTCTGCTTAACACCAATATTGACATTCAAGATTTATTGCAGTGCTTAAAGGCAAAAAAAAAAAGAAGCTTGAAATCTCCGGGTATCAAAGTATTTCTGGTAACAGTATTGTCGAGCATATCATCTTGGTCACCAGACGGTCTCATAATTATGTGTGGACTAAAAAAAGATGTCTTGTATGAATACCTGGGTGAGTCAAAAGTTTTGCAATATTTTGGTAACTTTTTTTACTTTATTCTTACAACAAAAGCAGCCTAGCATTCAAAGTAATAGCCACCTTGTTGCACCGTCTGAATAGAGCAAAGCATTTTAATAAGCCGCAACACACA
>CM042142.1:106287860-106317860 GCA_023376005.1 Doryteuthis pealeii | reverse complement strand
TCCGTAATTCACAATTTCATATTTCAATATATAAATAAAATATTACAAATAAAATAAACACGTAACTTCATTTTTCTTTCAATTCATTTTAATTTTACGTTGGGCACTTAAGTTCATTTTGAAAATTTTCTTTTTTAAAATTGAGTGAAATAAAATGATAAAATAAGAAATCTGAGATTAAGCGACACCAGATAATCTGAATTTACATTTTTGCGTTGCATCTTGAACAGTTTGGACGGTCTCACTTTTAACCAGAGGTGTTGCTGGATGATAACGGACAGAAGATTTAGGAACACACGTATTGATATATAGATAAAGATAGCAGGCGTCCGTGACTACGCTGCCCAAGAATTCCTATTTCAACTGCACAGTGGAGAAAATAGCCATTACACGTCCGTTTTTAGGACACATGGGACAGTTCTAATTCACTCTAGATTAGGTCTCACGGACTGGATAGTCACATGACCAAACCAACCAATGTAAGACCTTCTAATAGGTCAGTCTGATGTCACTACCTGTCAATCAAACTTATATGAACCCTTACACGAGTTCTTACTTTTAAACCGTTATTTTTGATTTTTAGACTTACTTCCAAAATAAATAGACCAACCTGTTTAATATGTAACAAACATAGCAGGCGTCGCTGACAACGCTGAACCAGAAAACCTTATGCCTTTGGGTAGAATGAAGAATATTCAAACATCCACAAAAAATAACCATTAGCAAAAAACTTTCAGAGATTCTTGGTAATAAGAGAGAGAGAGAGAGAGAGAGAGAGAGAGAGAGAGGGGGGACAGCGAATTCGAAAGGAGTCAGCAGGTATTGGGTATAAAGAATATATATATATATATATATATATATATATATAGAGAGAGAGAGAGAGAGAGAGAGAGGGAGAGAGGAGGATATTGGGCGAGAGAGAGGGAGAGAAATGAGAATTCGCAAGGAGTCGCTAACGGGAAGTGAACAACAGTGAGAGAGAGGGGGAGAGGGAGAGAAAGGGAGAGAGAGGGGTAGATAGGACAAGAGAGAGAGAGAGTGACAATTCGCACTGAGTCGGCAACGCGAAGTGGATATAGAGAACATAAGAGACAGAGAGACAGAAGAGAGAAAGAATGAGAGAGAGAAGAAATATATATGTATATATTATTTTTTATGTGAAAATATTACTTCTTACAAAATATCAATTTAGCTGATGTCTTGTATTTTTCGTGAGAGCAAAAAAAAATCTTTCATTCATTGGGTTCGAAGACCAAATTGTTATTGCTTGCTGCGGGGGAAAAGACGCGCCGGCATTTTCGTGAATCGTCTGTTTTTTTTGTTTTTTTTTTTTGCTCTTTTTTACAAATTTTTCCAGATTTTTTTCCTACAATTCCAAATCACGTCTGTGAGACGCCAAAACTTTTTTGCTACCGATTTCCAACTTCTATTCTTGTTGAATTGTCTGCCATCCCGCAAAATTCTTTCCGATAAAAATGTTTACTTTATCTATTTGCATCTTATATATTTACATACAAAATCACATTTATAATTTTGTGGCTTATTGGAGAAATTGCATTTGTAGTTTTGTGGCTTATTGGAGAAATTACATTTATAGTTTTGTGGCTTATTGGAGAAAATCACATTTATAGTTTTGTGGCTTATTGGAGAAAATCACATTTATAGTTTTGTGGCTTATTGGAGAAAATAACATTTATAGTTTTGTGGCTTATTGGAGAAAATCACATTAATAGATTTGTGTCTTATTGGGGAAAATCATATTTATAGATTTGTGGCTTATTGTAGAAAATCATGTTTATAGATTTTTGGCTTATTGTAGAAAATCACATTTATAGTTTTGTGGCTTATTGTAGAAATTACATTTATTGTTTTGTGGCTTATTGGAGAAAATAACATTTATAGTTTTGTGCCTTATTGTAGAAAATCATATTTATAGATTTTTGGCTTATTGTAGAAATTACAATTATAGTTTTGTGGCTTATTGGAGAAAATCATATTTATAGATTTTTGGCTTATTCTAGAAAATCTCATTTATAAATTTGTGTCTTATTGGGGAAAATCATATTTATAGTTTTGTGGCTTATTGTAGAAAATCATGTTTATAGATTTTTGGCTTATTGTAGAAAATCACATTTATAGTTTTGAGGCTTATTGTAGAATTACATTTATAGTTTTTGTGCTTATTGGAGAAATTACATTTATAGTTTGTGGCTTATTGGAGTTTATAGATTTGTGACTTATTGGAGAAATTACATTTATAGTTTTGTGGCTTATTGGAGAATTATATTTATAGATTTTTGGCTTATTGGGGAAAATCTTATAGTTTGTGGCTTATTGTAGAAAATCATGTTTATAGATTTTTGGCTTATTGTAGAAAATCACATTTATAGTTTTGAGGCTTATTGTAGAAATTATATTTATAGATTTGTGGCTTATTGAAGAAATTACATTTATATATTGGAGAAAATTATATTTATAGATTTTTGGCTTATTGTAGAAATCACATTTATATTTGTGGCTTATAGCAGAAATTACATTTATAGTTTTGTGGCTTATTGTAGAAATCACATTTATAGTTTTGTGGCTTATTGGAGAAAATCATATTTATAGATTTGTAGCTTATTGTAGAAAATGACATTTATAGTTTTTTGGCTTATTGTAGAAAAACAGAAAATTACCTATTACACATTATTTAAGAATAAAAGCGGCTACCCGGCATCACCTGGGTAGAGGGGGATGGGTAAAAATGGTAGTCTCGTAGATCCATCATTGTTGAATCGCGAGTTGGATCCTCACAGGATGCCCCATTAAAATTCCTACATAAAAAATACCTTGCATTGACCCAGACAAACTGACAAGAAAAATTAATGTCTCCTATTTAAAATACTAAATGCGAAAAAAATCCTATGCTGTTATCATTTCAAATTTTATTTTTTAATTATCTTCATAAATATAAATCAAATTTTCATTATTTTTGTTCAGAAATCAAGATCTGGTGATATTTAATGTGTATATATATTTACTTTGTCATTAATTGTTATATTTTCATAGTTTCATACACACACACTGCTCTTTATATATGTATGGATTTAATACGGACATACATACACACAAACTGCACTTTATATATGTATAGATTTAATCCGGACATACATTCACACTAACTGCCCTTTATATAAGTATAGATTTAATCCGGACATACATACACACAAACTGCCCTTTATGTAAGTATAGATTTAATATGGACATACATACACACAACCTGTCCTTTATACATGTATAGATTTAATCCGGACCTAATTACAATATTTTTGCACAACTGTAAAAAATTTTAACTGTAAAATACATTGTTTAATCTGCAGTAACTGTATCGACACAACAAAAGAGTACAATCTGAAAAGACATTAGGTTATTTCCTATAACACCAACATAAAAAAGGAACCACTCTGATTGACTGATGAATTATTTATTTATTTATTGATCTACTAGGAAAAAGGAAGACGGTTTTAGGGCTAGGGTTTAGGGTTTAGGGTTAGGTTATGGAGTTATAGGAAATAACAAGACATTATATTTATTTACCAAACCCTCCGCACGAGCAGGATGTGATACAAGGTCGATTTCTTAAGCGGAGTTTAACAGGTTTGAATTCAAAGTTTTCCTTCTCATAGACTGGTTACCTAGCCAATATATATATATATATATATATTGGCTAGGTGTGTGTGTGTGTGTGTGTGTGTGTGTACTACATATACATATATAACTACTGATAAAAATAATAATCAAAAACATACATCCTTATTAACCAATAATTATTTTCACATAATTATAACCACACTAACACTATTTGCATAACATTCACTAGCACACAATTGTCATCAGAATAATGATGATAATAATAATATAATAATAATAACAATAATTTAATAATAATAAAATTATAATAACAATAACAATAATACTAATAATTATAATAATAATAATAATAATAACAATAATATTAATAATAAATAATAATTATAATAATAATATTAATAATAACAATAATTATAATAATATAAATTACAATAACAATAATAACAAAATTACAATAAAAATTATAATAAAATAATAAATATAATAATACTATAACAATAATTATCATTATAACAATAATATTTAAAAATATATATAAAATTATAATAATAATGTATTTAAGATAAATATAAAAACAATAATAATAATAATAATAATAATAATGATGATTCATTCACTTATACATAATTGTAATATTAATATATATTAATCGTCAAATAATCAGTTCCAACAATAAAACAACAATACAGAATTCTTTCTAAAAATAAAAATAAAAAAAACTTTTCATTTTTTAAAAATCCCCAACCCCACACACACACCCAAACTTCATTCTCTTCTCTTAATATAAAACATAAAAATTTCTTTTGAGACCCAATGACATCTCTCCCGTACCTCTTACCAATACACACACACACACACACACAAACAACCTTGAGTTTTACTTCCGCTGTCGTTTATCGCAACAGAAAAAATTTATACACACACATACACAACCACATACCTAAAAAATGCACAATGTTTCCTTTCGATACACACACTCACACCGTCCCATACTCACGCCATAAAATAGAATATTTGACGTCATATTTCAAAACCGTCTCCTTTTTCAAACGTCAAAAAAATTTTTAAACAGACTGAATGACAAGGATTACCACTCGCTTTTCTCGTTATTCTGTGATAAATACTTTCTTATCTTATGCCCTGAAGATGATCTAATTAATAGATCGAAACACTGCAGCGTCGGCCAATAAACTCACCACTTAACCCATTTAAACCTGTGTTTTTTCATTTTTCTTAATATACTACGTACCGTCGGATTCACTTCCTTTCTTCACATATACATATATATATATTTACCAACCCCTCCGCACGCGGAATATGTGACACAAGGTCGATTTCTTAAGCAGAGTTTAACAGGTTTGAATTCAGAGTTTTCCTTTTCATAGACTAGTTACCTAGCCAAGGTTAAAGAACCCAGTCTGTCCTACTATTTACGATTAGCTGAAAGGCGAGTTGTTGGATTCATACCTTTCTCAAGAGTATTAGCGCTATGTGAAATGTAAATTACCTCGACCAGGATTTGAACTCGAGTCAACGTGTCATTTCCCTATTACTCTAACCATTACACCACGCGCCTCTATATAAAATAGTAAATCAGAAAAAGAAAGGAAAGAGATTATAAGACGAACCATCGATCTTATGATAAATATGAAGGCGCAATGCGTGTTTTATAAATCAAAGAGTTGGAGGCGAACTTGGCTCAGCAACAGATCAATTTTACTAAAGTTAAATGTAAGAAGAGTAACACGAAACGACCGTCTCATACGACGTACGAAGTCCAAAATGCAAATGGCGGCGCCCACCAGTCATTAAGTAGAGACTTACCGACAGTCTCCCACTAATATTTGCATAACACCACGAACAGTCACTCTAAGTTAACTATCAATAAATGGAGGTTACTCTAACCTCCCCACACAAGCCCCTCCCTCTGTGACGACGGTACATGTTTGGTTGCCCACTAAGCATTTGTTTTCTGGGTGAGATATTCTATTGCTGTAACTCAATCATTTGCTTCATCAGCTCCAAATGTTGTTGGTCCATTGTAACTGGTGGAGCAGTCATGTCTGGTTTATGAATCCTAAGAAAGTACTCGACGTGAGGTTGATAATTCCTTGAAGTTCAAAAAATCCTGTTCACAGCGCCATGTAAGATGAGTAACATGAATCGACTGTCTCATACGACGTACGAAGTCCAGAATGCAAATGGTGGCGCCCACCCGTCATTAACTAGAGACTTGCCGACGGTCTGCCACTAATATATGCATAACACCACGAATGGTCACTCTAAGTTAACTATCAATAAAGGGAGATTACTCTAACCTACCCACACATTAAAGAGTTACTGAAAGCTATAAAATCAGCCGAATGATCGCCATGAGTGGTAAATCTTACAATGAAAGATAAATCATAAAACAATGCATTGTAAAAACCGCTGAAGTTGTATATCCCGAGAAAGTACATATTATAATGGAGATTGTGTGTGTTTTCTGTTTGTAACCGAAACTATATCACTAGTCAAGTCACAATTCCCTCACGTCACATTCTTCATAATTTTATTCTTATTTAAACCTCAATTACTGATAAAATAGTTTTATATTATTAATACTGTTGACCATATCTACATACTAATAACATGCAATTATATTTATATATACAACAAAATAGCGGTTTACAGTGTGAACGGGAAGTCTAATTTGCATATTAATAATAACATTTGATTTTAATAAATATGTGATTGGTATTATTGATTTCTAATTGCTTGGTTTTATCTTAATGAATAAGATCAAAATTCTCGGGTATAATTCTTAAAAGAAATCCATTAACAAGAAGAAATAACTGTAATTTTATTCTTTACTTCCTATTTTAACTAAATAGTTTAATTAGGAAAATTTAGCAATAAAAGACGAGAGTAATGGAAGATTAAGTTTCAGTTGTTCTATTTTTCGATTATACCACCCTCTATTTCAATTTTTTAATCTTAATTCTTATTTAGTTTCATTAGCCTTTCTAATTTAATATATTTTTATTACATTAAAACTTAAATACTTTCAGCTGAAGGGTGCATATATTTTCTAGTTTATTTAAGGATATATCTGTTACAATGTGTTTTGCCACCCTGTAGGCCTTAAGCCAGAGCGCTTGTCTAGTGGAATTGGATCCTTGGTAACTAGTCCTCCGATGATGAATCCTTTGGTTCTTCTGGTAAAGAGTCCGTTCATCAATGGTCATAAGTTCCTCCTCAATTATTGCAAGCGAACTGTGGCAGGTATCAGTGTTTAAGTAATGTATCAGCCACACAGTATGGCTTGTTGATTGGCCGGAGGAGTAAACCAAGTGACCTTGGATAGTCTATAAATCCAGGTGGGGAATTAGAGCACACCTTATATATAGAAATATTCCAACAATTTCATTGACCAAAAGCACTGTTGCTGAATGGATTGATGAAATGTCATGTGATTTGAAACAACATTTGAAAGATGTATCACGAAGTTTTGAATATCTTCCCAGTTGCTATTAACGAGACTGTTGACATTACAGGAATAACACAACTTACAGTCTTCATCCGCGAGGCTTTTTATTTTATTTGGGCATGTAATGGTTAAAGTGATAATACTTGAAGATAAAACTCCGATGAGGGTTGATAGACAAAACATTTAATAGATATACAGCACATGGATAAACTGGGTACATAATACATAGAGGTGTACATAAACATACATACAAAAGTAGAGATAATGACACATTCATGAATGGTAAAAAAGATAAACATAAAAGCCACAGACATGAGACTAGGAATAGTCCATGCTGTGTGAATCACTTACAGTAATGTAAGGGGGGCCAAAGCCCAAACAAGAGGGCGGTAGACCAGAGTCTAACCCATAGTGGTGTCTCGTGGGTCGAGCAACCGGAAAAAGAGGAAGAGACGTTCAAACCAGCCGCCTAAATATCAAAGGCCCCTAGCGGGAACCAGCGAAACTAGACGGGCAGACAACTCCCCAGGCGAAATACGAAAATAACGGCTACAGGTATAATTAACAATCAAATTATACAAATATTGGTTGGCCAAAAAGTTATTTTGAATTATTAAGTCAAAGTATTTATAAAATTTCTCAACATTATTGAACAACCTATTTGGGTTCTGAGCAAAAATCAAACTATGTTTTTGGTACAAATAATGTTCAATACACGTGAAATAATAATAGAAAAAATTTTTGGTCATAGATGCAGTGCCACATTGGGATATTGATCTTGTTATGAAAAAAATCATCAATAACTTAAAATTGGTTGACTTTAAGGTTTTTTTTTCAATAGCATTTTTGGATTCCTTGGGAAAAATGCTTTAATAAATCAATTTTTAGTAGTAGGGAAGCTCTAGAACTCATTTTACAGATAAAGATAGATTACAAAGAGTATGAAAAACTGACTGAATCATACATGACACTAAAAGAAGTAAGGACATTTTTGAGAAAGTCGAACAGGTTTTATGTGGTTATGGTTTTGATTTGAATAAGCTTACATGTTTATCTACTGCCGTCCTGTCGGCTTGGGCGTTAGAATGCACCGACAGCACCTCTGCAGAGGGGTAAGACTCCCCAAATGGGGCCACCCGTTGGCCGTGGGTGGCGACCATGATGCTTAAGGATGGAGTCTTGATGGATGAGCAGTCCATGACCTTCAACATTCCACTTAACCCTTACTTAAGCTAGACGGGCGGTCGGAGAGACCCCCTCTGATCAATCGGCTGGTCACGTCAAGCCCTAGCACCTATATGATTGCCCCAACCCTATTGCCCTTATGGCAATAATGTGAGTACCCCTTCATCACCATTGCTCCCTGGTCCACTTTGACCCGGATCGGTAGTACCTGTTAGGGTCTATCTATGAGTTAAATAGAAAAATGTATTTATAACAAAAATTTAATATCCATTAAGAATGAATTTATTTTAAAACTTTATCGGCATTAAATGACCCACTGAGGTTGATATGCCGTAAAACAAACCAAACCAAACCAAACCAAACTTAGTGTTGCAAATATGGTTGGCAAACATAACGTTTTTGCGACCACGTTAAAATGAAATTGAAAACTCGGATTCAAATGCGTCATTCGCCCATTTTTACTGTATCTGCAAAATCTGTTTAAAGATTTGAAAATTGGGCCACGTGCCTTACTTTGTCACGTGGGAGGGGGGTAGTAAATTTTATCAGAGACTGTGCACTCAACCATTGTCAGTTTAGTTAGTTGTTGGATTAAATGGATAATCAATTCATGTATGTTCTTTTCTATACAGAATTCCACAAAATTTCAAATCCTGGAAGAGGCTATTTGTGTTTCACATAGCTCCAATACTCTTGAGAAAGGTATGCATCTTAACTATTCTCCCTGCAGTCATGCATATACAGTGGGTTGGTTGGTTTTACGTCATGTCAACCCTTGTTGGGTTACTTTATACCAAAGATGTTTTATTTTATTCATTCTTGATGGGTATTCAACATCTTTTTCAAACTCAATTTTATTTCAAACTTTGTTTTTTCAAACACACTTTTAAACTCATTCTTTTAAAATTTAGCCCATAGATGGTACCCTAACGGGTACTATCACTCTGTGAGTAATGGCAATGAAGGGGTATTCCGAATATTCAAGAGCTCCAGAATTGGAACTTCACCATCAGATAGTTTAACGTCATAACCAGGATATTAAGAACCTCAGTCGAAGTGCTGAAAAGATTCCGTTTACAAGGAATAATTGTGTTTTTGAAGAGGAAATGTCTAGACAGATGAAATGAAGATTGAAAATTGGCTCCAAGATTTGGTTTTCGCTGTGGATATTACAACACAATTAACTGATCTTAATTTGAAATTGCAAGTCATTACTCAATTGTATGATGACATTAAGTGCTTCATTGCAGAGTTATGGAAGTCACAGTTGTCAAATGAAAAGGACCATATGACCTTTAGGCACCCCTTTTGCGATCTCGTTTCATAAGGACATTTTTTTTTCATTTATACCGTCAAAAACCGGTTGTCTGTTAACAGATTATTTTTAGAGTTTTTTAAAATTATAACCCTAACCCCTAACCCTAACCCCTAACAAACAACTGGATGTTGACGGTGTAAATGAAAAACATGTCCTTATGAAACGAGATCGCAAAAGGGGTGCCTAAAGGTCATATGGTCCATTTAGTTCATTTTCCAACAGGCAAAGGGATAAAAAAAAACAACAAAAAAAACACCACCAATACTGAGTTTGTTCTTTGCTTGGCCAAATATGACAATTACCTGGAATTGTTCTTGAAAGAATTTCAGGAAAGATTTTTGGAATTCTTGTCTTTTGAACATCGGTTTGCGTTATTTTCAAGACTATCCATTTCGCGTTGCCGACTCCGTGCGAATTCTATCTCTCTCTCCCCCTATCTCTTGTATTATCTCCCCCTCTATCTCTCTCTCTCTCTCTCTCTCTCTCTCTCTCTCTCTCTCTCTCTCTCTCTCTCTCTCTCTCTCTTTCTATCTATCTATATATATATATACATATATATATCCCTTTGATGTTCTCTATATCCACTTCTCATCTTTCTCCCTCTCTCTCACACAATATCTTCCCATCTCTCTCTCTCTCTCTCTCTCTCTCTCTCTCTCTCTCTCTCTCTCTCTCTCTCTGTATCCATTTCGCGTTGCCGACCCGTGCGAATTCTATCTCTCTCTCCCCTATCTCTTGTCTTCTCTCCCCCTCTCTCTCTCTCTCTCTCTCTCTCTCTTCTTTCTTTCTCACTCCCTCTCCCTCCCCTTCTCTCTTACTATTGTTCACTATATCTACTTCTCATCTGTCCCTCTTCGATGTCACCAATGCCGAAGAAAACCCGCAGATAGAATGGTTAGAAATGCAGTCGAATTTTGCACACAAAACAAAGTGTCTTCAACATGGGATAACTGATTTCTTTTCATATCTTCCAAAAAGTTCAAAAACTTAAGAAAATTTGCCTCAAGGATCATGGCAATGTTTTGTTCTACCTAAGTAGTGCGAACAGTTATTTTCGTTCATGAAAGTTACTAAAATTCCTTATAGAACAATGCTGACCGATTAGCACTTGTCGTCTTTGATCAAAGTTGGAACTACACAGACATTAAAAACCAGACATACCAAAAATTGACAAGCAAAATTGGTGTCAAGCTTCACGACAAAAAATAAAAATGATTGAATAGGTGCTAATGAATTTTATTTTTTTTAACTGCAATGATTTTGTACATAATGTATTTGTTGGGATTGCAAAGTATAAGTATACATTTATGTTTCATACAATTTCATTTTTGTCATACTACTTCATTAACTTACATTCAGGAATGCTTGTAAAACATTAGTTTGCACTTTTTAAGCAATAAAAAAAATTGTGCAATAAATTTTTATTAAAATACTTCATTGTGTTGTATATTGCTGAACTAATTGTCTTGTGTGGCCCTCATGATATACATATGCAGAGACGCTGATATTTACGCGTCTTGCGTCCCTGACGCATAACGATCTAAAAGGACGCAGTAAAATCATATCCATGCGCTCCAGTATTTTGTTTTTTCTTCCCTCACCATTTCAAGCAACTGGAAATACATTTCAATAGTTTCTTAGAAATTAATTATACAGGATAGGTTATAAGGTAGGAGTTAGACGGCTTTTTTGTTTCCCTAAGTCATAAATAAAAACCCTACAATTTATTAAGAAACTTTAGTTGGTATACATCAAATTTCTCGGGAACTCATTCAAAGTAAATATGTGCGTCCCAGGACGCATTAAGTCAAAAAGCTATCAGCGTTACTGTATATGTAATCCATGTGGCCCTACGGGGCTATTTTGTTTAACATTCTAATCAGTGTGTGTGTGTGGGGGGGTCACAGTCAAGTCTGACGCAAGGTTCCAATCGACAGTCTAAACACTCCCAACTGTATCACGCTGCAATATCCAAAATTATTTCTTTGTCCCGCTCGTCTCGACAATAAAATACTACTGCAGTCGTTCTCCCTGGTCTGTGAGAATAAGTCCTTTAAATACACCTCAATTTCACCACATCTGGGCTCCTCACTCATAATTGTCTGAGCAGCACGTGCGACACTCGTCAGCACAGCACCACCTACATCCGGGCCACCATGCTATTTCTTATTTCACTGATCGTTTACAGCTCTCACATTCTGAGGAAAGTGGGTTCGACTCTAGGTCAGTCCTACACGCCACGCAAAGCCTAGCCCGCTTCCTTCGAGAATACGGCAAGTCTTTACGCTCGCCACTCTCTCTGTCACACCGTGTTGCACGAGGTAGGTCGCCTCTCTCACTACAGACATGCCTGCCGTAACAGAAATATATTGTGTTCCCCAATGATGTGATTCCGGGAGATGTGGGAATGCAAAATTGGTGGGGGATACACATCATATTAAAGAACACAGAAAAAAGTTAGTGTTCTGCTTGAGTGTTGGGTCGCTTACCTCTGTAAATCCGTACTATACCTCTTCTCTCCTCTCTCTCTCTCTCTCTCTCTCTCTCTCTCTCTCTCTCTCTCTCTCTCTGATGTTTCTATATGCTACTAGCTCTCAAACGCAGGTGTTTAAGAAGTGTTATGATGTAATTCCGTAAGACATTGGCATGGAAATGGGTGGGCGATACAATACACATAAAAGATTAACAGATGACTAAAAAAAGCCAGAGTTCTGTCGGTGAGTGTAGGGTTGCTTACCTTTGTCTTTTTTGC
Organism: Doryteuthis pealeii; assembly: GCA_023376005.1. NCBI lineage: Eukaryota > Metazoa > Mollusca > Cephalopoda > Myopsida > Loliginidae > Doryteuthis > Doryteuthis pealeii. Next base: position 106,305,503 of record CM042142.1, on the reverse strand, counting down.
TCTCTCTCTCTCTCTCTCTCTCTCTCTCTCTCTCTCTCTCTCTCTCTCTCTTTCTCTCTCTATCTCTCTCTATCTATCTATATCTATCTCTCTATCTACTCTATCTATATATATATTGTCTGACTCTGTCTTTTCTCTTTTTCTTTTTTTCTTTCTCTCACACTCTATCTCTCGAAAGAGATCAACCGATCGAAACTGCGGTAGACCCATAAATTTTTTCACAATCATTATCTCATCTCTCTCTCTCCCTCTCTCTCTCTCTTCTCTCTCTCTCTCTCTCTCTCTCTCTCTCTCTCTCTCTCTCTCTCTATCTATCTATCTATCTCTATCTATCTCTCTATCTCTATCTCTATCTCTTTCTGACTCTCTATCTTTTGCTCTCTCTCTCTCTCTCTCTCTCTCTCTCTCTCTCTCTCTCTCTCTCTCTCTCTCTCTCTTCATTTCTTTCTCTCTATCTTTTTCTCTTTTCTTTTCTTTCTCTCGCACTCTATCTCTCGAAAGAGATCACAACGATCGAAACTGCGGTAGACCCATAATGTTTTTCACAAGCATTATCTCCCCTCTCTCTCTCTCTCTCTCTCTCTCTCTCTCTATCTCTCTCTCTCTCTCTCTTTCTCTCTCTCTCTTTTTTTTTTCTCTCTCTCTCCCTCTCTCTCTCTCTCTCTCTTTCTCCTCTCTCTCTCTCTCTCTTTCTCTCTCTCTCTCTTTTTTTCTCTCTCTCTCCCTCTCTCTCTCTCTCTCTCTCTCTCTCTCTCTCTCTCTCTCTCTCTCTCTCTGACGTTCTTTATATCCACTTCGGTGTTCGACTCCGTGCGAACTTTTCCTATCCCTTGTCCAATCTCTCTCTCTCTCTCTCTCTCCTCTCTCACCCTCTCTCTTTCTTTCTCCTCTGTCCCTCTCCACCTCCCACTCTCTCTCTCTCTTTCTTCCCTCTCTCCCCTCCACCCTCTCTCTCTCTCTCTCTCTCTCTTTACAAATGTTCTCTATATCCATATATCTATGTCTATATCTTCTCCCTCTCTCTCGCCCAATACTTCCCCCCTCTCCTCTCTCTCTCTCTCTCTCTCTCTCTCTCTCTCTCTCTCTCTCTCTCTCTCTCTCTCTCTCTGAAATTATTTCTAAATCTATCTTTTTTATTACACCATAAGAAATCGACCCCAAACCAGGTGGGGATAAACCTCTTTCCATTACATTTCATCAACCCCCCCTCACCCCACCCCCCACACACATACAATTCTTGATTTCATCTATTTCTCTTTCTCTACTTTTTCTCTACAGCAATTGTAACTATTTGTTATCAATCAATATCATTGTTTCCCTTTAATTATTAAGTCATTAAATCTCCGCTAGGGTCGCTAATGTGCTAGACAAACAGCAATTATTCAACGAGAGGCTTAACTGTTTGTCCGACTAAATGGTTCACGTCGTCTTGATGAGATTTTAATGATTTAATTTTCTTTCATAATTTCAACCCGCAATGCCTCTTCTGCGCATGCCCCAATATTTACGATGATCTTTTTCTCGACATATTTTCGTCTGGCAGAGAACAATTGATGAACTGATTCTTTTATGATGCGCTAACATTCATCTGTTTAAAATGAGGCCAACGACTATACGGCTCTTTCTATTTCTACGAATATAACTTTAACACCACGAAACAGGCGCGTTGTCTAATGGTTAGAGTGTTACATACTCATACACATATACCCATGTTGGGTACATACACAAGTGTTCTTTTACTGGAGAGAGGGGAGAGAGATAGACATAGGTAGACAGAGAGATGCATATGCATTTTGAATTACTTACTTCTTTGGCCATTTGGTGATCTCTAGTCCTTTCTATTCATTCTCTCCATGTTGAATCTTATTTCTAGATTCTTGTTGGCTGTTCGTCTTTGATTCATTCCTTCTTCTTGGTCAGTCTTTTTGCCAATACATTCATCAAGCAAGAACTCCATATCATTTCTTTAAACTTTTATTGCTTAAACTTCTTCTTCTAACTAACACAACACGCGTGTGCATTTGAGTCCAGCTAAGGCAGATACCTTTCTGCTTGGCGTCCAAGCTGGAATTGATGGGTTAACTCGGTCCCACGTGACTTCACGTATTTCACGGGCTTTCTGTAATATTCCATGGAAAGTCCCGCCCGTGATATGGAAAGGGGCAATCCCTTCAGAAATACAGGGGGTTGACAATAATCTATGCAACTGCATAGATTATGTAACAAGAGTCGTAGGAAATGGACTCGTCGAACCGAGTTCAAATCCTCGACGAAGCTACAGTTCACATAGCGCAAATATCCTTGGGAAAGGATATGAATCCAACTACTCTCCCTCCAGCTATGGGTAAATAGTAAGGCAGATTGGGCTCTTTAACCTTGGTTAGGCAACCAGTCAAAGAGAAGGAAAACTTTGAATTCAAACCTGTTAAACTCCGCATAGGGTGGTCACTACTAGAATAGGTTAGAGTCGTAGAAAATGGACTCGTCAACCCGAATTCAAATCCTGGACGAAGCTACAGTTCACATAGCGCTAATACCCTTGGGAAAGGTATGAATCCAACTACTCTCCTTATTAGTGATCTATTCGACTATTTTTTTTTATTCTAATTATTTTTTAGAAACACACTCTGTGTCTTTCATTCATAATCTCTCTCTCACTATCACCCTCTCTCTCTCTCTCTCTCTCTCTCTCTCTCTCTCTCTCTCTCTCTCTCTCCACACACACACATTGTGTAATGGTTATCGTCGTAGGAAATGGACTCTGTGACACGAGTTCAAATCCTGGACGAGGCTGGTTGCATTTCACATAGCGCTAATGGCCTTGCTATGAATAAAAATAATTCTCCCTTCAGCTATGGATAAATAGTAGGGCGGACTGCACACTTTAACCTTGGTTAGGTAGTGGTCAAGGAGAAGGAAAACTCTGAATTCAAACCTGTTAAACTCCGCTTAGGGTGGTCCCTACTAGAATATGCTCAGTCCTAATTAGTGATCTATTTCACTATTTTTTTATTCATTTTAATTATTTTTTAGAAACACACTCTGTGTCTTTCATTCGTAATCTCTCTCTCTCTCTCTCTCTCTCTCTCTCTCTCTCTCTCTCTCTCTCTCTCTCTCTCTCTCTCTCGCTCGCTCGCTCTTTATATATACTAGCAAATATATGCACCCTCCGGGTGCAAGTATTTAAGTTTTAATGTAATGAAATATCATATTAAATTAGAAACGCTAATGAAACTAAATAAGAATGCAGATAAAAAGATTTGAAACAGAGGGAGTATAATCAGAAAATAGAACAACTGAAATTTACTCTTCCATCACTCTCGTCTTTTATTGTTATTTTTTATAATTTAAGTATTTAGTTAAAAGAGGAAGTAAAGAATAAAATGACAGTAATTTTATCTTGTTAATGGATTTCATTTAAGATTCATTGAAGAGATTTTTGCTTATATTCATTAAAATAAAACCAAACAGTTAGAAATCAATAATACTAAGCACATATTTATTAAAATCACATTTTTAATATCAATATGCAAATTAGCCTTCCCGTTCACACTGTAAACCGCTATTTTGTTGTATATATAAATATAATTGCATGTTGTTAGTATGTAGATATGTTCAACAGTATTCATAATGTAAAACAATTTTATTAATAATTGAGGTTTAGATAAAAAATAAAATCATTGAGAATGCGATGTCAATAACTAAGGGAATTGTAACTTGAGTAGTAGTATAGTTTCGGTTATAGTTTAATGGTTATCGTCGTAGGAAATGGACTCTGATGAACTAATTATTTTATGATACGTTAACATTCATCTGTTTAAAATGAGGGCAACAACTATACGGAACCTTCTATTTCTACGAATATAACGTTAACACCACGAAACACATTCTGTAGCGCTGTCGGCTGGGGCGTTAGAATACACCTCTGCAGAGGTGGAAGAAACCCCTCAATGGGGACCACCTGTTGGCAGTGAGTGCCGACCTGTGATGCTTAAGGACGGAATCCTGGTGGATGAGCCGTCCATGGCATGAAGCACACCCACTTAGACCCTTACTTAGGCTAGACGGGCGGTCGGAGAGCCCCCCTCCGATCAATAGGCTGGCCACGTCAAGCCCTAGCACTTATATGATTGTCCTGACCCCATTGCTCTTATGGCAAGCCCCAACCCCTTTTTATCTTTAGGGTGCTAGAAGGCGGTGGCTGAGTGTCTTTATTTCCTGAAAATGATGTTAAACTTTATCTGATGGTGAGGTTCCAGTTCTGGAGGTTTGGGAAATGTGGAGCACCCCTTCATCATCATTACTCCCTGGACCACACTGACCCGGAGTGGTAGTACCTGTTAGGGTCCCATCTATGGGTTAAATAAGAAATATGTTCATAAAAAATTGAGTATCTATTAAGAATGACTTTATTTCAAAACTTTATCGGCATAGAAGGTCAAATGGAAAGACCGCACTGCAGAACTTTTCAACAAACACAAACATCCCCCCCCCAATCGAACATCTTTTGTTTTTTCTCCGGTGAGAAAAAACTTCTGCCAGGATGTGGGTGGGGTGCGTCGTGTAAGGGTTAGAGTCGTGGAAAATGGTCTCGTCAACCCGAATTCAAATCCTGGACGAAGTTACAGTTCACATAGCGCAAATACCCTTCGGAAAGGTATGATTGATTGTCTGGCCCTGTGGCAAGAACTCGCAATGGACAATGCCCTTCACATCGAGCTGTTCTGACATACTGGAACTTTTTTACATACCTTGTACGTCAGGCAACAGGAAAACCCTGTGTTGGCTGTGAGAAGATTTTTGCGATCCCTTGGTTATGTGTGGGTCGCGGTTTAGCGAGAGATCAATAAAACTCCGGGCAACACGAAAGCATTTACCGTTGGAAATTCTTAGGGAAGATTCTGGAGTCTTCTAGAGGTCGTCATGGTTGAAGCAAATGGCGAGTTCTTTTGAATAAATTGAATCTATAGTATTTCAAGATATTTTCATGTAATTTCAGTAAATATATTGGACCATATTACCTTAATTACCCTTTTCGATTTCGTTTCATTAGGTCATTTTTTTTCATTTACACCGTCAATATCCGGTTGTTTGTTAGGGTTTAGGGTTAGGGGTTAGTTTTAAAATAAAAATCTAAAAATTGTCTGTTAAAACAACCGGATATTGACTGTGTAAATGAAAAACATGTCCTTTCTTAATCGAGATTAAAAAGGGGTGCCTTAAGGTCATATGGTCCAATATATTTGATAAAGTGAGATGTCAGTGGTATTTTCATTTTTGCGTAATTTACAATAATTTACCCCCTTCTCTCTCTCTCTCTCTATCTCTCTCTCTCTCTCTCTCTATATATATATATATATATATATATATATATATATGCGATATTCAACTACGCCCCCAGCTTTATGTCACGTGACAAGTTTCACAAGTAAGCCCCTGCATGTATACAGGCATAAGATTACTGTCACAAACTCCAGCTTCACCACTTTTTCCCCTCACCTTGTCCGGAAACAGAAGTTTTGCCGAGGGAAATGACCATACTCTAATGCATAAGTATATGTGTCATTATGTGCATGTGTGTATGTGTGTGTGTGTGTGTGTGTGGAGAGAGAGAAAGAGAGAGAGAGAGAGAGAGTCAGAGCGAGAGAGACAGGGAGACAGAGGCGTTTGAATCGTGCTAACGTTATATTAGTAGAAGTAGAAAACACAGTATACTCGTGGCGCGCTCTCGATTTTAAGAGACACTCGTTAACATCTATGCAGCCATAATAATTAAATTTACAAACCCTGTAAGATATTTCAGTGTTGCCTATTTCTAAATTAGGACAACTAATTCATATTTCAAAAGCTTTATTGAGTGCCCTTGCGTGGTTTAATGGTTAGCGCGTTGGCCAATCGCGTCTGGTGAACTCGACAATTTTCTAACTGCTGTTAAACGTACGGGGTGGTCGATCAAGCATATCTTGTTACACCTAGCACACCGGAAGAGATTTACTACTTTGTCAACTTGTCTTTCTTCTGAGATTTTTTTTTTGTAACTTGTCTAATCGAAACTTGGAACCACTCGCTTACAATGATACAACTATAATGAGTTGGACTCAGCGACCCGAGTTCAATTCCTGAACGAGGCTGTTTGTATTTCACATAGGACCAATACCCACGGGAAAGGTATTCATTCAACAATTCGACTTCCAGCTATGGGTAAATAGTGGGACAGATAGGACTCTTTAACCTTTATTAGACAACCAGTCTGAGAGAAGGAAAATTCTGAATTTAAACCAGTTAAACTTAAGAAATTGACCGTGTGTCGCATTCTATTCGTGCGGAAGAGTTAATAGATTAGTATAATGTGTGGCTTTCATGAGAATTTTATTTAATCTATCAAATATACGCACCCCCGGGTACAAGTATTCAAGTTTTGATGCAATAAAATATTATATTAAATTAGAAAGGCTAATGAAACTAAATAAGAACGCAGATAAAAAGATTTGAAACAGAATGGGGGTATAATCGAAAAATAAAACAGCTGAAACTTACTCTTCCCTCACATCAATTTTTTTTATATCAATATGCAAGTTAACCTTCCAGTCCGTGACATGTAACACTCAACTTTGGCTTTTACTTGAGCTAGATGGGCAGTCAGAGAGCACCCCCCCTCCGATCAATCGTCTGGTCACGTGAAGCGTATAGCACTTATATGATTGTCCCAACCCTATTGTCCTTATGGCAAGCCCCAACCCTTTTTATCATATGGGTGCTAGTAAAAGTCAGTGGCTGAGGGTCTTCGTGTCCTGGGATAAACGTTACACTCTATCTGATGGTGAGGTTCCAGTTTTGGAGGTTTGGGGAATGTGGAGAACCCCATCATCACCATTGCTCCCAGGTCCACCCTGACTCTGAGTGGTAGTACCTGTTAGGGTTCCTTCTATAGGTTAAATATAAAAAAACATGAGTTTATAAAAATAATTGAGTATCCATTAAGAATGAATTTATTTCAAAACTTTATCGGCATTAAGTGACCCACTGAGGTTGATATGCCGTAAAACAAAACAAACCAAACCAAATAGATTGCCAGTCCATTATTTACTCAGTCGGTGTATTTACGAGAAATGTTCCCCGGCAAATTATAGTGTTTTTTTTTTTTTTTTTTTCGTTTTTTTTCAGTCTTCAGAAAATTCTCTTAATGGAAAAAGAAATTAAATTCCCTGACAGATTGGCAAAGCTGTTCTTTCGCAATGGATACATTTAAAAAAAAAAGGTTCGGTGAGGATTGAATTATAACGTCAGCAGAAAAAAAAATTCCAGAAGGAAGTGGAACAGAATAATAAATAGGTTGTTTATTGTGTCGAAAAGAAGAAAAAAAAGTTTTATTTTTAGTTAATAGAACGATAATTTTTTACATTAGTCAATAATATGAATAAAATCATGTAGTTAATATAATTTTTCTCCTCAAAAATAGCATTCTATTACACACTTTCAGATGGGTATTCTGTTGACAGGCACTGATATATTATATATATATATATATATATATATATATATATATATATATATATATATATATATATATATAGTGCATATATAATATATATACATATAATTTACATATATAATATATATTTATATAATACGTAAGATACTATAACATATGTATAAAATTGTGTTGTAATATATATATATATATATATATATATATATATATATATATATATATATATATATATATATATATGAGCCAGATTTTACATATCTATATAATTATCTTTTCCCTTCCGTAAGTGGTTTGTGATGATAGCCCGATAGTTAAACATTCTGTGAGGAAAAATCTGTCGAGTCATGATCCCGGTTTGATGCTGCCTGCAAAGTCTAGCAGCACTGAATAGACATGATAGGTCGAAACAGTACTGTATGTAGATAATTATATATATATATATATTATATATATATATATTAATATATATATATATATATGAGATTACGGTAATTTGCTTTAGAAGCATTGTTGAGTAAAGTATATTATTATTTATATTTTTGCTTGAAGGCAGTTACAATGCGTATATCATATAAAATTCAATAATTATTGAAAATAATCATGACAAGCGAACTCGGTAAATATTGCTCCCTACGTAGAACATCGTACAGCAGCCGTTTCAACTTTATTAAGTCTCATCAGCGATGTATACTTACGATTTCCCTCCGACAGAAATATATATATATATATATATATATATATATATATATATATAAACAAAGCAAACAGTTTCATAGAATTATTATCTCTGTGGGAGATAATGAGCTAGAAGCCGGTTTCAATCCGAGGTACTGCGTTCATGGATCGACGTACAAACCTGCAGTACTACATTTTTTTTTGCAGGATTTCCACGTTCTTTGACATCGGAGGGCAATTTTGCTGGCGTTGAAGCTGTAGAAGTTGATCTTCCCGAGTCGAGGGTCCATAAAATCGTCTATCTACAAGCAATTCAGAAAGGGGCATACAGTTGTATTGGTTTTCTCTCTCTCTCTCTCTCTCTCTCTCTCTCTAATATATATATATATATATATATATATATATATATAATATATATAATATATATGAAATTTAACATTTTGAAAAAACATATGATGTTTGTTATGTAATTGCTGACAGAATCTGTTTCGACCAAACCGATAAGTTGGTCTTCATCACGAGCGAAATAGACGGGAAGAAAGATATCCGTTAAAAGACTGTTTACAAAAACGAACGCTGTATTCAACCGCTGAAAATTTTGAAAAATGCGTGTTCTGTTTTAAAAATAAAATAAATTTTATTTTTAATTTTAAAAATCAGAAGCATTATAGTTTATAGTAAAACTCAAAAGAATTTGTTGTAAAAATTATATAAAAAATGTAAAGTGGGTATCAAAATTGTTTAGGATATATTTCAGCTGTTAAAAATATACAAGTCCACAGTGTAATTTGAAGAAAGATGTTAGAGTTCCAAAATTTACTTGTGGTGTTGATAAGTCCGTGGTCGAAACAGATTCTGTCAGCAATTACATAACAAACATCATATGTTTTTTCAAAATGTTAAATTTCATACTGTCGGATTAATTTCCATCTATTTTTCATATATATATATATAATATATATATATATATATATATATATATATATATGTAATCACTTTTCGAACCATTCGAATCAAGTCATTTTGATTGACAAAAAGACCCAGCTTGCTTACAATACCTGATGCTGCTTTAGTGGTCAACTGTTGCATAATCTATGATAGCATAGTGTAGCGAAAATGGAAAGATACAAACTGTTGGGGACCTTTTGACCCCACAGGTGTAAAACCCGCGAATCACGAGAAGTCACGTGAGAGCTAGTTAGCTCGTCAGTTCCAAGCATGATGTTGGCGAAGAGAGACGTCTCTTGCTTAACTGGAACTCATCACTTGCACGCGCGATGTGTTAGTAAGTTAAGATTAGGAATAAAAGTGTAAGAAGTAACTTGGCGTTGTTGGTTTGGTTTGGTTTGGTTTGTTTTACGGCATATCAACCTCACTGGGTCATTAAATGCCGATAAAGTTTTGAAATAAATCAATTCTTAATTGATAATACAATGTTTTTATAAATACATTTTTCTATTTAACCCATAGATGGGACCCTAACAGGTACTACCACTCCGGGTCAGAGTGGACCAGAGAGCAATGGTGATGAAGGGGTTCTCCACATTCCCCAAACCTCCAAAACTGGAATCTCACCATCAGATAGAGTGTAACGTCATTCCCAGGACATGTAGACCCTCAGCCACCGCCTTCTAGCACCCATATGATAAAAAGTGTTGGGGCTTGCTATAAGAGCAATAGATTGGGGCAATCATATAGGTGCTAGGGTTTGACGTGACCTGCCGATTGATCGGAGGGGGCCTCTCCGACCGCCCATCTAGCCTAAATAAGGTTCTAAGTGGAGTGTTGCAGATCAAGGACTGCTCATCCACCAAGACTCCGTCGTTAAGTATCAGGGGTCGCCACCGACGGCCAACATGTGGCCCCATTTGGGGGAGTCTAACCCCTCTGCAGAGGTGCAGTCGGTGCATTCTAACGCCCCAGACGACATTGGTCAATGAATGCTTAGCTAGAAGAATGAACCAACACCATAAACCCAGACATCAAGCCAAAAAGTCGAATCCAACGATCATTTTAATTGAAGATCAATTCAAGAAGTTTGAACTTTATATCAATTACCAACTTTTAATCAGACTTTTAAAAATTTCTTTTAAAAAAAATCAAGTGTCTATAAATACTCAGGAATATACTGAAAGTTGAAAAATTACATTTTGCATATTGTAGTCATTTTCACTTCCCCAACAAGGTGGGGAGTGTCTTCTGATAGAAATTACTATAACTTTTTACTATTTCTAGCCAGATATCAGTGACTAATCAGGAATCACTGAAGTATTTTATATAGAAACCAATGAAAATACAGTGAGGAAATTAATCTGACAATATGAGAAAAAAATATTTTTAAAATATAACAAACACAGGATGTTATGATCAGAAAAACAATTTTTAGTGTCAATACTTAAGCATTTCGGTATATTGTACCATCTTCAGGACACTGTTAAGTAATGTTTATGTGAGGGATAAAATGGCTTTCGTAAACAAACGCGCATATAAAAATTAACGGTTAATAGCATCAGATTCACACATTCACTATACACTTAACATCTTTCATTTTGTCCCTCACATAAACATTACTTAACAGTGTCCTGAAGATGGTACAATATACCGAAATGCTTAAGTATTGACTGGACAATCACACCGTGGCCAGAGAATATGAAAGAAGTTAGTAATGCAAATATCCATATCATCTCTCTGATACCCAGTCTGTCTCTCTCCCTCTCTCTAGTGAAAGAAGATTATTCGTTCTAATGAAAACTCATTTTTTAATCTATTCAATCCAGAATTAGAACTTCCCGATTAGATGCACTTTAATGACCTGACCTTTTTAGGAACACTCCCTGGTGTTCCTAAAAATGTTTTTATCTGGTCATAGACCTGGTACTTTCTTAATAGTATGTAGTAGTAGTAGTAAAGGCGTCTGGGCGGCCTAATGTCGGTATCAGCCATGCAGCGAGGGAGTATATCCCCTTTTCATTAGCGCTAGACCAAAGAGTGTGTATGTGTGTGTATGTGTGTGTGTGTGTGTGTGTGTGTGTGTATTTCTGTGTGTGTATATGTATCCTTTTTAGAATAAAATGTCTACTGTGGAAGAAAGACTTCAATGAATGCTGAAATCTAAATCAGAAGCCATCTAACCCAATACAATAACATTTTCTTTTCACCGAATAATCAACAGGGGTATATAGCACAACCAACTAAGTATTTAAAAGGCTCATCGCTGCTTAACTTCGATAATCTAGCGAGAACCAGCGCGTGACTTTAGCGTAATTCATCCTGTTGTGTCTCAGAAAAAAAAAATTACTCTACAGACAGAAATTGACGAAATATAGTGTATCCAGCGAGGATCGAACTCTCTTTTCAGTAGTAAGTGGTTTGCGAGACTAGCTTGGTAACCATTTTTGTAACTCAAATATCAGAGAAATAATAATAAGAAGCATAATTAAGGATAGGGAATAAAAGGTTTACTAAGCAAACATACAAGAAGAACAGAGTAATTAGCAATTGCTAGGTTAAATTAACAAGTCCCGTGAGATCTCGTTGTTTCTTTCTTCCGAAGTTTCGTCAGACATTATTTATAGAAAAAAACAGACGATTCCATTCTCATTATTTAGGTACTATATGACACCATTCCACCACGAAGGGATGTTGCTTGACTGAAGAATACACAAGTAAGATATTTAGGTGCTCGGATGGAAGAAGTGCATCATTGTTCATGTTGACAATGTGGAAAAGTAGCATAGTAATTCTGGTAATATACGTAAGATTTAAAGAATACAGCGTTACAGCTATATCATCCCTGTTAAAGTGGGAATGAGTTTAATAATGGCAAAATGGGTTATTTCCTAGAAGTCTAACATGATCAAAGGGGAACCACTCTTGACTGATAAATTATTTATTTATTTTCCCATTAAACTAACCCGAAACCCTAACCCTAACACTAACCCTAAACCCTAACCCTAACACTAACCCTAACCCCTTTTTCTTTTTTCCTAGTAGTTCAATAAATAAATAAATAATTTATCAGTCAAGAGTGGTTCCCCTTTGATCATGTTAGTCTTATAGGAAATAACCGCAAAATGTTACTTTTGGTACGAGAAAGTTCAAGAAATGTTACGTTTGGTGCGAGAAAATTCAAAAGTACCGGTATCTGTTAAGCATGGAAGGGGTGCGTTTCAAATCATCCGTGACTTCTTGGTTTGGTTATTTGAGTGTTTATGTGTCTCCCCATATCTATGGGTAGATATAGACTTATTATGCCGACATGAACAGTAGGTTCTCCATTCTCTGTGAGAGGCGCCTTCGTTGGCTTGGACATGTCAGGAGGATATGCCATATTGACACAAACACGTGGGGGGGGGGGTAATTGCAAAAAATAGAGCGACCTGGCGCTCAACGTTAAGCAAGACGCGGAGAAGGGTGAGGCAGAGAGGAGAGTAGCCTCGACAGAAAAGAGAGACAGAAAGAAAGAGAAAAGCCAGCAGCCCCAGAAATCATCTATAGGGAATAAGTCTTACGGCATTAAATGAAGAGAGATAAAAAAACAACACAACTGGTTAGCTGTATAGATAGAGACTTTATTGACAAACCGTTACTAAGGACGCCAGAGTCCAGACGCCAAGAACTTTATATCTATTAATCTAATTTAATTTAATTTAATTTAATTCATTTTATTTAATTTACTTTTATTAATCCTCACACATCACAGTTTGTGTGCATTCAGTGCATCAAAGACTGTCACTCGAGAGTTGGCCTGCGGAATCACATGCGCAGATGCAGATAAAAAAATTTTTGACACTACGCCATCGTCTTCAGTGAACGGAAAGGATCCAATAATAGACTTATTGAGTACTAAGATTTGAAAAGCATAAGAATGTGTCGTCACACTGCTTGTGAAAAATATTGTATAGTAGTCGTCGGGGCGGCCTAAAGTCGGTATCAGCCCGTCAGCGAGGGACTCTATCCCCTTTTCAATAGTGCTAGACCAAGGAGATTGTTTTGGCGTCTGAGGTGGGGCGCCACATCTACCATCAGCTCCTTACTTTACCGCACAGATCCCTGTGCTACTCATACGCTGAGTTGGCGAGGACCGGTATCGAACTAGGAATCTTGTGGTTTTTAGCCCAACGTTCTACCGACTGAGCTAACCCGAAACTCTTTAAGCCTAAAAAAGCATTTGACAGTTTATTCCAATTGTTTGTTTGTTTGTTTGTTTTGTTTTCTGGGGTGGGGGTTCAGCCAACAAGCAGCTAGATAAGGTCCTGAATTTGTATTCCTTTTTCTTTTTTTCAGAAGCAAATCAGCAATATCTACATTAGTGGACTAGTAAAATATGCAAGAGCCTGTTGGTTTGTGTAAGGTTAATATCCAATTCGACTATTGGCCATCCCTGAATGGGGGATATGACGAACAAGAAAGTAATTCAGATAATGATCACCCTCTTTTGTTAAATTAATGAATGTTATTCATTTGTACAGACATCGCAGTAAGAGATTTGGTCCTGGCACCATTGTTGATGAAGGGTTAAACCAAGAGAGGGAACAATAAACAGTTATGTAAATGGTGGGTTTGAAAGAAGAGGAAAACAAAAACAGGAAAAAGAGAAAGAAAGAACGAAAAAGTCACAAATAATAATAGTAATACTACTACTACTAGCACTACAACTAATAATAATAATAATAATAATAATAATAATCTTATTATAATGGAGATTGTTGGTTTGTATGTCTGTAACCGAAACTATATTACTATTTAAGTCACAATTCCCTTTGTTATTTACATCACATTCTCCATGATCTTATTTTTATTTAAACCTCAATTATTAATAAAATTGTTTTACATCATTAAGACTGTTGACCATATATACATACTAATAACATGCAATTGTATTTATATATACAAGAAAATAGCGGTTTACAGTGTGAATTTGAAGGCTAATTTGCATATTGATCTTAAAAATTTGATTTTAATAAATATATGCTTAGTATTATTGATTTCTAATTGTCTGGTTTTATATTAATGAATATGAGCAAAAATCTTGAGGATAAATCTTAAAAGAAATCCATTAACAAGAAGAAATAACTGTAATATTATTCTTTATTTCCTATTTTAACTAAATAGTTAAATTAGGAAAATTTACCAATGAAAGACGGGAGTAAGGGAAAATGATGGAAGAGTTAGTTTCAAAGTTGTTCTATTTTTCAATCATACCCCCTCTGTTCCAAATATTTTTATCTGAATTCTTATTCAGTTTTATTAGCCTTTCTAATTTAACATATTTTATTATATTAAAACTTAAATACTTGCACCCGGAGGGTGCATATATTTGCTAGTAATAATAATATTGCAAAAAATGAAAAAGAACTGGAGATTTTGCAAAAAAATGAAAAAGAACTGGAGAGCCTAATATAAACTATTAGAATATATAGCCAGGATATAGGGATGGAATTTGGAATTGAAAAGTGTACTATGCTAGTAATAAAACGGGGTGAAAGAAAACTAATGGATGGAATACAACTGCCAAATCAGGAAACTATAAAATCACATGATGAAAATGGAAGCTACAAATACTTAGGAATTTTAGAAGCGTACAATATCATGCAAGCAGAAATGAAAGGAAAAGTTAAAAAAGAATATCTCAGAACTAGAAAACTTCTAGAAACCAAACTTAACAGCAGAAATCTGATTAAAGAAATCAATACCTGGCTGTCCCCATTATAAGATACTCAGGACCATTCTTAAAATGGACAAAAGAAGAACTCAGACAGATTGATCAAAGGACGAGAAAATTAATGACAATGCACAAGTCTTTCCACCCAAGAGATGATAGAGATAGATTATATGTGTCAAGAAAGGAAGGGGGAAGAGGTCTTGCCAACATCGAGGACTGCGTAGAAACCACTATCCAACAACTTGAGGATTACACAAGAAAGAGCAAAGACAAATTACTTATGGCGGCCAACAATAGTAGAAATGACAGATGGACAAACAGAAAAACAACAAAGACTAGAAAACAAAAATGGGAAGAAAAACAATTATATGGACACTTCAAACGACAAATCGAAGAGGTTGCACATAGAAAGACTTGGACATGGTTAAGAAAAGGAAACCTCAAAATAGAAACAGAATCATTAATAATTGCTGCACAAAATAATGCCATAAGGACAAACTATATCAAAGCGAAAATTGATAAGACTCAACAAATAGTAAATGTAGACTTTGGGGTAATAGAGATGAGACTGTAAACCATATACTCTGCGAATGTAACAAACTAGCACAACGAGAATACAAAATTAGACACGACTGGGTTGGGAAGGTGATCCACTGGGAATTATGCAAAAAATTAAATTTTCACCATACAACAAAATGGTATATTCATAAACCAGAATCTGTTCTTGAGAGCGAAACACATAAAATTCTCTGGGACTTTGAAATAAAAACAGATCACCTTATACCAGCAATATATATATATACACATTAAATATCACCAGGGCTTGGTTTTTGTGCAAAAATGATAGAGATTTGATTTATATTTGTGAAGATAATTAAAAAATAAAATTTAAATGATAACAGCATGGATTTTTTTTTCATTTAATATTTTAGATAGTAGACATTAATATTTCTTTTCAGAGTAGCTGGATCAATGCAAGGTCTATTTTTTTACATAGGGATTTAAATGGGGCATCCCACGAGGATTCAACTCCCGATTCAGTAATAATGGATCTGCGGGACTAACTTTTAAAAAATCCCACTCTACCCAAAGCGACGCCGAGTAGCCGCTTCTAGTACATATATAATGGGCAGTTTGTGTGTATGTATGTCCGGAGGAAACTATAAAAATAAAACAATCAACAAGTAAATATATATACACATTCACTATCACAAGGTCTTGGTTTTTGAGCAAAAATAACGTATGTTTGATTTATATTAGTGAAGATAATTAAAAAATTTAACTTAAATGATAACAGCATAGGATTTTTTTTTGGGGGGGGGGGTAATATTTTAAATAGTAGACATGAATTTTTCGTTCAGAGCAGTTAGATGGAAAATTGTTAGACTGATACCTTTCTCAAGGGTATTAGCGCTATGTAAAATGCAAACAACCTCGTCTAGGATTTTAACTAGTATCAGTTATAATGATATAGTAAAAAAAAAAGTAAAGTCGTCGGGGTGGCCTAAAGTCGGTATCACCCAGACAGCGAGGGAGTCTATCCCCTTTTCAATAGCGCTAGACCAAGGAGATTGTTTAGGCGTCTGAGGTGGAACGCCACACCTACCATCAGCTCCTTACTTTACTGCACAGATCCTTGAGCTACACATACGCTGAGTTGGCGAGGGCCGGTATCGAACTAGGAACCTTATGGTTTCGAACCGAGCGCTCTACCGACTGAGCTATGCCGGCCCTTCTCAATTTGGAGCATAAGCTTTATGAGATTTTTGGTCATAATCACTTCATGAGATTCAATCATAATCACTTCAAGAGGAGTCGGAGTCGGAGGTGCTAAAAATAGAGGAATCGGAGTCGGAGGTTTTCTGTTCCCTACTTCCCAGCCCCAGTAGTGGAGATTTGGATTATTATCCTCTTTTCAGACAAATCATCACTTATTTAAGTTTGCCAAAATAAAATAAAATAAAATGTCTTTATGATTTTTGGCTATAATCACTTAATGAGATAAAGAGGAGTCGGAGTCGGAGGTGCCAAAAATAGAGGAATCGGAGTCGGAGGTGCCAAAAATAGAAGTATCAGAGTCAGAGGTGCCAAAAATAGAGGAGTCGGAGTCGGAGGGGCCAAAAAATAGAGGAATCGGAGTCGGAGGTTTTCTGTTCCCTACTTCCCAGCCCCAGTAGTGGAGATTTGGATTATTATCCTCTTTTCAGACGAATCATCATTTATTTATATAAGTTTGCCAAAATAAAACAAAATGTCTCTGGTTTTTGGCTATAATCACTTAATGAAATAAAGAGGAGTCGGAGTCGGAGGTGCCAAAAATAGAGGATTCGGAGTCTGGGGTGCCAAAAATAGAGGAGTCGGAGTCGGAGGGCTAAAAATAGAGGAATCGGAGTCGGAGGTTTTCTGTTCCCTACTTCCCAGCCCCAGTAGTGGAGATTTGGATTATTATCCTCTTTTCAGACGAATCATCATTTATTTATATAAGTTTGCCAAAATAAAACAAAATGTCTCTTTTTGGCTATAATCACTTAATGAAATAAAGAGGAGTCGGAGTCGGAGGTGCCAAAAATAGAGGATTCGGAGTCTGGGGTGCCAAAAATAGAGGAGTCGGAGTCGGAGGGGCTAAAAATAGAGGAATCGGAGTCGGAGGTTTTCTGTTCCCTACTTCCCAGCCCCAGTAGTGGAGATTTGGATTATCATCCTCTTTTGCAGACGAATCATCATTTATTTATATAAGTTTGCCAAAAGAAAACAAAATAAAATGGAGTAAACTAAAATGTCTGACAATGGCCTGTCCAACTGCTTACCCATC
>CM042142.1:106232860-106282860 GCA_023376005.1 Doryteuthis pealeii | reverse complement strand
ATGGTGTTATTTGGGAATCTCCCTATGCTTCTAGTAAGTATATGTATTTGACATATATTTTTGTATCTGTATCCGTTGTTTGGAAGTATACAAATCAGGTTTGGGCATTAGTGTGAAGCATTGATGTGCTATATTATAATAATGTAGTTATCATAATATATTCATCAGGGAATAAATATCAGAAAACTCGGTTGTTTTTTTGTTTGTTTTTTTTTATTTTTTTATTGTATTTTATTTAGTAGTGATTTTTCGGGATTGTAATAATCTCCCTTCTTTAAGGATACAGATACAAAAATATATCTCAAATATATATATATATATATATATATATATATATATATATAGTGAAAAATTGAAAAAATCTCAAGTTCATAAAACGAGTGATGTTTATTTCGACAACACTGCAGCGTTTCGATCTGTTTCAATAGATCTTCATCAGGGCTTTTGCTAATTTCAGGAAAAATAAATTTATCACAGAAAAGCCCTGATGAAGATCTATTGAAACAGATCGAAACACTGCAGTGTTGTCGAAATAAACATCACTCGTTTAATGAACTTGTGTTTTTTCAATTTTTCACTATATTACATACTGTCGGATTCACTTCCTCTTTCTCTTCACACACACACACACACACACACACACACACATTTTTTTGTTTTTTTTGTTTTTTTAATATTCCAAACAACTACGTCCACGTCATCAGTCACGTGCTGCATTTACTGTGTTTAATATTTAACGTTAACAATCACGTTCAGCATTCAACTACATCGTGTTTGACATTTAACTTTTGAATGACGCAACCAACTACATAGCGTTCAATTTCACTGCAAACTGTTTTCAACGGTCAATTTTAATATTCACTTCCGCAATTGACAGTAATTAATCAATATCTTGATTAATTCATTACAATTAACCCTGATAATCCTTTATGGTGGGACTTGAGTATACACCTTAATACTATATATATATATATATATGTATGTGTGTGTGTGCGTGTGTGTGTGTGTTAGCATCAGCAGCTGATTGGCTGTTGGTTGTGGGCCTAAAGATCCAATTAATGTTCCCCATTCTCTACCACATAAACTACACGTTGAAACTTCTACACTTTGAATGTTGCTGGCTGAAAATTACCTTTTCTAAAAGCTCAATTAAAGCTCAAAACAGTAAAAGCCCAGGTTCAGAGACATTTGAGGCAAATGCAAGATCAATGATGGAAGGACAAATCAGCTGGAGTCCAGCAGGCTGCTGATTCTCGGGACCTCAAAACCTTCTATAGTCTTCTGTCTGAAATCTATGGCCCGATCTCATCCTCTATCACCCCTACTTCGCTACATACACAGCAATAGCATAATCTTTACAGATCACTGCCGTCCCTCACAATCCTATAACCCCACCACCAGAACCTTTACTCTCATGAGCCCTCAAATGACTCATCTCCAGATCCACAAAGTTTGATGTAAATATGCCATAGGAAGGACGTTGAAACATCTCTCCGATCAGACCTGGTTTTGTATTCTGATAGCACAAAGCAGTGTGTAGTTTGGGAACGAACTGTGGCATGGCGGGAATTCATTATGTTGACGAACAAGAGAAAGAGGACCGAATACCAAGAACTTGTCAAACGATGACGTGGAATATTTACTATCATCCAATAGTTGGTTGCAGGGCGTTTGCAGGACACTTGTTATGCTGAACGCTTGCAAAAATAGGGATATTAGGTACAGTCAGGGCAAAAGCGCTGAAGGGCATCCCCAATGAAGTTCTGACTGCTTCCAAATGGATTTGGAAAAAGAAATGAAAAGAACCTTAAAAGTTTATATATACTAGCAAATATATGCACCCTCCGGGTGCAAGTATTTAAGTTTTAATGTAATGAAATATCGTATTAAATTAGAAAGTCTAATAAGAATGCAGATAAAAAGATTTGAAACAGAGTGGGTTATAATAGAAAAATAGAAATGAAACTTACTCTTCCATCACTGCCGTCTTTCATTGCTGAATTTTACTTATTTAACTATTTAGTTAAATTAGGAAATAAAGAATAAAATGACAGTTATTTTATCTTGTTAATGGATTTTATTTAAGATTCATTGGAGAGATTTTTGCTAATATTCATTAAAATAAAACCAAACAGTTAGAAATCAATAATACTAAGCACATATTTAATAAAATCACATTTTTAATATCAATATGCAAATTAGCATTCCCGCTCACACTGCAAACCGTTATTTTTTGTATATATAAATATAATAGCATGTTATTAGTATGTAGATATGGATAACACTAATAAAAAGGTGAAGCAATTTTATTAATAATTGAGGTTTAAATATAAATAAAATCATGAAGAATGAGATGAAAATAACTATGTTAATTGTAACTGGATTAGTAATATAGTTTCGGTTACAGACAGAAAAACACACAATCTCCATTATAATAAAGATATATATATATATATATATATATATATATGATCACCATCTTAATGTCCTTTAGGCAGTCTCCATTTTTTTTTACTGCCCGTCCTTGTGTAGACAAAGATATCCGAAATACTCCCTGGTAATTTTTGCCGGGGATATGATTGCTGAGGTGGGAATTACTTGAAGGTATTTACCAATATATATATAACATTTTATTTCCTCCCCGCTATTTGTCTTCATATTACCCCACCATTTCGTATGATTTAATCTCTATTTTACCCATTTAATTTACATTGTGACTTTTAAATTATCTAGCGGTCGTTACTTTTGACAAAGCACCGGTCGAAAGGGCTCTTAAGTTTTCATTTTCTCTTTTGAAAATTGCTGATCAATACAAATATGTCATTATTTTTTAAAATCCTTTTTATATATATATATATATATATTATATATATATATATATATATATATATATATATATATATTTGCTCTACATTGTATTGAGCACTTAGTATTTGTTTTTTCTCAACCTTAGCCTCTGGATATTGTGCGCTTCCAACGATCGTACTCATACCCACCGGTAAGTTACTACTTATACATTTACAAATATATATATATATATATATATATATATATATATATATATATATACAACAAAATAGGGGTTTACAGTGTTAACGGAAAGGCTAATTAGCATATTGATACTAAAAATTGATTTTAATAAATATGTATTATTGATTTCTAATTGATTGGTTTTGTCTTAATGAATATGAGCAAAAATCTCGGGCATAAATATTAAGAAGAAATCTATTAACAAGAAGAAATAACTGTCAATTTATTATTTACTTCCTAATTTAACTACATATGATTATTTTAGGAATTATATTAGGAAATTTAGCAATGAAAGGAGGGAGTGATGGAAGAGTAAGTTTCAGTTGTTCTATTTTTTGATTATACCCCACTCTGTTTCAAATATCTTTATCTGCATTCTTATTTAGTTTCATTGGCCTTTCTTATTTAATATGATATTTTATTACATTAAAACTTAAATAATTGCACCCGGAAGATGCATTTATTTGCTAGTATAAATACTTTGAAAACTGTTGTATGTTTTAAATATCTGGTGATATCTTTTGTTTTAAGCGGGAAGGAAGTCTATTGGCTAGAGGTGGATGCATTTTCTATTTAATCGGTCTTTTTTAAAAAAAATTTTTAACATTTTTATGATTTTCTCTGTATAGACTAAAACCGTGATAGACCCATAACTTTTTCTACAATTATATATACTAGCAAATATATGCACCCTCCGGGTACAAGTATTTAAGTCTTAATGTAATAAGATATTATATTAAATTAGAAAGGCTAATAAAACTAAATAAGAATACAGATAAAAAGATTTGAAACAGAGGGCGTATAATCGAAAAATAGAACAACTCAAAACTTTTCCATCACTCCAATCTTTCATTGCTAAATTTTCTAATTTAACTATTTAGTTAAAATAGTGTGTAAAGTATAACATTACAGATATTTCTTCTTGTTAATGGATTTCTTTTAAGATCCATCCCCGAGATTTTTTCTCATATTCATTAAGATAAAACCAAACAATTAGAGATCAATAATACTAAGTACATATTTATTAAAATCAATTTTTTAATATCAATATGCAAATTAGCCTTCCGGATCACACTGTAAACTGCTGTTTTGTTGTATATAAATACAATTGCATATTATAAGTAACTAGCAAAAGTACCCAGTCCATGACCAGATTAAAAAAAGGAACACCAGAGAGTGAGGGAAAAGGAGAAAACAGGGGTAAGAGAGAAAATAAGAGGAAAGGGATTTATCAAATTATCTAATTTGCTGTAAAAATCAGCAGCGGCGCCATGCGTCCATTTTGAATCACTGCTGATATAGCCAGCAGCCAGCGATTTTTTTTATATTAGCAGCAGCAGCCATTATAGCAAATCGTTTGATTCTTGTTTAATTAATTCATTATATCCCTTAATTAGTAAAAATCAATAACCAAATTCGGTGTTCTTAGTTATAAGGATATCAAGGTATATGCAAGATTTCGAATCTGTGACTCTAACATTAAGTTATAATAACATTTTCTGAGTTATAAGTCGACACGTACATACCAAACATTCTTTTATATATATATAGATTAGATATGGCCAACAGTGAAAATAATGTAAAACAATTTTTATTAATAATTGAGATTTGAATAAAAATGAAATGAATTGAGAATGTGACGTATATAACAAAGGGAAATGTGACTTGAGTAGTTATATAGTTTCGGTTACGGACAGACAAACACACAATCTCCATTATAATAAGATAATTTTGTGATTTTTAATATTATTATTATCATTTTTCTTCTTTTTTTCTTCTTTTTTTACACTTCCTTACAAAGAATTACAACTTAACTTTTAATAAAGTAAAGTAAGTCATCGGGGCGGCCTAATGTCCGTATGAGCCATACAGCGAGGGAGTCTATCCATTTTTCACTAGCGCTAGACCAAGGAGATTATTTTAGCGTCTGAGGTGGAGCGACACACCTACCATCAGCTCATCACTTTACAGCACAGATCCCTGTGCTACTCATACGTTGAGTTGGCGAGGGCCGGTATCGAACCAAGAACCTTGTGATTCCCAGCCGGACGCTCTACCGACTGAGCTAAACCAGCCCCTTAACTTTTAATAAATCATCCTAATTATTCTTAAGTATTTAACTTAATATCGCTAGTCAACTTTATAACACTATTATAACTTTATAACACTACTCATACATATGGTAGAAAATAGTGAAAATGCGGATAAAACAACACAACAACTAAATTCAAATGATATTTCACCTCGGTCTCTTGCGAAGCTTTTTTGAATTTATCTTCAGAATAAATTCACAAAAGACCGAAGCGAAAATATCATTTGAATTTAGTTGTTGGGTTGTTTTATCCGCATTTCTCTTCTATTTTCAACCGCATTATTTGCAGTTGCAATTTTGGTAATTTATGAGAAAGTACGTCCCGGTCTCCCGCCTCAAAAACCGCTACCCGGTGACTATCAAAATAACAATCCCAGCTCGTCGTAATTCTTGTTTATTTACCGTAATTTGTCGTAATTCTTGTTTAGATATGAAGATGGATATATAGTTTTGAATAGACTGAGATAGATAGATAGATAAACAAACAAAATAATATAGATAGTTACGAACAAATGGAGATAGATAGATAGATATTTTCGACAAGTAAATGTATTGGGGGGGGGTCGCTTCTTTTTTTGTCGTAATTCTTGTTTATTTAAACTAAAAACAAGACATTAAACAAACATGAATAAAAAAAATCTTAGTGTTTAAAGTAATATAGATAAATATGAACAATTAGATAGATAGATGGATAGTTTTGAATAGACTGAGCTGGGTTGTTATTTTGATAGTCACCGGGCAGCAACTCTTGAGGCAGGAGACCGGGACGCACTTCCTCATAGATTACCGCAATTTTTCAAGGAAATCAATAATGATAGGTTATTTGACTGTCAGCATCATCTTCTATACTGACTGCTGCACCTGGAATCTTTTGAGCCGGTGTGTTTCCACCCCAAGGACCGTTGTTTTGACTCTGTCTCGCAGTGTAGCCCATTTGTAAAAATATTATGACTAAAACATACTTCTTCGTACACATCACACATTCTTCTGTAAATTTCCCATGGTTTGCTGCCAATAATTTGATTTCAAACTTCTATTTATGCCTGGAGCACTGTTCAGTTTATCGATATTTTGAATAGCCTCAAAACAAATATTTTTGCGAGAGCAAAATATTTTTTGTTAAAAACCAATTACAAATAATGCAGATTTTACATAAATAAAAAAATACACATTACCTTTTTAAAAAATCCCTTATTTATTTATAAGCCACGTATATATATATATATATATATATATATATATATATATATATTATATATATGTGTGTGTGTGTGTGGTGTGTGTGTGTATATATATATATATATATAATATATATATATATATATGTATATATATATATATATATATATATATAATCCAAAAGTCCAGAGAAGAAATCTTCCTTACGACACAAGAGTTTTATTTAAAAAAACGAGTTGCAGTTTGAGAGCTCAATGTGTGCTCTTAATGTTAGAGTCACAGAGCAAATATATAAGTAAAGAAATAACAAAAGACTTAGAGATTTAGCTCTGTAGTCTATTTCAGGGAGCTTAGACAAATAGTCTAACTCTCCCGACTCATCAGATGTGTGTGTGTGTGTGTGTGTGTGTGTGTGTGTTGGTGTGTGTGTAAGAATGGAAAGGGAAATGAATCCGACAATATGAGGAAAAATGAGTAAAGAAAAGAAATGTAGATGGATAAAAATGAATTGTATCGATATCACTTTTAATCGATATCACTTACACATGTGTTTCGGTCCGTTTATCAAAATGTATACGGATCTACGTTATTATTATTATTAAAATAATCAGATGGAGTTGAAATGATGATAATAATGATAATAGGAAAAAAACAAAAATATTCCGTACACAGAGAGATTTAAAATCTCTCTGTGATATCGATTAAAAGTGATATCG
Source organism: Doryteuthis pealeii (assembly GCA_023376005.1). Lineage (NCBI taxonomy): Eukaryota > Metazoa > Mollusca > Cephalopoda > Myopsida > Loliginidae > Doryteuthis > Doryteuthis pealeii. The sequence goes on along the minus strand of CM042142.1, from coordinate 106,275,843 downwards.
ATAAAATTCATTTTTATCCATCTACATTTCTTTTCTTTACTCATTTTTTCCTCATGCAGGACACTGTTGGAGAAGCAAGGACGAGCTCATAAGCGACGTTCTCCTGTGGAAGCCAACACATGGACATGCAAGTGTGGGGCGCCCAGCAAGGACCTACATTGACCAGCTATGCGAGGATGCTATATGCTCAGCAGAGGACCTCCCAGGTGCAATGAGTGACAGGGAGGGTTGGCGAGAGATTGTCATGGATATCCGTGCTACAAGCGCGACATGATGATGATGATGATGATATATATATATATATATATATATATATATATATATATGAGAAACGGATGAGACGACACTATGCCCGCCCTGTCGGCTGCGGCTTTAGAGTACACTGACTGCACCTATGCAGAGGGGTAAAAAACAACAACAATGGGACCACCTGTTGGTCGTGGGTGGCGACCCGTGATGCTTAAGAACGGAATCCTGGTGGATAAGCAGTCCATGACTTAGACCCTTACTTAGGCTGGACGGGCGGCTGGAGAGGCCCCCTCCGACCAATCGGCTGGTCATGTCAAGCCCTAGCACCTATATGATTGCCCCAAACCTATTTCCTTTATGGCAAGACCAACCCTTTTTATCATATGGGTGCCAGAAGCTGGTGGCTGAGGGTCTACATGTCCTGGGAATGACGTTACACTCTATCTGATGGTAAGGTTCCAGTTCTGAAGGTTTGGGGAATGTGGAGTACCCCTTCATTACCATTGCTCCCTGGTCCACTGTAACCCGGAGTGGTAATACCTGTTAGGGTCCCATCTATGGGTTAAATAGAAAAATGTATTTATAAAAGTATTGAATATCCATTAAGAATTGATTTATTTCAAAACTTTATCGGCATTAAATGACTCACTGAGGTTGATATGCCGTAAAAACAAAACAAAACAAACCAAACGAAATAACAAAAGACTTAGAGATTTTGCTTTATAGTCTATTTCAGGGAGCTTAGACAAAGTGTCTAACTCTCCCGACTCATCAGATGCGAAGTTATACATTTGCTCTGTGACTCTAACATTAAGCTATAAATAGCATAAGTTATGAATTTGCTCTGTGACTCTAACATTAAGAGCACACATTGAGCTCTCAAACTGCGACAGGTTTTTAAAAAAAACTCTTGTGTCGTCAGGAAGATTTCTTCTCTGGACTTTTGGATTATATATATATATATATATATATATGGGGGGGTGTAATAAAAATAACAATAGTAGAGGTAAAATTAAGGGTCTACCATGGTTTCAATCATAATGATTTTATCAGGACCCTACAATACGTTTAACTAAGTCGATGTCATTCCTTAGTTCTAAGGAAAGTTAGAACTAAGGAATTACATCGACTTAGTTAAATGTACGGTGGGGTCCTGATGAAATTATTTTGATTGAAACCATGGTAGACCCTTAATTTTACCTCTACCATCATTATTCTTATTATTACTGCTCTATATTTTTAATATATTGAGCACTTTTGGATTATTTACTGATGCCACTGCAACGGAAAGATTAAAGTGGCAATTGGATACTATATATATATATATATATATATATATATATATTACTTATAACTCCGACTTATAACTTATATAATATCGACTTATAACTCCGAAAAAAGGCGTTACATAGATTTGAAATCTTGCGTACACCATGATATGCTTATAACTAAGAAACACACAACATTTGTCTTTTTATTTTTTACTAATTAAGCGATATAATTCAATAATTAAAAAGGAAATTGAAAAATATCGTATACAGACCCCTCCGACCCCACCACACTGCACTCCTGTCGACGTGAGTTGAGTTTTGAACTTCCAAACTACTGTTTAAATCGAAAAGTAGTAACATAATGAGCATTTGTAAAAAGGCAGAATAATACTACATATGTAATTAATTTTTCATACATATTAAACATTATATTCTGCCAAAACATTGAGGCAATTGGGCGCTTAGTGTGAAGTAAATTCACATGTTATTAAGATTTTAAAACATTCATAACAGTTTCTTCTTAGAAATCACTAACAAAAACATTAATACTGTAATTGGTTTCACTCTTATATGACCTCACTGATATTTTGCACCACAAAAATAAGGAGGGTTAAGTTAAGGGACTTGAAAAAATTCAGAAAGTTTTGAAATAAAATAACTAACGAATTATAAAATTCATTCATTGATTCCTGGACCGGGTACTATTGCTAGTATATATATATATATATATATATATATATATATATATAGGGGTAAAATAGCTATGGGTAAAATAGTAGGGCAGACTGGGCTCTTTAACCTTGGGTGGGTAACCAGTCTAGGAGAAGGATAACTCTGAATTCAAAATTTCTGAGGTCGGTCGTTGATTGGGTTTGTGGCAACCCTTGATGCACCAATTCTTTCCTATCGACTGTGCCAAAAAGTGTGGATGGTCCAACACAAGCCTTCACCACTATAAACAAATCACTGTGTGGATGTTCATTGTATGAACCCTCATGCGTCGAAAATCGACGAGAGAATCCATAATATATATATATATATGGGGGGGGGGTGTAGATAGATAGATAGATAGATAGATATCAGGTATTTGTGAAAATTTCACAGATTTTTTTATATTTTGAAAAACTCACAGTAGAAAAACATTTCTTAATTAAAAATAAACACCATGAATTGTGCAAACGTTTAATATTAGATGTGCACAAAAAAATCAGTGCTCTTAGAAAAAATAAAACTGATAATTAATTAAAGACTTTTGACCCGGTTTTCGAACGGAAACTTTTGCAGACAACTAACAGCATGACGCTGAACTCAACAAAGTTTTCAATAAAGATAAAAAGAAAAAAATATATATATATACCAAACTCATCCGCACGAACAGGAGAAGATCAGTTCTCATGCAGAGTTTAAAAGGTTTGAATTCAGAGTTTTGAATCTCCTACCCGGGTTGACATGCCTAGGTTAAAGAGTCCAGTCTGTTGTATATATCCAATAAGATTTAAATTGAATATCTTGTGAAAAGGAAAGAGATTAAAATATTTAAATTAGATAGATAGATAGATAGATAGATAGACGGAATGAGGTAGACAGACACAAAAAGACTGGAATAGGATAGATAGATAGATAGATTGAGACATTCTGATATATATATATATATATATATATATATATATATATATATATATATATAATATCATTTGTTCTGGTTCTAACGGGAGAAAATTCAATATTTTATTTAAAAAAAAGAAAGTCCGCAAAATGTATTATGTTTTCAGAAAAAAAAAATTTTTTTTAATTCCTTTTATCTTACATATGCAACACGTGTTTCAGATCTTCTGGTATCTTCTTCAGGCTTCGATTGATAATATATTATCAATCAAAGCCTGAAGAAGATACCAGAAGATCTGAAACACGTATTGCATATGTAAGATAAAAGGAATTAAAAAAAAAAAAAAATTTCTGAAAACATAATACATTTTGCGGACTTTTTTTTTATAATATATATATATATATATATATATATATATATATATATATATATATATATATATATATAGAGAGAGAGAGAGAGAGAGAGAGAGATGGACATCATTAGATAGATAGAGGGAGAATAATTAGATTCATATTTTCCGCATGGTATTAGCCCGATATGAAATGCAATCAGTCTCGTCCAGGAATTGAAGTAGGATAACAGTGTCCATTTTCATGACAGTTAAACAACGAGGGTTGTATATATATATATATATATATATATATATATATATATATATATATATATATATATATATATATAACCCTGTGTTGGCTGTGAGGAGATTTTTGCGATCACCTCGTAAGATATATTTTTTGTGCAAGTGTTAGTCATTTTTTCTCAAGTCCATCTGCAGCCTGCATCCCGATACGAACAACTTTATAAGCAGGATACCACAATTGTTTTATAAAAGGTACTTATAACTTGGGTCCTTGAATTTGCTTTTTCTCTTCTTTGCGTATGAGTACTTTCGCAGACATATGTGCGTACGTATGTGTGTGTGACAGCACGCATTGTTACATAATTGATAGGTTGTCTATAAATTATGTGAGGTAGTGTAGAAAAGAAATACAACGGTAATTCTGAACCATGAATTTATACCGTATAAGTAATTGACAGGACTTAAACTTTTAATAACTTTGTAGTTATGTCTGTAAGAGAAAAATGAAGACATGCCACATTAATACCAACACATGGGAGGCTTGTGCAGAAGACCGGGCGACCTGGTGACTCCTTGTCAAACAAGGAATGAAAAGGAGTGAAAAAGAGAGGAAAGAAGCCGCCACGGAAAAGAGAGCCAAAAGGAAGGAGAGACAACAGCAACTCCAGCAAGCATCACTGTTTGTTTGCAGTCACTGCTCCAGAGATTGCCATTCAAAAATTGGTCTGTTCAGCCACTCACGCAGTTGCTAAATGAAAAAATAAATAAATGGACATTACGCCATCGTTTTTAGTAGATGGAAGCATGCCAACAACAGTTGGTCTCAGAACAGAAAGATATTTAGAATGCCAGTTTTGGCTGGGTGACTTAACGAAACAGATGTAAATGGCGTCTGCCGCCCACAGGACATTTCTCCACGCGTGTTGTTCTGACTTTGGTTGAGTAAAGACGTCTAAAAAACAATGTCTAGTCTTGTGATCGTTACTAAAAACAGTAACGGATACAAAGATGAGAAGTCCCAAGAAATCCCAAGAAAAAAGATCAGAAGAACATAGAGAATCCTGACCAGACCCAGTTTATTAGCAGTTAAACAATAGTATATATATATATATATATATATATATATATATATATATTATTTGTGTGTGTGTGTGTGTGTGTGTCAACCCCTCCGCACGAGCAGGATGTGACACAAGGTCAATTTCTTAAGTGGAGTTTAACAGGTTTGAATTCAGAGTTTTCCTTCTCCTAGACTGGTTACCTAGCCATGGTTAAAGAGCCTAGTCTGCCCTGCTATCTACCCATAAGCGGAGGCAGAATTGGATTCATACCTTTCCCAAGGGTATTAGCGCCATGTGAAATGCAAACATCTTCGTCCAGGAATTGAACTCTGGTCGACTAGTCCATTTCCTACGACGCTAACTATTACACCACGCGCAATGGTATAAGGGTGAAAAGAAGGGCCTACACAGTAACATGAGAGTGGGGCATCATACCCCACTGATTATTTCAACATGATATTCTTTCTCTCCGTGCTTGGCTTTTGTTTAGTTCCATAGTCTTCCCATAGCTTCCATTGAGAAAGGACTGATTGCTGCTGTAGGATTTTCCAAAATATCATTTTACGCATTTTGCTATTCACCTTTACCATGAGGTTAAGATATAACGCTACATGATAAAAATGTATTTTGAAATTTACTCACGTTGTGATCAAACAGCACAGGTAGGATATGACACAAGGTCACAAGAGTGGCGTATTCAACGAAGGCCGAACTCGCTATTTATCTGTAATGGATCCTTGAGACTAGCTTGCTAAACATTACGCCACGATGGGGCGCCTGTTACATAATTATTAGTCACCTAATATTTATGGCAATAGTGTAGAAATCATAATGACGATTAGTGCAGCTGATGGCCTTGAGGGTGAGTGACGGCGCTTGACCTCACTCTCACCTTGCCTTCCGGGGATAAATCGTGAGAACCGGAAGGCATAGAAAACTCTGTCGTCCGGTTTAAGTAATAGTAAGTTTCAGTCAGTTAGAAGGTAGCAGCGAGCTCGAAGGGGTAAGTCGTGTTATACACGCGGTCCCTCAACTGCGCAGGTGTCTAGGTTGGGGATTTGGAAATAAAGTAACATCAACGTAAATCGAAGTCTTGTGTTTATTACCTAAAAACTAACAATGACACAGGGCTTCTGATAAGGAGAAATCCCTAGCATGGAAAACCAGAGCGAAGTCCCCAAGAAAGTCCAGACCTTAGAAGAGACCAGACCAAGATGTTAGAAGATAGAACCAAAGCCGACCAGAAGAGAAGACGACTAGAGTAAGAAGTAAGAAAAGGGTATACAACATTACATGATTTGGTACCGTGAAAACCTCAGTACGTAACACGCCCAACAAGGGTGAGAATATTGGTTCACATAATCCATATATATCGCTAATCGTATATTAAACCAAACCCATTAGAAAAAACCTGAGGGATATGGGCACGACACCCACACACATAATATACACACATACATACCAAACACACACGCACACACAAAGGTAATAAAAAATTGGTTTTTGAAGGGGATTGGTTTGTTTGTTTTATGGCATATCAACCTCAGTGGGTCATTTATGCCGATAAAGTTTTGAAATAAATCAATTCTTAATGGATAATACAATTTTTTTATAAATACATTTTTCTATTTAACCCATAGATGGGACCCTAACAGGTACTACCACCCCGGGTCAGAGTGGACCAGGGAGCAATGGCGATGAATGGGGTGCTCCACATTCCCCAAACCTCCAAAACTGGAACCTCACCATCAGATAGAGTTTAACGTCATTCCCAGGACATGTAGACCCTCAGTCACCGCCTTCTAGCACCCATATGATTAAAAGGGCTTGGGGCTTGCCATAAGGGCAATAGGGTTGGAAAACCATATAGGTACTAGGGGTTGACATGACCAGCCGATTGATCGGAGGGGGCCTCTCCGACCGCCCGTCTAGCCCAAGATAGGGCCAAAGTGGAGTATTGCGTGTCATGAATTGCTCATCCACATGGGCTCTATCCTTAAGCATCACGGGTCGCCACCCACGGCCAACAGGTGGCCCCATTGGGGGAGTCTTACCTCTCTGCAGAGGTGCAGTCGGTGCATTCTAACGCCCCAGCCGACAGGGCGAGGTAATAAAAAAGGAAAAAAAATCAGCTGTCTGGAGAATACACACACATCAGATTTCCATGAAAACGATCACTGAAATCACTGTACAGATTATTGATTTTTCGTGAGAGTTTTCTCTCTCTCTCTCTCTCTCTCTCTCTCTCTCTCTCTCTCTCTCTCTCCCGGTAACGTAATATTAATACGCGACTCTTCGTCTTCTAATTATCTGTTTACAACCAGTCTGTCTAAATCATAATTTCTTTCTACAATTAATATTCAAATTTCAAAAATGGTGATAACAAGACACGTCTTTTATGCACAGCTATTTATAGCTTGGTTATGGAGGCACCTGGTGTAATGGTTAGAGTCGTAGGAAATGGACCCGTCGACCAGAGTTCAAATCCTGAACGAAGCATGTTTGCATTTCACATAGCGCTAATACCCTTGAGAAAGGTACGCATCCAAATACTCTCTCTCTCTCTCTCTCTCTCTCTCTCTCTCCAGCTATGGATAAATAGCAGGTCAGACTGGGCTATTACCCTTGTAAACAGTCTAGGAGAAGGAAAACTCTGAATTCAAACCTGTTAAACTAAGAAATGGACCTTTGTCACTTCCTGCTCGTGCAGAGGGGTTGGTAAATATATATATCTTGGTTAAAAGAGAAGTGTCAGAAATGAATCAAAGCATTTTATTATACTGTCGTCCCAGCTATTATATATATATATATATATATATATATATATATATATATATATATAATATGAAATAATATAAAATGATTTTGGCCATGTGCCTGTCTAATAAAAATATACGTGGTCTAAAGAAGCTCCGTGGGCCCTAGATAACTACGAGTGGAAATGGTCCATAATCACGATACCCATGGTATTTAAGGCCTTTTTATTCACCCCCACACACACACACACACAGATATATATATATATATAATATATATATATATATATATATATATATATATATATTACCATATTCTTTTTAGCACCAGAGAGTAGTACAGGATTAAATGTTATATATTGATAAAGTATTGTTTTGGGGATGGTTAGTGTTGTTAGATTTTGAATTAAAAAGTCGTTAAAATTCAAAATCCGTAGGATTAGATGATTGATAGGTAATAACCTTTAGGTGATCTCCCTTCCGGTTACACAGACTGGCCTGGGATTGAATTTCACGGGTGCCGCCTTAGCTGCCAACGCACAGTTTTTACCAAATTTTCCATTTCTTTGTCCATGCCATACCAATAGACATAACTCCTTATGAGAACATTCATCCTTGATATTCCTGGATGTCCGATATAAAAATCCTTCAAGATTTTTTTTTAAATGTTGGTATAACCACCGGATCTCCATATAACAATATACCGTTACATATAGAAAAATTATTATTTCCTTTATTTTCCTTCTAGTCTCTTATCTCGTTTTTTTTTCTCTGAAATGAATTTATCAAATTTTGCTTTGAGTCTTATTTCTTCCAAAGTAACTGGTAGTCCATTTATTGTTATACAGAAATTTTTTAATATCCATTTCGGAACTCAGTGAAGCAATAACTGTCTCTTCTAATGGTTCTCTTATTTTTAGAATTAATCTCGAAAAACCATCAGCGTGTGCTATTTTCTTAGATGACAAGAACTCCATTTTGGAAGAGTAATTTGACAAGATGGTTCCCCGTCTTTGATGTCGATTAGCTGAATGTTTAGGTTTGGTTTGGTTTGGTTTGATTTATTTTGTTTTACAGCATAACAACATCAGTGGGTCATTTAATGCCGATGAAGTTTTGAAATAAAGTCATTCTTAATTGATACTCAATGTTTTTCATAAAAACATTTTTCTAATTAACCCATAAATGGAATCCTAACAGGTACTACCACTCCGGGTCAGAGTGAACCAGGGAACAATGGTGATGAAGGGTTGCTCCACATTCCCCAAACCTCCAAAACTGGAACCTCACCATCAGATAGAGTTTAGCGTCATTCCCAGGACATGTAGACCCTCAGCCACCACCTTCTAGCACCCATATGATAAAAACGGTTGGGGCTCGCCATAAGGGCAATAGGGTTGGGAAAATCATATAGGTGCTAGGGCTTGACGTGACTAGCCGATTGATCAGAGGGGGCCTCTCCGGCCGCCCGGAGAAAGCGGTGACTGAGGGTCTACATGTCTTGGGAATGACGTTAAACTATCTGATGATGAGGTTCCAGTTTTGGAGGTTTGGGGAACGTGGAGCACCCTTTCATTACCATTGCTCCCTGGTCCACTCTGACTCGGAGAGGTAGTACCAGTTAGAATCCCATCTATGGGTTAAATAGAAAAATGTATTTATAAAAAATTGTATTATCCATTAAGAATTTATTTCAAAACTTTATCGGCATTAAATGACCCACTGAGGTTGATATGCCATAAAACAACATATACAGGGATGATCAAAATTTGGTACCGGAATTTTGCCAACATCAGTAGCAGGCATTTCCGATGAAAATTAACCAGGGATAAACGATATAGAACACATTTAAGGTCGTTGATATTTGGCCTGAAATCAATTGTGTTCAAGAACCACAAGGTTCCTAGTTCGATACCGGCCCTCGCCAACTCAGCATATGAATAGCACAGGGATCTGTGTGGTAAAGTGAGGAGCTGATGGTAGGTGTAGCGCTCCACCTCAGACGCAAAAACCATCTCTTTGGTCTAGCGCTAGTGATAAGGGGATAGACTCCATCGTTGATTGGCTGATACCGACTTTAGGCCACCCCGATGACTGACTTACTTTATTAATTAGTGTACTGTTGGTTTGAACAACAGCAACTAGCTAAGAACAACTGAACAGTGCCAAGACAGTTGGTATTTATGGAAATCAAGAATAGTCCATTCATGTATTTGGGTGATTACATTCGTTGAGTCCTGATTGGCTGCTTGGTTTCTATGATGTTATGAATCTTCATAAATACCCTGGCATTCTGCAGTAGTATGGCAGCAAGATAGATTCGTAGTCAGTTACGATTACTTGTTGCCTTGTCTTACCAATACGACGGTAATTGGAACTAATATGATTATTCTACAAATTGCAAATTGAACTTTCTGCGATGAAGACGTACAGAGGAGGATTACAAGGAATACTACAGACATTCTGCTACAGAAACTACACTTTCTGGGATAATCCTTAACTTTTTCCTCGTAAATTGCTACCATAAAATAAGTTGAACCCTCATTTTATGTCCGTGTTTTTACAATAAATGTTTTATTTTTCTTGCACCCGTTATTTTACAATACTAAATATATTTTCTTTATTCTTTATTCTTTAACAAATAAAGAAAATATATTTAGTATTGTAAAATAACGGGTGCAAGAAAAATAAAACATTTATTGTAAAAATACGGACATAAAATGAGGGTTCAGTTTATTTTATGGTAGGAATTTACGAGGAAAAGTTAAGGATTACATTTTGTTGTACCTGCTGTTTGAAACTATGTGAAATCTTCCCGGAATATCGCCTTCTTTTATTGTTTTCACAAGAGTCTTTCTGTCTACTCCTTGTGCTGCAAAGATTATGAGAAAAAACACCCAGTATCAGTTTTGTTAGCACTATATAATATATATATATATATATATATATATATATATATAATATATATATATATAATGGATATATATAATATATATATATATATATATATATATATATGTGTGTGTGTGTGAACAAAAAGTATTAAGACAATCAGGAATATTTCTTGTATGTTGTTTATTCTCAACTAGTTTCGACCTTAGGTCATCGTCAGGAGAAAATTTCTTATTTGAAGAAATTGTTGATAGATTATTAGAAAGGGGGCATTATAGAAGAACTATAAAAGTTGAAGTGTTTTTGTGGGTTTAACATGCTGTTAAAATCCGGGTAGGCGAGTGTGTTTAATAGTAGCATGTCCATTTGTTCCGTGAAGAACCTCTATGAGGTAGGTTATTTTTTTTTATATTCTTATATATGTGAGGGGTGGGTTAATGGGAGTTGTGTGTATGACTGTATGTGTATACATATAAATGTATGTGTGTGTTTACATATACGTGTGTGGATGTGAGTGTGTGTCTGTATCACGGTACTGTACGCGTGACTTCTAGATTTTTAATTGGGTCAAGAGTGGCTTGTTTGATGCGTGGTGGTCAGTGTTTGTTTATTTAGGTGACATCGGCCACCCCCGTAGGTTTATTGCCCTATGTTAAAGAGGGCCTGTTTTTTTTATTAAAGCCAAACGGATGAAAGCTTTTTAACTTTTTTATCCATCTGTACTCGTGGTTTACGATAACAGATTTGGTGTCGGTATCTCTTTGAATTCTTTCAATGAGGGTGAACTTGGCGTCTCTGTCAAAGTCGTGGTTAAACCTAGTGAGTCAGATATACCTACTAAAAGTTTCGCTTAGCGCTCTTCAGGGCAAAGATCTGACTCCTGACTTTTGCCCTGAAGGGCAGCAAGTGAAACTTTTAGTAGGTATATCAGACTCATTAGGTTTAACTTTATTATTTTCTTTACTTAAATATTGAGCACTCTTATCTTTTTAGCTTTAGAATATCCTGGCGGTTCTTATATATATATATATATATATATATATATATATATATATATATATATATATATATATTTTTTTTTTTTTTGGCCAAGTATTATAGTATCAACCGATTATTTTCGGTTGGTACAACTATTTTGGTCTTTTCTTTTTTCCAAGTTTTTTTTCTCCCCTGGTGATGTTTGGTAGTATATTTTTACAATCAAACTATTTGCCGGGTTTTTTCTTACCGCAAGGGTTTACCAACAAGTTTGGCATATATATATATATATATATATATATATATATATAACTCGCTACATTTGTCAATTTTCTTTCGGCTTCTGTTCCATCTTGTGGTTCATTGGAAGAATTAAACCCACTATTCGATAGATCTATTATAATGGCAGTCATTGTGTTTTCACACCAGTAATCACCATAGGGCCGGTTTAGCTCAGTCGGTAAAGCTCAAGACCAGAAATCGCAAGGTTCCTGGTTCGATACCGGCCCTCGCCAACTCAACATACGAGTAGCACAGGGAACTGTGCGGTAAATTGGGGACCTGATAATAGTTGTGGCACTCAACTTCAGACGCTAAAAAATCTCCTTGGTCTAGTGCAAGTGAAAGAGGGATAGACTCCCTCACTGTCTGGCTGATACTAACTATAGCACCCTCCCCCTAAATAGGATTGAAATGTAAGTCAGTGGAATTGGCTGAAGCCATCTTGGCAATTTCTATGAACTCCTACACATGACAAACCAGTATTGGCCGTCCAGCAATAAATAGGATTTAAATGTAAGTCTGTGGAATTGGCAATTTCTATGAACTCCTACACATGGACACACCAGTATTGACTGACAGACAATAAATAGGATTGAAATGTAAGAGATTAAGTCACGACAAGTGTTCCAGTCGTTTTCTGTAATGCTGCCATTTGGATCGTCTAGATTCTTCTCCGGATTTCCTGTTGATTCAATGTTTGTTTTTTTTCCTGAGATTTTTGGAGCCATTCCAAGCGCTCTGATAATTATTGGCACGACTGTAACTTTTATGTTCTACAGCTTTTCAGTTATTATCATTTTTACTTTATGCGAGTTTTTCACTGAAGACTGAGTGACAGTAAGTCTTATCAGGTCCTCAAGACGCTTTTAAGGGTTCTAGACCAGAGGTTCCCAACCTTTTTCAGCTCATGATCCACTTTGAAACCAGAATTTTTTTTGGGCCCGTGAAATTATTATAATAGAAAAAATATTTCCATTTTACATAAGATATTTATTCAATCAAGATACAATCATATTGAATTATAATATTTCCTTGGCCCACGTAAATTTTCCTTGGCCCATTTTAGCCAAGTGGCCATAGGTTGGGAACCACTGTTCTAGACGATTTCCTCAGTTCTGTGGATTTGATTTTTCCTCTTCTCGCCAGTTTCCATATATCTTTTTTCCCTGACTTTATGGTGCGTTTCAAGGGCTCAAACTACAATTATTAACACCAGCACTTTCATATCATCGTAGGAAATGGAATCGGTGACTCAAATCCCGGAGGAGATTTCATTTCATAAGATTATATGTTATTTTTTATTTATTTTTTAGCTACAGCAAAACTGTGAATCTATACATATATAAAGGGCAGTTGTGCGAATCTGTATGTCCGGAGGAAACTTCGAAAATAAAACAATTAATGACAAAGTAAATATATATACACATTAAATATCACCAGGGCTTGGTCTTTGAGCAAAAATAATAGAGATTTTATTTATATTCGTGAAGAGAATTAGAAAATGAAATTTAAATGATAACAGCATGGATTTTTTCATTTAATATTTTAGATAGTAGATATTAACATTTCTTTTCAGAGTAGCTGGATCAATGCAAGGTCTAATTTTTTACATAAGGATTTAAATGGGGCATCACACGAGGATTCAACTCATAATCCATTAATAATGGATCTGTGGGACTAACTTAAAAAATCCCCCTCTACCCAGGCGACGCCGGGAAGCCGCTGCTAGTACATATATAAAGGGCAGTTTTGTGTATGTGTATGTCCGGAGGAAACTTCGAAAATAAAACAATTAACGACAACGTAAATATATATACATTGAATATCACCAGGGCATGGTTTTTGAGCAAATATAATGAAAACTTGATTTAAATTCATAATGATATCTAAGTTTAAATGATAACAACATGGAATTTTTTGCATTTACTATTGTAGACATAAATTTCTATTTTCAGAGTGACTGGATCAACGCAAAAGTTTTTTTTACGTAGGGATTTTAATGGGGCATCCAGCGGGGATCCAACTCACAATTCAGTAATAATGGATCTGCGAGATTAACTTTAAAAAAAATCCCCTCTCTACCCAGGCGACACCGGGTATCCACTTCTAGTTTTACTTAAAGGCAAAATATATTTTATTGATTGACACCTAATTACAAAGAAAAATAACTTTGATATGTTTTTTAACAAAATCTAACCCCATAAAAACTGATATATAGTATTTATGATTAAGTTTTTTTTTTAAATCCAAAAAACAAACAAACACTTAAGACTAAAAGTTATGGAGTTAACATCAGATGTAGTATGCAATATGAATATTATTGTGACTTATTTGGTTTGGTTGGTTTTGTTTTACGGCATATCAACCTCGGTGGGTCATTTAATGCCGACAAAATTGTGAAATAAATTCATTCTTAATGCATAATACAATTTTGTTTATAAACTCATGTTTTTCTATTCGACCCATAGATGGGACCCTAACAGGTACTACCACTCCGGGTCAGAGTGGACCGGGGAACAATGGTGATGAAGGGGTGTTCCACATTCCCCAAACCTCCAGAACTGGAACCTCAGCATCAGATAGAGTTTAACGTAATTCCCAGGACATGTAGACCCTCAGCCACTGCCTTCTAGCACCCATATGATAAGAAGGATTGGGTTGCCATAAGGATTGGGGCAATCATATAGTTGCAAGGGCTTGATGTAGCCAGCCGATTGGTCGGAGGGGGTCTCTCCGACCGCCCGTCTAGCCCAAAAAAGGACCAAAGTGGAGTATTGCAAGTCATGGGCTGCTTAGCCACCTGGGTTCTATCCTTAAGCATCACAGGTCGTCACCCACGGCCAACAGGTGGCCCGGCCCCATTGGGGGAGTCTTACCCCTCTGCAGGTGCAGTCGGGGCATTCTAATGACCAGCCGACAGGGCGGTGTGACTTATTTGGAGTATCTTAGAAATGTGTGACTGATGAATATGCATGCCAAATGTTTCAATTTTGTTTTCTAAAATGTTGGTAATATTGTGTTTAGTTGATAAATTTCATACCACTGGGAATTTATACACTACCGACCAAAAGTTTGGAATCACCCTGAATTGTTTCTGTAAGTTTGTAGTAAACAACTAAATTATGGCAGGCACAGATCCACGCTCTGCTATGTAAAGAAATCTGAGGTAGGGGTTATCGTCCTTGTCTACGAGTCTCTCTATCGAACCAACCAATCACGGGCCAGCATACTTTGGCGGCAAAGCCAAGGAGGCAAATTCTCCCTCTTTCTGATCGACCAGCACCGGAGCCAGGCGTCAAAAAGGACCTCTCTCATATCTTTCTGAACGACCAGAGTAGCCGTGGCAAGGGACTTCGATAATTCCCCTACCTCAGGATTTCAGCTAAGTGGTTTATTATTCTATGTATAACATTCCGCAGACAAATAAAAGTTTGCAACTATTTGTTATGTATGTCATCGGAGACGACGTTATCTCAGTAGAAAACTCAAGCTGGAGAGTTGAGCTCTCTCTAGAACTGCTGTCTTAGTGATCCTGTTCCTCCAGGTAGGTAATGCCCAGTATTCGTCTAAGGCAACGAAGGTAGAAGTTATTTAGCCGCCGCTATGTGTGGGAGTATAAGGTCCATGTTATTTATTTGCATAAGCTTTGGAAATGTTGTTAAAACCTCATACCTTTTCTGAATTGTATATTACATAGTTCGTAGGTAGCCTAAGAATTATGTATGAAGTTTAGTTAGATTTATATACGAATAAGATTGTGAGTTAAAATGACTAAAATATCAATAATTTTGTTTTCTGTGTTTAGAAATGTGTTGCAGAAATAATCTGTTATTTGACTTTGTGAAATATTTAGACTAATCTATCATTCAGTAAATTGAATCTTTAAGAAGTAAAGACAAAAACAAAATATTTAACTTTATGAAATATTTAGACTAATCTATCATTCAGTAAATTGAATCTTTAAGAAGTAAAGACAACAAAAAAAAGAACGAAAAAAAAAAGAAAGAAATAGAATACAGAAAGGATTTAAGCAAAGAACTAACAGTTGCCAGCCTTTGTATTCAAACGTCGCTTAACCGTACAAGAGCCAATTGCTTGTCTCTCATAAAAGAACGACCGATAATCAATGAATTGGATAACTGAACTCTGGCATTTATCGCAGCCATCACCGCCATATTGAAAAACTCAGCGGCAAAGAGAAATCATTACAGAACTGCATCAAGTGGAACTCGTGTTGTTTGTGTCTTGGGGCTGACATTAATTACTATAGGATGGCCTTACTCACTGCATTATGGTGTATTCTGTTTAAAATTGAGAACGGTGATGATGAGTTTTATTGATTAGGTTGTTGCTGCTGCTGTTGCTATATCCTTTCTGTCTTTCAAACGAGCAAAAATATAGGAAAAATTCCCTAGTTGGTGGTTCACAACAGGTGAAAAGCTGTTCGATGTATTTCCATGGCGACGAGAGGGTGAATATGTAAAACTGGGTGAACAAGGAATATAAAAATACAAGAAAAATGGACCTTGACAACATTAGGCTCCCCAGCCCAAAAAGGAATTGATTTTGCTTTTCACCCGTTGTTAGTAAACAAAACAGCCGGCCGATAAAAACCAGTAACATTTTTATACTTAAATAGTTTTTGATTTTAATAAAAAATGAATTAGTTATTTCATGTTGTTGTTGTCATTAGCAGATGTGAAAAAATAAAGATAAACTAATTGTTATTATTTTTTTTCAACATAAAACTTAAAACGAAAGACATGTTTATTTATTTTTCATGTGCCTCTACGGATAGTTAATATTAAAAATTTTGCTTGGGTTAGGGTTAAGGTTAGGGTTAGGCTTGTGGTTAGGGTTAGGGTTAGGGTTAGGTGTTAGGGTTTGGGTTAGCAGTTATTATTATAATCTTATAATACACTTATTATAGCTTTTGTAAGATTCAAAGTGATATATACTTGCAGATAAAACTCCGACAAAGGTTGATAGACAAAACATTTTATATACAGCACAAGAATTAACAAGGTACATAATACATAGAGGTGTACATAAACATACATACATAATTAATACAAAGTTACATGTGAAAGGATAAACATAAAAGCCACAGTCATGAGACTAGGAATAGTCCATGCTGTATGAATAACTTACAGTAATGTAAGGGAGGGCCGAAGCCCCAAAGAGAAGGGGTAGACCGTGTCTAACCCATGTGTCTCGTAGGTCGAGCAACTGGAAAAGAGAGAAAGAGACGTTCAAACCAGCCGCTTAAATATAACAGGCCCTTAGCGGGAACCAGCAAACTAAACGGGCAGACAACTCCCCAGGCAAATACGAAAGTAACGCCACACTTTGATCATTCCCGTGTTAAACGTGTCTAATGTTAAAAGTTTTATAATAAAAAAAGAATTGCAATTTAATTAACAACAACAACATGAAAAGTAAAAAAAAAGTATCTTTAATATAAAAACGTGCCTTTCGTTTATAGTTTTATAATTTAAAAAGTGCATCTAAAAATCGTCTGTTAACAAACAACCGGATTTTGACAGTGAAAAGCAAAACATGTCCTTTTGAATTTAGATCGCAAATGGTGTGCTTAATGGTGTCTTGGTTCGAAAAAATATATAGAAATAAAATGGAAAGATCAGAAAAGAAAAGAAAAATAGTAATGAACTAAATATACATTTTTTTTTTAATTCCGGATTTTATCTTTAAGAATCTGCTTCTTTTTAAAATCGCACAAAAAAATTATCACAAGATTAGTTGGAGTAAGCGTTTTACCAGTAGTTTTTTTTTTTTAAAGAAAGTAATTTGGTTTGTTTGTGTTTTTGCTTACGGTTTTTCATTACATTTATTCTACTAGCCGTTTAAAATAAAATCTTATTTTACGGAGGCGCGTTGTCTAATGGTTAGAGTCGTAGGAAATGGAATCGTCAACGCGAGTTCAATTCCTGGACGAAGCTGTTTGCATTTCACATAGCGCTAATACCTTTGGGAAAGGTATGAATCTAATTCTCCCTCTAACTATGGGTAAATAGCAGGGCAGACTGGGTTCTTTAACCATGGTTAGGTAACCAGTCTAGGAGCAGGATAACTCTGAATTCAAACCTGTTAAACTCCGCTTAAGAAATTGACTTTGTGTCACATCCTGCTCGTGCGGATGGGTTGGTAATATATATATATATATATACTACGAGGATGGGTAAAAAATTAATGCCATTTTGTTTAGGACAGGTATAATGACCAACACAGGAACATGTATCATATATCAAAATGAAGCTGGTCCTCTGTAGATCACATCCATACTTCTCCACATGGCAACCGTTTCTCTCAATAGCAATGTTCGAATGTGGGCATGTATCCCTGCCCTGTAAAGTTATGTTGACTGTTCTTTGAGCCACCTCTTCACTACAGATTTCATTTCCTTATCACTGGAATAATGTTTGCCTCTCAAACCCTCTCTCATGGGGCCAAAGAGAGGCAAACATTATTCAAGTGACGAGGAAGTGAAATCTGTAGTGAAGAAGTGGCTCAAAGAACAGTCAATAGAATTTTACGGGGCAGGGGTGCATGTTCTCATTTGAAGGTGGAACATCTTGCTCGTGGCGGAGGAATTAGGTAAATACATATTCACTGCAAAAGATTGAAGGTTTGAGTAGTTGTGATGAAAAGCAGCTAAAATTAAGATAAATAAACCACTAGTACAAGATTAATCTTATTATAATGGAGATAATGTGTTTGTATGAGTGTAACCGAAACTATATCACTACTCAAGTCACATTTCCCTTAGTTATTTACGCCCCATTCTCCATGATTTTATTTTTTATTTAAACCTGAATCATTAATAAAAATTGTTTTACATTATTAATACTGTTTGCCATATCTACATACTAATAACATGCAATTGTATTTATATATACAACAAAATAGCGGTTTCCAGTGTGAACAAGAAAGCTAATTTGTATATTGATATTAAAAATTTGATTTTAATAAATATGTGCTTGGTATTATTGATTTCTAATTGTTTGGTTTTATTTTAATGAATATGAACAAAAATCTCAGGGATAAATCTTAAAAGAAATCGATTAACAAGAAGAAATGATTGTGATTTTATTCTTTACTTCCGATTTTAACTAAATAGTTAAATTAGGAAAGTTTAGCAATGAAAGACGGGAGTGATGGAAGAGTAAGTTTCAGTTATTCTATTTCTCGATTATACCCCACCTTTGTTTAAAATCTTTGTATCTGCATTCTTATTCAGTTTCATTAGCCTTTCTAATTTAGTATATTGTTTGGTTTGTTTTGTTTTACGGCATATCAACCTCAGTGGGTCATTTAATGCAGATAAAGTTTTGAAATAAATCAATTCTTAATGGATAATACATTTTTTGATAAATACATTTTTCTATTTAACCCATAGATGGGACCCTAACAGGTACTACCACTCCGGGTCAGAGTGGACCAGGGAGCAATGGTGATGAAGGGGTGCTCCACATTCCCCAAACCTCCAAAACTTGAACCTCACCATCAGATAGAGTTTAACGTCATTCCCAGGACATGTAGACCCGCAGCCACCGCCTTTTAGCACCCACATGATAAAAAGGGGTTGGGGCTTGCCATAAAGGCAATAGGGTTGGGAAAATAATATAGGTGCTAAGGCTTGACATGACCAGCCGATTGATCGGAGGGGGCCTCTCCGACCGCCCGTCTAGCCCAAGATAGGGCCAAATTAGAGTATTGCATGTCATGAACTGCTCATCCACCTGGGCTCTATCCTTAAGCATCACGGGTCGCCACCCACTGCCAACAGGTGGCTCCATTGAGGGAGTCTTACCCCTCTGCAGAGGTGCAGTCGGTGCATTCTAACGTCCCAATCGACAGGGCGGTAATTTAGTATAATATTTTATTATATTAAAACTTAAATACTTGCTGCCGGATGGTGCATATATTTTCTAGCAATTATAATAGAATAAAAGATATCAAGTTAGAAGCCGGTTGAATGAGGAATTTGGATAGTTTAGGCAAACAGAATTAATACACAGTTATAGTAACGAATTCAATATATCAGATTGTTCAACATGAACTTGCCGATTTATTTAATCAAAATAAATTGAAAAACGTGATAACAATTATTTATTCAGCAATCCCGCATCAGCTTTTATGCATTTTCACATCTTAACAGGAAGCCGTTGGTTTCCTTCCTTAAAGAATCCTTCATTCAAAGAAATAATAGATGTATTATTGATGGTTTCTTCAATTTGATACGAACTAGAGAAGTTCCTGCCTGTAAGGATGTAATCTAGTTTTTCTTTACAATGGCAATCCAAAGGAGAGACAGAGGGAGGAAGAGAGAGAGGGAGCTAAATAGAGAGAGAGAAAGAGAGAGAGAGAGAGAGAGAGATCTAAAGAGAGAGAGAGAGAGAGAGAGAGAAGAGAGGGGATTTAGACAGATAGACAGAATACAACAAAGATTCTATTTTCGATTAAGCCAAGGCAAAAAAAGAGGATGTCTATTCGGCACCTACTGTAGAGCTATGGTTAGTAAGCTAGATTGGAAAGTCATTTCCTGTGTAGTGAGTTCGATTCTTGCTGAAATATTTTCTGTGTACAGTTATTTACTAAGCTTAGCTTAGATGTGACACAAGAAGAATGGGACACCCGGTGAGAATTGAACTCACTAACAATCGTCTGCGAATCTAGCTTTCTAACCATTAAACCACATGAGGTGCCCATATTTTCTGTGTATAGTTATTTACTAAACATAGCTTAGATGTGGCACAAGGCCTGAAGTATGGGGCGCCCAGTGAGAATCGAACTCACAAACAATGGTCTGCGAATCTAGCTTGCTAACCATTATACCACCTGAGGTGCCCATAATTATTTACTAAGCTTTGCTTAGATGTGGCACAAGGCCGATTGTAAGGGGCACCCAGTGAGGCTCGAACTCACATGTCATGATTTGCCAGTCTAACTTGCTAACCATTAAACCACATGAAGTGTCCATATTTTCTGTGTATAAGGCGTGCTGTAATCCACCAATTGAACTTATACATTAAGCGAGGTCACTGGGTTTAAACCCCAGCCAATCAACAGCCCGAATACGTGGTTAGTTAACTATTTAATCACTGATATTGACAACCGTTCATTTGCACTTTATTCGACATTGACGAACGGACATGCAACACTAATGGACACCAAGGGACAACCAAAGGATCATACCCAACACTGAGGGATACCAAGGAGCAGCCAAGGTTTCTTCACTAAGGATCGCGCTCTACTTAACACAAGGGATCTCCGCTGACAGTACTCTTGCTTATACACAAAAATCGTAACAACTGGTTGGTTGGTTGGTTGGTTGGTTGGTTGGTTTCTACTACATATCAACCGTTGACTTATTTTTAGTTTTATTCAGTATTGCTTAACTATTTAAACACATTTTTCTTCTATTTAACCCATAGATAGAGTCCAAACTTCAGGTACTATCACTCCAGGTCATAGTGAACCTGGGAATAATAGAAATGAAGGGGTACTCCACACTCCACAGAGCTTCAGAAAAGAAACGTCACCACAAAATTCAGTTTATCGTCATACCCAGAACACTAATACCATCAACCAATGCTTTCAAGCAGATATATGATAAAAAGGGTCAGGGGCTGCCATAAGAGCAACAGGGTCGGGACAATTATGTAGATGCCAGGGTTTGACATAACCTGCCGATTGATCTTAGGGGGTCTCTCCAACGGCCCGTCTTGCTTAAGTAAAGGCCAAAGTGGAGTGTTACAAGTAATGGACAACTGAGATACTATGGATAAATGGTAGAGCAGACTTGGCTCTTTAACCCTGGTCTGGCGACTGGTCTTGAAAAATTCAAACCAGCTATGTGCCGCCAGGTTTGGTTTGATTTGGTTTGTCTTACGGCATATCAACCTCATTGAGTCATTTAATGCCGATAAAGTTTTGAAATAAATTAATTCTTAATGGATACACAATTTTTTTATATTGCATTTTTCTATTTAACCCATAGATGGGACCATAACTGGTACTACCACTCAGGGACCGAGTGGACCAGGGAGCAACGGGACATGTAGACTCTCAGCCACCGCCTTCTAGCAGTCATATGATAAAAAGGGTTGGGGCTTGCCATAAGGGCAATAGGGTTGGGGCAATCATATAGGTGCTAGGGCTTGAAGTGACTAGCCGATTGATCGGAATGGGCCTATCCGACCACCGTCTAGCCCAAGTAAGGGTCTAAGTGGAGTGTTGCAGGTCATGGATTGCTCATCCACCAAGAGTCCATCCTTAAGCATCATAGGTCGCCACCTACGGCCAACAGGTGACCCCATTTAGGGGAGTCTTACCCGTCTGCAGAGGTGCAGTCGGTGCATTCTAACGCCCCAGTCGACGTGCCACCAGACTATTAATGCTAGAAACACTCTTCATGGGTGGTGCTCTTATGATCAAACTAGGTTACGGGACCAGTGTGAAGTACACGACACTCTACGAACCAGTTTTGGAAAATGTACCAAAACCAGGCCGCCCTGTCGGCTGGGGCGTTATAATGCACCGACTGCACCTCTACAAAGGGGTAAGACTCCCACAAGGGGACCAGTTGTTTGTCGTAGGTGCCGACCCGTGATGCTTAAGGATAGAACCCAGGTAGTTGAGCAGACCATGACTTGAATTACTCCACTTTGGCCCTTTCTTGGGCTAGACGGGGGTCGGAGAGGACACCTATATGATTGCCTCAACCCTATTGCCCTTATGGCCAGCCCGAACCCTTTTATCATATGGGTACTAGAAGGCGGTGGCTGAGGGTCTATATGTCCCTGGGAATGACGTTAAACTCTATCTGATGGTGAGGTTCCACTTCTGGGGTTTGGGAAAGGTGGAGCACCCCTTTCTCACCATTGCTCCCTGGTCCACTCTGATCCGGAGCGGTAGTACCTGTTAGGGTCCCATAAATGGGTTCAATAAAAAAAATCGTGAGTTTATAAACAAAATTTAAATAGAAAAATGTATTTATAAAAAAATTGAGTATCCATTAGAAATTACTTTATTTCTAAACTTTGTCGGCATTAAATGACCCACTGAAGTTGATATGCCATTAAACAAAACAAACTAAAACAAAACAAAACCAGGATTGCACCCTGAGAAAGTAATGTTCTGTATTTGATGACATATGGAAGGTGTCGGTTTTCCTGAAGAATTGAATTGTAATGAAGAGAAATATTGTCAACTGAAAGTGCTACACCAATCTTTGTGGAAAAAGTGAATTCTTTTGCTGCCTACTGGTTTCGAAGAAAGGGATAGCATGACGCTCCTTTACTGATGTCATTAAGTTTATTTAATAAACACCGTGAAACTGTACAAGGAAAAACAAATAATATTTATTGACGGATAACAGCGAATACTTTTAAAGAAATAGAAAATCCTCAAAGAAATGTGAAAATCTTCAAAGAAATAGAAAACTCTTACTGTTGTTGCCTGTCCGACCAGTGACGTAAAAACTCTAACTCTGACTTCCCCTTACCCTTTTCCGGTTAGGATTCATAGACTGCAGGAACCAGTGGTCGGCACCAAATGGTATTAATAAACCCATTAAACTACTCTAAACTGGATACTGTGGTTGTAGTTAATTTTTATAAACAAAAATAACTATATAAAAATAAGACATAATTAACTGGTCGGTTTAGTGGCAGTTACAAACTCAGATGATTATTCAGGAAGATGTCACTCTTACATGACAACACAAAACCGCACGTTGGAAAAAAATCACATATAACTCACACAGTCTAATGATAATCGAAGGTGGTGGCTGGAGATGTGGCTGGAGATGTAATTGTTAGACTCGTAGGAAATGGACTCGTCGAACCGTGTTTAAGTCCTGGACGAAGCTACAGTTCAAATAGTGCTAATACCCTTAGGAAAGGTATGAATCCAACTACTCTCTCTCTCTCTCTCTCTCTCTTTTCTCTCTCTCTCTCTCTCTCAGCTATGGGTAAATAGTAGTGCAGACAGG
Source organism: Doryteuthis pealeii (assembly GCA_023376005.1). Taxonomy (NCBI): domain Eukaryota; kingdom Metazoa; phylum Mollusca; class Cephalopoda; order Myopsida; family Loliginidae; genus Doryteuthis; species Doryteuthis pealeii. The sequence goes on along the minus strand of CM042142.1, from coordinate 106,252,149 downwards.
GCTCTTTAACCTTGGTTAGGCAACCAGTATAGGAGGAGGAAAACTCTTAATTCAAACCTGTTGAACTCCAGTTCGAGTGGTCACTACTAGAATAGACTCAGTCAACTCTTACAAAAACAGAAATAACTAAATAATCTTACATGATGCTTACACATTCAATAATTTACCGGAAATTACCTGGGACGTTTCGTGCAGAATGAAACGAGCCCACACATAAGAAGACAAAAGACCAGTCACGTAACACAGTCTCAAACCTCCCTTCTATATTTACTAAGATGAAAAGAAGGAAAACAGAAAAAAAGAAGAGAGAAAGAAGGGGAGATAGAGAGATTGTTTGTTTTGTTTTGTTTTACAGCATATCAACCTCACTGGGTCATTTAATGCCGATAATGTTTTGAAATAAATTAATTCTTAATGGATACACAATGAATACATTTTTCTATTAAACCCGAGATGGGACCCTAACAGGTACTACCACTCCGGGTCAGAGTGGACCTGGGAGCAATGGTGATAAAGGGGTGCTCAACATTCCCCAAACATCCAAAACTGGAACCTCACCATCAGATTTGTTTAAATGTGTTTAACGTCATTCCCAGGACATGTAGACCCTCAGCCACTGCCTTCTAGCACATATATGATAAAAAGGGTTGCGGCTTGCCATAAGGACAATAGGGTTGGGAAAATCATATAGGTGCTAGGGCTTGACATGACCAGCTGATTGATCAGAGGGGGCCTCTCCGACCGCCCGTCTAGCCTATGTAAAGTCAAAGTGGGGTGTTGCAGGTCATGGACTGCTCATCCACCAAGACTCCGTCCTTAAGCAACGAGTCGCTACCCACAGCCAACAAGTGGCCTCATTTGGGGGAGTCTTACCCGTCTGCAGAGGTGCAGTCGGTGCATTCTAACGCCTCAGCCGACGGTGGGGGGAGATAGAGAGTGTTAAATCAAGAATATTATAGTAAGTAAAGTCGACGGGGCGGCCTAAAGTCGGTATCAGCCAGTCCACGAGGGAGTCTATCCCCTTTTCAATAGCGCTAGACCAAGGAGATTGTTTTTTAGCATCAGAGGTAGAGCGCCACACCTACCATCAGCTCCTTACTTTACCGCACAGATCCCTGTGCTACTCATACACTGAGTTGGCGAGGACTGGTATCGAACTAGGAACCTTGTAGTTTCTAGCCGAACGCTCTACCGACTGAACTAACTCGGCCCCTTATACTTTTTACATATTGGACTACTTTGCAATAGCTCTTAAGTAAACATATCAAAAGCTGTATTAGTCAAATTATCATACTGTGGTATATCCACGGTTCGCGCTAGTTTTCAAAGATTAGCTTACTTTGGCACGAGACAAAAAGCAATTAGGCACTTAATGAAGGTTAAATTTAATACAGTATCGAATTGATCCAAGAGACTGAAATAGAAACGCTTTAATGCCGGCTTTTGTCAAACAATCAAAAATCAACCGAAGAATCGAAAGAGAGTGTTCATTTATTCTTTAGATGAAGCGTTATCAACCATTAATTATGACTAGTATTTGCTTTCATCTATTAATATACAGGTTGAGCATAAAAACACTAAGTGTAGTCAAGTCATTAAGAGATTAGTCAGTTCTTTCTCTCAGTGACCTGACAACCTACGCACAAGCGAGCAAAAAATAAAACTAATGCAAAAGTTTGACGAAGTAATAAAAAAATGAAGACTGTATTCGTGTGCTTCGTTATGCCTGATTTATGCCACCCCCCTTTATGCCCTCTTACTTATGCCTACATTTATAACTTCATTATGAAGGACCACATTACATGAATAATTCTGGTACCTGCCTATGGTACAATTCAGCTTCGTGAGGGTCCGAATAAATAACCTAACAAATAACAACTAAGTCAACATAGTCAAATTCTACGTACAACTAGGTCTCCTCCCCTCTCCCTCTCCCCCTCTTCTCTCTCTCTCTCTCTCTCCTCTCTCTCTCTCTCTCTCTCTCTCTCTCTCTCTTCTCGTCATATTTAGCTTCGTGGGGAACCAAATAAAGAATCTTTAACAATTAAGTTAAAAGACAAATTTTAGCTACAACTCACTCTTCTCCTCTCTCTCCTCCTCCTATTATCTCTCCTCCCCCTCTCTCCTTCTTCTCTCTCTCTCTCTCTCTCTATATATATATATATATATATATATATATATATTATACATACAGATGGGTGTATTAAAACAGTTAAAAATCCCCTTCATATTCTGTGGGTGACGATAGCCGAGCGGTTAAGCTGTCCGGCTTTATGCTGGATCGATTGGAGTTCTATCCCGGCTGTAGGTAGCTCACAAAATGTCTAGCTACATTGAAGAGACTTGATAAGTTGAAACACGTGTCTGTGGATGACTATATATATATGTGTGTGTGTGTGTGTGTGTGTGTGAATAGATTGTGGTACGAGCAAAATTTGAAAATGGTTTTAAAAAGCGTGTGCATTGTGAGATGTTATAATAAATACAATTTCACAATTTTTTTTTTCTTCTGAAAAAGATATCTTTTTTTTTTTCGGTCACGTCTCATCAGAGAAGCATACCGTGACACTAATGTTTGTACGAGGAATAATGTGTAAAATCAGCAGATGTGGAAGTAAAAATAAAAAATTAAAAAATATATATATATATATATATATATATATATAACGTTAAATTTAGCCTCGTGTGGAACCGAGTAAAGGACATTTAACAATTAAATTAACAGACAAATTTTAGCTACAACTTACTCTTCTCCCCTCCCCCTCTATCTATCTATCTATCTAATCTATCTATCTATCTATTCGTATATCTCTCTCGTCAAATTTAGCCTCGTGGGTAACCGAATTAACCTTTGACAAGAAAGGTTCAAGACTTTTTGCTCTCGTTTTTACACATTAATAGAGATGATGTCATATTTTATTAATTTTATCTTTAATTTTCAGATAAAGTAGTGAATCATTATTATTATTAATTTTGACTAGTATTTTCTTTCATTAGTATTATCTGCATTATTCTCATTCTGCTAACCATTGGACACATGGCCTAGTGGATAAAGGAGTTAGGTTAAGACTGTTTTAAGTGACAGTTATCTCTGAACTGCAGGTTCAATCCCGGCCAAGGGCAGCAGTAACATAGAATATTAATTAACACAGTTTAACGCCTCTACCAGCTATGGTTAACGGAATGAGAACAGGATATCTCCGTGGACTGAATAAAGGGTTAGGTTCAAAGTTCCGTGATGGCTCCCAATTACGAAAAAAAGGTTCCCGAGTCCGAAAAGAAGGTTCCCGAGTCCGAAAAAAAGGTTCCGTGTCCGACAAGAAGGTTCCGAGTCCGAAAAAAGGTTTCCGAGTCTGAAAAGAAGGTTCCCGTGTCGCAAAGAAGGTTCCCGTGTCGAAAAGAAGGTCCGAGTCCGAAAAAAAGATTCCCGAGTCTGAAAAGAATGTTCCCGAGTCCGAAAAGAATGTTCCCGAGTCCAAAAATAAATACCTGAAGAAGGCCAGATGCCACATCGGCCGAAACGTTGTATAGATAACAATGAAGATGAGGACAATAGTCCGAATAATGCAGATAATACTAATCATCAAGCCTCATCTCAAAAACTCAGAGAAATTTTCTTTCATCTTTTCATTTTTTTTCATTCTTTTAGATTTGATAATAAAAAGAGATGAATCGAGATTTTATTAGTTTAGAATAAACACAAGTTCCTTTCAAGATGGAGGCCTCTTCTCGGCAAGTAGCGTTATCCTAGCAACGGACCCCATGTACCATGGTGAATTATAAACATGCTTTCAACTTCGATTTGAAGGAGATCCTCGAACGCTGCAAAGAAAGTTAAACTATAAAGACCACAAGAGAATGAGGAAATGACAAAAAGAAAGACACATTAATACATTTGGCTTTTTCAATGATCAAATTCAATTTTATTCAATCTGAGTAAAATAAACATTTAGATGTATAAAAATTTGTATAATATTTATCATTTTACTCATAATATTATATAATATATATATATATATATTATATATATATATATATATATATTATATATATATATGCATGTTGAATTAAACAAAAGACACATCTGTTTAACAATTTTATTTGTGATCTTTTCAAGCTTTCTGGTCAACTTTCGAATTCGTGGATTAGTCCACCAAAGTTCATGTCCCGAGTACTTTCGGCACTTCGAAGTGCCATCATCAAGGGTGATGTGTTCCAGTTTTTCAAATTACATTAATGGATGTGGAGGCTGGAAGGAGAAGAATTGATGGGAAAGGTGCTATAGGCATTTTAAAATGTGTGTACTGCATTGGAAATTAATTTTGTTTAAGGATGGTTTGTATTGTTTTATGTATAAAGCTTCTAGTATTATATATATATATATATATATATATGTGTGTGTGTGTGTGTGTGTGTGTGTGTGTGTGTGTGGAGAATTTTAACATTTACTCGTGGACAATTCACGTTCACATTCGACGGTTTCTGATCATTAATTTCGCTTTTCACATGCAATGATCGCGTCATCGGTTTTCATATAAAAACGCCAAATAAATAACGGTAAATAACTTATCACACATTCAACATACACCGAACATCTTTCATCTTTTACTCATACAAATATCCAATGTCCTGAAGAAGGTCTTATTTAAAAGAACCGAAATACTTAAGTATCGACATAAAGAGTTTTCATCGTTCATGACATCCTGTGTTTGTTTTCTTTAAACATTTTCTCCACATACTGTTGGATTAATTTTCTCATCTTACTTCCATATATATATTGTTATTGTTATTGTTCTTTATCTTCTTACAACCACCCAATGAATATATATATATATATATATATATATATATAATATATATATATATAATATTATTTATATATATATATATAGGTAAATGATATCAAGTGTTTCTTTTGTAGGATTCAAACAAAATTAAGAACTCGAAGTTCACATAAAGATTTGCGTATGTATTGAGCTGGCGTTTTTAACAAACACAAATGAATTTGAAAATACAAATCTGTGAGACGGAAAAATCATATCGCTTTCGTGCAGTCACCCCCCCCTCTCTCTTCTCTCTCTCCTCTCTCTTCTCTGTCTCTGTTTCTGTCTCTCTCTGTCTCTCTCTCTCTCCATCTATCTATCTATCTCTCCTATTCTTTCTTTCTTTCATTCTTTCTTATATTTCTCTGTATCGCATGTCCTTTTTCTTTCCCTTTTTTTGTATAATAAAAATGGAATGGTGTTTTATTTAGTTGAGGTAACGACACTCATAAGAAATAAGAATTCGACGGACAAGCGACATCAGATAATCTGTATTTATATCTGTATCTTTCATCTTGGACGAGTTGGGCTCTTTTTTAACCAGAGGTTGTTGCAAGATGATAACGGTCGGAAGAATAAGGGACAAGAGTATCAATATATAGATATGAGCACTAATGCTGATACCTTTTTGATTTACTGCATCCTGGGACGCACATATTTGCTTTGAATGAGTTCCCGGGAAAATTTATGGGTCCTAACTAAAGTTTCTTAATAGATTGTAGGTTATTTTGTGATTTGGAGAAACAACAAAGCCGTCTAACTCCTACCTTGTAAGCTATCCTTTGGAATTCATTTCTAAGAAACTATTCAAATGTGTTTACAGTTAGCTTGAAATGGTGGGGGAAGAACAAAGAAAAATACTGGGACGCATGGATATGATTTTACTGTGTCGTTTTAGATTTTTATGCGTCAGGGACTCGGGGACGCGTACCTATCAGCATGCATGTCTGTATGAGATATCATTTAATGACTAGATATGAACATGTTACGATAAATGTGATAGAATCTCCAGTTACTTTCTACTGTGACTGTCAAGCTACATTATGTTTGCATGGGTGCATCACCTTGTTGCTTGCTCTTGACTTTTTTTTTAATATGTCAGCTCATCTGCCACTTTCAACTGTTTAATATTGAGCAAGGGAAAAAAAGAAAGAAAAAAGAAAGAAAGAAAGAAAGGAAGAAAGAAAGAGGAATAAAGGTAAAGGAAAAGGAAACAAAAAGAAAGAAAAGAGAAAGGAGACAATTAAAAAAAAGAATTCGAAAAGAAAGAAGGGAAGAAAGAAAGAAAGAAGAAAGGGAAAGGGAAAAGTAAACAAAAAGAAAGAAGAAAAAAGGAAGGAGACAATTTAAAAAAGAATTCGAAAAGAAGAAGGGAAGAGGAAAGAAAGAGAAAAAGATAGAGCATTGGAAATGAAAAAAAATAAATAAATAGAAAGAAAGAAGAAAGAAAGAAAGAAAGAAAGGGAAAGGTGAACAAAAAGAAAAAAAAGAAAGGAGACAATAGAAGAAAAGAATTTTGAAAAAGAAGAAAAGGGAAAGGAAAAAAGAAGAAAAGATAGAGCATTGGAAATGAAAAAAAGAAGAAAGAAAGAAAGGGAAAAGGAAAAGTAAACAAAAGAAAGAAGAAAAGAAAAGAGACAATTAAAAAAAGATTTGAAAAGAAAGAAGGGAGAAGGAAGAAAAGAAGAAAAAGATAGAGCATTGGAAATGAAAGAAAAATAAAGAAATAATAAGAAAGAAGAAAGAAAGAAGAAAAGGGAAGGTGAACAAAAAGAAAGAAAAAAAAGAAAGGAGACAATAGAAAAAGAAAAAGAATTTGAAAAAGAAGAAAAGAAGGAAAGAAAAGAAGAAAAAGATAGAGCATTGGAAATGAAGAAAGAAAGAAAGGAGGAAGAAAGAAAGGGAAAGAGAAAGTAAACAAAAAGAAGAAGAAAAAAGAAAGGAGGCAATTAAAAAAGAATTTGAAAAAGAAAGAAGGGAGAAGGAAGAAAAGAAGAAAAGATAGAGCATTGGAAATGAAAGAAAAAGAAAGAAAGAAAGAAAGAAAAGAAAGAAAGGGAAAAGGAAAGTTAACAAAAAAAGAAAGAAAAAGGAAAGGAGACAATTAAAAAAGAATTCGAAAAAGAAAGAGGAGATGGAAAGAAAGAAGAAAAAGATAGAGCATGGAAATGAAAGAAAAAGAAAGAAAGAAGAAAGAAGGAAAAGTGAACAAAAAGAAAGAAAGAAAAGAGAAAAGGAGACAAATAAAAAAGAAAAGAATTTGAAAAGAAAGAAGGGAAGAAGGAAAGAAAGAGAGATAAGTCATGGAATGAAAAAAGAAAAAGAAAAAGAAAGGGAAAAGGGAAAAGTGAACGAAAGAAAGAAAAGAGAAAAGGAGACAATAGAAAAGAAAAAGAATTTGAAAAAAGAAAGAAGGAAAGAAGAAAGAAGAAAAAGATAGAGCATAGGAAATGAAAGAAAAAGGAAAGAAAATGGGAATAGAAAAGGTAAAAAAAAGAATGAAGGCAAGAGATGAAGGAAAAAGAGAAAGAAAGAAAGACAGACAGAAAGAAAAAGGAAAATTATTGAGCATTGAAAAGAAAGAAAGAAAGAGTATTGGAAAAGAAGAATAAAAGAAAGAAAGGAAAAAGGACAAGAAAAAATAAACGAAAAAATGAAGGCAAGAGACAAAGGAAAAGAGAAGGAATTTGAAAAGAAAGAAAGAAAGAAAGAAAGAAAGAAAGAAAAAAAAAGATTGAGTATTAGAAAAGAAAGAAAAGAAGGAAAACGCGAAGAGAAAAATAAAAAGAAAACAAACAAACAAAGGAAAAAGAAAAAGGAATTAAAAAGAAAGAAAGAAAATAAGAAAAAGACTGAACATTGGAAAAGAAATAAAGAAATGAAAATGAAAGTGTATTGGAAAAGAAAGAAAGAAAAAAAAAATGATAAAATGAAAGAAAGAGAGAAAGAAAAATGAAAGATCATAGGTGTATGGGATCCAGTGGAGAAAAAAACGATGGTTTACAAGACAAGCGTGCTAACCATTATTTCATGTTGAGGTGCTCGACTTTTCCTCAACCATAAACTATTGCCCTCAGTTGAAATACTTATTAGAGTGGAGCTGCGATTGTATATAATCTCTGAGATTTCGTATACCACAATTGTTTACCACCATTGAATTTTCACACAAGTATTATCTGGTTGCTTTACTGGAAATCAAGTGACAGTAAGTCTTCTCAGTACCTGACATTCTCGGTGGATACCTTTGGTAAAAATCCACACGTTTAAAAAAACTTGTATTAAACTGGCCTAATGGGTGGTCAGGAAATGTTTTTCTGTCTGAGCTGTTAACATCTACTAGGTTTTGATTCAAGGCCAGAAGTTTAGGTCACCCAGTGAGAACCGAACTCATTAATAATGGACTCCTAGCCTTGTTTTGCAACCATTACAGCACGGGGTGCCGATCTTAGTAATTAGAACCATGATACGAAAATCAGAAACTAAATACTTATTTTAATTTAAATTAATACTTTGCTAGTGTTGTAATATATATATATTATATATATATATTATATATATATATATATATATGTTGTGGTGTGTGTGTGTGTGTGTGTGTGAAGTAAAAGTGGAAGTGAATCCGACAGTATGTAATATTATGAAAAATTGAAAACCACGCACATTTTAAAGCTTGGACCCTTCTTCATTCATATACGTGATGACAGATAAAATGGATGACTGGAACCCACCTGGATCATAGCAAAGAATAACTTGTATCATGATGATCTGCGCCGGCCATCAAAATAAGGAGATTATGGTTGCTTCCCAATGCCCCTTGAACACTGTCAAAACAATCAGGCATGAACTGGGGAATTGCAATGGAAACTACAAGGCTGTGGCTAGAAAAAAGCAACATAACAGACGATCTGATTGTGTTCGTACAGCAGAATTCCTCGAAAATCTGCAGAAAAAAGTGTTGGAGGACCCTCAGATGCCTACGCGGAGTTGCTAAACACCGTAGTCAAGCCCGGTATAACAAGGATAGCCAACGGTAGGCCATATGTATGGCAGCAGGATTCAACCCCCTGCTACAGCTCTGAGAAAAGTAAAAAATGGTTGTCGGAGATTTTTTACGACTGTAGCGTTAGTTTCGTATTTGCCTGGGAGAGTTGTCTGCCCGGTTTAGTTTGCTGGTGCCCGCTAGGGGGCTATAGTATTTAAGCGGCTGGTTCAAAACGCTTCTCCCTCTTTTCCTGTTCCAGTAACCACGAGACACGTGGGGTAGATTTTGGTCTAACCCTTCTCGTTGGGGCTTTGCCCCCCTTACATTACTGTAAGTGAATTAACACAGCATGGACTATCCCTAGTCTCATGTCTGTGGCTTTTATATGTTATCTTGTACCATTCATGAACGTGTATTTATCTTTTTACCTATGTAATTTGTATCTCGTCATATCTATGTGCTGTACTATATTAAATGTTTTTGTCTGTTAACCTTCGGCGGAGTCATGTATCCAATATATATAACTTTGCACCCTTCTTACACGACTATACCAGTCCCAATGTTTGGCCTCCGAAGTCCCCAGATGTTAATCCCATGGATTATTATGTATGTGGCGCTGTTAAGAAAGACGCCAATCGACGTGCCAGTACTACAAAAGCCCAGTTAATCGACAGAATTAAGGTAGTTTTTGAGACCCTTCCCAAGGAAACTGTAACATCAGCTTGCTCCAGGTTCCGGAGAAGGATTGAGGCTGTGATTGACGCTAATGGCAGTTATTTTGAGTGAAACTTGTTGACAGTACTGTAATTTCCGTGCCTGTTGAATTTCTTTACAATCCATTAAATTTTGTTGTTACCAAGCTCTTTTTCTTTTTCCTTATGAAACTGTCAAATTTCTCCCGAACACCCTCTCCCTCTCTCTCTCTCTCTCTCTCTCTCTCTCTCTATATATATATATATATATATATATATATATATATATATATATATATATGAATGTAAGGTATCCAAATGACTGGTAGTAAGGGATAATTCCACCTGGGTTTCTCAAAATCTCACTGTATAACCATACTGTATGCTCCTGTAAGTGCAAACATATATTCATACAAGGATTTTTATGAATCCCTAAAGAGAGCTCAATGTATAATAATCAATTAATTAGATTAGATAGAGAGCAATATATATATATATATATATATTACACTGGCCAATCCTCAGCACGACATCTAGTGTCCGCATAGAGTTGATGACACTATTGTTCCCATGTGTAGGTGTCCACAGAACGTCTCAACTTATAATATGAAGTGTAGAGGCAGTTTACAAAGGTTTGATGATGTTTTTAAAACGCTAAGCTGTAGATTATTATTCTATTCAAAACCTTCTTCTGAATCATATTCAGTTTTATTAAGAAAATAACTTGTTTTAGTAAGTGCAAAGTTCAAACGGTTATTTCCTATAAGTCCAACATAAACAAAGGGGAACCACTCTTGAGTGATAAGTTATTTATTTGTTTATTGATCTACTAGGACGAAAGAAGACAGGTTTAGAGTTAGGGTTAGGGTTTAGGATAAGGGTTACGGTTAGGGTTAGGGTTTAGCGTTAATTTAATGAGAAATAAATAAATAATTTATCAGTCAAGAGTGGTTCCCTTTTGTTTATGTTGGAATTATAGGAAATAACCGTTCAAACATTGTCTTTGAAATAAACTATTTATATGTATGGTGTGAAATTATGGAAAACCTCTGACTGAATATTAAAAAAAACTGTCATCTTGTTCTTCGCTCACTGTTCCAATCTGTTTAGGCTAAATAAGTCGTCGTGGGGGGAGCTAAAGTTGGTATCAGCCACACAGCAAGGGAGTCTATACCTTTTTCACTAGCGCTAGACCAAGGAGATTTGTTTTTGCGTCTGAGGTAGAGCACCACACCTACCATCAGCTTCTTACTTGTGCTACTCATACGCTGAGTCGATGAGGGCCGGTATCGAACCAGGAACCTTTTGGTTCCTAGACGGACGCTACCGACTGAGCTAAGCCGGCTAAATACAAACCCAAAATTTGGTCTGATATTGCAACACAACTGAAACACGTGCGTGTCAGTTTTTTTCCTTCACACCAACATCAGACTTGGTGTGTTTTAGTTAATAAGAAGAAAGTTAATTATCTCCAGATGGTTGCATCCCTTTCTCAAGGGCATTAGCGCGAAGTGAAACGCAAACAGCGTCCGGGATTTGAACCCGGGTCACCGATTCCATTTCATACAAGGATAACCATTACTTTAAGCACACCTCCACAATTTTCTCAATCATAAAAAAGTTTATTCTTATTCATTTTTCTTTAGCTGATGATTTTCACATATCACTCGAGTTGTATCGTGAGGTGGAAAGATACACAGATGAATGGTCCACAAGCGAGCTTCAGATATGCTTATGTTAATTAAGCTCCCTAAAAGCATTTAAGTTTCCAAATTTATTACGCCAAAGAAAAATATGATTCATAAAAGAATAAACATTAAATATACCACAGTCATTATAGGGCCGGTTTAGCTCAGTCGGTAGAGTGTTCGGCTAGGAATCACAAGGTACTTGCTTCGATACCGGCCTTCGCCAACTCAGCGTATGAGTAGCACAGGGATCTGTGCGGAAAAGTGTGGAGCTGATAGTAGGTGTGGCGCCCCGCCTCATATGCTAAAATAATCTCCTTGGTCTAGCGCTAGTGAAAAGGGGATAGACTCCCTCGCTGTCTGGCTGATACTGACATTAGGCCGCCCCGACAACTTTACTTACTTTTTATAATTCATTAATCCTATTTTATTATTGTTGTATCGCGAGGTGGGAAGACACACAGATGAATGTTGTGCTTAACACATTTATTAAACACCAGCATCCGGTGCTAAACGGATACATTCAAACATAGAACAAATAAGTACAAACAATTAATAATAGAAACTTACACTAAATAGAGGAGGGTCAGTTCGGTATACAATGTTGACTTATTAGTAGACATGCGAAAATAGGCAGCAGGCAGGCAAAGTCAGTCTGAATATTATTCAGCTAGTTAATCCACTTTAATCGTAGGCTATTTTATTGGTATGGGCCAGTCCATCTAGTAGAGTAATGAAGGGGTGATAGCAAAGGTATGAAACAGAGTGGATGCTAAAGTGGATATAAATCCCCATGACAGAGTTGTCGGTAACAACGCCACAATTCGTCAAACGAATGACACATCATCATCATCATCATCATCATCATCATCCTTATCATCATTTCGTGTTCTTAGTACGGATTCCCATGACTCGTTCTCGCCAAACAACCCTTTCTGTCATCGCTCCTAGCATGTCTTCTGCACGGCATCCAGAATCCGCACAAAGCTGATTGATGTAGGTGTTTGCTATTGTAGAGTAGCTAGAACCCCTTCAGCACTCTACCAGATGGCCTGGCTCATAGCCTTAAATAGTCTACGATTAAGGACTTCAACAGTGAATTAATAACCTGATTTAACCCTTCTCTATTTCTTGTAAGTTGTCTTGGTAATTGTTTTGTAACTTATTGTTTTGTATTTTGTATGTATCCGTTAGCACCGGATACTGGTGCTGAATAAATATATTAAGCACTGAATTTCTTCTGTGTATCATTTCACCTCGATGATACAACATTTGCTTGTCGGCCTACACAGGTGTGTCCATGTGTAGGTGTCCATAGGAGAACGTCACTTATGAGTTCGCCCTTGCTTCTACAGTAGTGTATAGCATGTCCTCTTGCTTCTACAGCAGTATGTAGCATGTCTTGTTAGTCTTAATTGGATGGATAGTGTAATAAAGGGCAGGTGACCGTACACCTGTTTTCATGATGGATGATGCTTTTTCCAAGATTTGTTCAAGACAGCATGAAACATCTTTGTATATGCTAAAGTGGATATATATCCAATTTATTCAGAAATCACCACAGGAATCTATTCTTTCTTTCTACCCCACCCCCACCCCGCAAACACACACATAAGCACAAACGTACTGACTCTCCCAGAAATAAGAACTTACCTTTATAAAGCCCGAGCTGTACACAAAACTAAACATTCAATAAATAAACAATACCAAAAAAAAAAAAAAGAAATCACTAAAAATCACTTAATTGATACTTGATACACTATCAACAGTCTGATTATCCAGACGTTACTTTTGTCTAAGCTATGGAAAGCTCTATCAGGGGAAAATAACTAAATAGGTTCCATTTATTAAGATAAATATAAAGACAATATAAGGCGACAGTTTGTGTAATTCTCGCGAGATTTGACACACCCAGAGTCGAGAATTGAAGCGTAAACACAAGAGATTTCAGCGCAGGACAAATGGTGAAACGTCCACAAAAGAATTGAGTGTCTGATACTGAAAAATCTAAAGGGGATTTGCTTAGTAGGCTGACGTGTTTTGTTTAAATAGAACATTTTGTTTTTTTGTTTTTTTTCTGAGCAAAGAAATCAACCAGTGACTTTATTGTGCGCAGTTTTATGTTTTTTGCAATCGAATTTTGCTTTATTACCACCTAAATCAGTGGTTCTCAACCGGAGTGCATGTGGACCCCCGGGGACCATATAACATTTTTTGGGATCCAGGCAAGCAAAATGTATTTAACTATAAAATTACAATGGGATTTTTAGACATAGAATGGCTATGGGGCCACCAGAGTAAAATAGTTTTAAAATGGGTCCATAGGCATAAAAAAAAGGTTGAGAACCATTGAGCTAAATAAACAAAAGAGGATTTTAACAAAAAAAACTATAAAAACAAACAAACAAACAACATAATCATCAGGTCGTGCTGTTAGCACGGATTCCCATTACTCGTTCTCACCAACCGTCCCCGTTAGTAATCGCCCCTGGCAGGTCTTAAACACGGCATCAAGAATCCATACAAAACTGATTGGTGTAGGTTTTTGCTGGTTGGCCAACACTGGAGTGTCCATGTGTGTGTGTCCAAAGAAAAACATCACTTATGAGATCGTCCTTGCTTTTCCAACTGTGTTCAGCATGACTTTTTCGTCTTAATTGTATGGTTTGTAGAATAAGAGTGTGGGGGTGACCGTTGAGCTTTTTTTTGCGGGATGCTTATTTCAAGATCTGTTCAAGAAAACATGCAAGCTCCTTTTATATCTCACATCTACCTTTTTCTCTAAGCGCTTTGTTAGGGTCCAGGTGGTGCAGCTTTACCATAGCACTAGCACGGATATTGCTTGGAAGAATTGACAAGAACAAATAGTTATATATATATATATATATATATATATATATATATATATACTAGCAAAAGTACTCGGTCTATGACTGAACGAAAACATTTTTAGGAACACCAGGGAGTGTTCCTAAAAAGGGTATGACATTAAAGTGCCTCTAATGGTGAAGTTCTAATTCTGGAGCTCTGGGAAGTGTGGAATACTCCTTCATTGCCATTTTGAACCAGAGTTGTAGTATCTGTTAGGAACCCATCTATGGGTAGAATAGATTAAAAAATGGATTTTCATTAGAACGAAAATTATTTATTTAATGTTAAACATTATTATTTATTAAACAAAGCTACTTGTTTATGTATTATAATATTAGTTTATTTTAGTCTCTTTTTGATGTTTACATTTTTTTTAATATTAATAGCATCCCATTGTGGTTTGCAAGTTAGACTCACATTATTACTGAATAGGATTTTAATACTCGCTAGATGCACTTTGCTTGCGACCTTGTATCACATCCTATCTGTGACGAACAGGGTGGGTAAAGAAAATGAGGTCCCATCATTGTGTAATAGTTAGCAAGGTAGTCTCGTAAATCCATTATTACTGAATAGTTAGTTCAATCTTTCCTGGATGTCACATACTTACGGAATTGTGTCTAATAATATTGACATTTTTTAGCAGAATTTAGAATTCATGTTTTTTTGTTTTTGTTTTTTACTAAAAAAAGTCCCGTATAGAAACTTATAAAAATCTTCTGATATAATTATTCAGACTCTTATTTTTATAGAAAAAAATCATTTTTTATTTGTTCATTTTTTTTTTTTTTAGATTTCATAAAATAAAATAGGAGGGGGAGCTCCTCAAAATATTCCCCTAATTAATTAAAAAAACTATTTCAAACATATTTTCATCAACAGATGAATAATTAACGAAAATTTCGTGAAAATTTGACTATTAGTTGATTTTTCATAGAATTTTTTAAAAAGCCGGTAGTCATAACTTGTTTTTCGCTATTGTAAATTTCAATTGATTTAACGGTGCAAAAGGGTAAACATTGATTTCGTTCATAATTTTCATTATTCCGTAAGCTGAAATTTAAAAAAGAAAAACATCAGGAGTTGTTTTAATGTTTCTTCTTTTGAATGGTTCAAACATTTTGAAGATGATATTAACCTTTATTCAAGTTTCATTGTGTTAAATATAAATCCAGTTAGCAATTTGAAAATAATAATAGTATGTGTTTGTTTTTTTTGTATACCCCCTTTTTTTTTTGTTTGTTTGTTTACAACACTGAGAATAATATTTGAACTTTTTCGTACGTAAGACAATTTTAAATTCAGTTTTTAATTGCTGAGTTAGAAATAAAATGTAACATTTTAATTTATTTATTTATTTGAGCAACAAAAATAACAAAGAAGACAACTAAATATTATATTTCGCGTTTGAATTTCGTTATTCTTCTTTCAAAAACGTTTTGAGTTTCACTGGACATATTTAATGGATATATTTAATCATATTTAATTCTCAGAAATATGAAAATAAGAATATGTGGGTATTCACGTTTATTCATATCCGCTTTTTTTTAATCGCTTGAATGATTTTTTTCTAAAACTTTTCCGTGCGTAAGACAATTTTAAATTCAGTTTTTGTAATTGCTAATTCGCATATTAATTCAAATTTGATTCGTTGATTAAAAGTAGATATATTTAATTCTAAGAAATATGAAAGTATTCGTAAAAAATATTGATAAAAAGGTTCTCATTTTTCTTTTTTACATTTAAACAAACGCATTCAACAATGTTGACTTATTAGTAGAAATAGAGCGGATATGGGGAAACAGGCAGCAGGCAGGCAAGGGGTTTGCCTGCTGCTTGTGGCTGACATATCAGCAGGAGCAACTATGCGATAGTTTCCGAAAATCGTTTGATTTTTGTTTGATTAATAATTATATCCCTTAATCAGTAAAAATCAATAACAAAATTTAATGTGTTTCTTAGTTAGAAGGATATTAATCTGTATGCAAGATTTCGAATCTGAGTGACTCCTCTTTTCTGAGTTATAGGTCGACACGTAGATACCAAAAACTTTCCTTCATATATTTAGATAGATAATGATTAAAATCTAATACAAAAGGCGTTTTTATCTGTAAAATCTTCATGAATAACATTTTTATGCACGAACATGTAGAGAAATGTGACAGCTCTTTTCAATCATAAAATAGAATAATAATAAAAAAAATAGGGCGTTTACGTTGTCGATCCTCAGATGAGCTAGCATTCAATAAGTGTTCCTGAGGTCGGTCGTTGATTGGGTTTGAGGCAACCCTTGATGCACCAATTCTTTCCTATCGACTGTGCCAAAAAGTGTGGATGGTCCAACACAAGCCTTCACCACTATAAACAAATCACTGTGTGGGTGTTCATTGTGTGTGTAAACCCTCATGCGAACGAAAATCGACGAGAGAGTCCATAATATATATTCAGTACGTGGCCCCAATTACATAAATGAATAAGATGAATAAGATGAATAAGACATGCTGCACAATGTTATATATATATATATATATATATATATATATATATCAGTGTTAACAAGAAAACGTTCCCGGTCGGTTTTATTGATTCAATTTCCTATTTTTGTCTTAAATACAATTAGGCACTCTTTCATGGATGAAAATCTGTCTTAATATTTGCGATACGTTTGCTGTTTCATTTTCTTTCTTATTTTTGGATTTCCTTTTATTCTGAAGAACCCTTCAATTTGAAAAAGAAGCGATAAAATCCCGCTTCTCTATATTTCACAAAGGCAACACGAACAATCTCATTAATAATGTTACGTAAAACGTGAAATTTGAAACGTTTTAATTATAGAGAATGTCCGGTCAAGCAATCGACGAGCTAAGTTTAACCCAGTTCCGAAAAACGGGGAAATAGCATAGAACACACTTTGAAATTCAAAAGTATGCAATTCAACATAGACTGTTTTGAAACTACCCACTAGGGTAGGTCGATTTTTCACTTTTTTTAAATATCAAATTGTCTATCTCTGCGAAAGTTGTGTGTTAGTATATTGAATTGGTTTCAGTGGAAATGGTGGGGGGCATATTTTAAATTTAAATTATATTTATATTTAATTCGTTTCATTTTAATTAAATAAACTAGCAAATATATGCACCCTCCGGGTGCAAGTATTTAAGTTTTAATGTAATGAAATATCGTCTTAAATTAGAAACGCTAATGAAACTAAATAAGAATGCAGATAAAAAAGATTTAAAACAGAGGAGGGTATAATCGAAAAATAGAACAACTGAAATTTACTCTTCCATCACTCTCGTCTTTCATTGTTATTTTTTCTAATTTAAGTATTTAGTTAAAATAGGAAGTAAAGAAGAAAATGACACTTATCTTTTCTTGTTAATGGATTTCATTTAAGATTAATTGAAGGGATTTTTGCTTATATTCATTAAAATAAAACCAAACAGTTAGAAACCAATAATACTAAGCATATATTTATTAAAATTACATTTTTAATATCAATATGCAAATTAGCCTTCCTGTTCACACTGTAAACCGCTATTTTGTTGTATATTTAAATACAATTGCATGTTATTAGTATGTAGATATTGTTAACAGTATAAATAATGTAAAACAATTTTATTAATAATTGAGGTTAAAGTAAGGATAAATTCATGGTAAATGTGACGTCAATAACTAAGGGAATTGTGACTTGAGTAGTGATTTAGTTTCGCTTACAGACAGAAAAACACACAATCTCCATCATAATAAGATGTACATTTTCTGATTTAAATATTGAAAACGGTAAATTTTTAAACCAATTTCTAGGCCAAATGTTGTAAAAACAAGGATTCTTTTGTAAATTTTAGCAAACGATCTTTAATGCTATTTTCTCAAACGATGGTACAAGTAGAATATCTAATTTTTGGTATTGCTATTCAGTATACTAACACACAACATAGATGGACAATTTGATATTTTTAAAAAGTGAAAAATCGACCTACCCTACTACCCGGTCTCAAGTTGAAACAACCACTTCCCTCCTTCCCCCATTTAGTTTAATATACCGCAGGGTCAATAATGAAAAAGCTGACTGACCAACTTTTTCTTACGTTATATTATATTACTGATTGATTGATTGGTTTTGATGGCATGTCAACTTGTTTAGGCTAATTTTATGCCTTGAGGTTATAGAATTGCGTTCATTCTAAAAAAGAAATAACAAAGATACATTTTTTTCTCTGAATGTTTGAGATGAGGCTTAAAGATTAGTATTATCTACGTTATTCGGACTATTGTCCCCATCTTCATTGTTGTACGTTGTACAAATAATAATGAAGATGCGGACAATAGTCCGAATAACGCAGATAATACTAAAGATACATTTGTATTATTTAGATTTTTCAGATTGTTTTTCTCATCTTTATTGTTATATACACAACGTTTCGGACGATGCATCCCCCGGCCTTCTTCATATGTTTCTTGTTGAACTCACGAGCCTTCATATCGAAATCGGTTGCTTTCACGGAACTTCGAACTGAACCCTTTAATTAATCCATTGAGGTAGATTGTTCTCATTCCTTTAACAAAAACAAAAAAAAACGGGTACAAGATTCAGACAAATAGAAAAAATACGATATGAAAAAAAAAAGATACATGGTTGTCTGCTCTTGTCTGTTTCTCCTGGCATCGCTTTTTTTTAGACCACGTGACAGAATCCTTTTTTTTTTTTTCTATTCGGCAACAGATAGTGATAGTCGTGCTTTTGTTTTTGTTTTTTGTTTTTGTTTTTTGGTTGGTTTTTGTTTTTTTGGGGGGTTGTTTTTTTTTTTGGGTTTTTTTTTTTTGGTTTTTTTTTAGGGGTTGTTTTTTTCCCCTGTAGGCTCTCCAGCCAAGTGAAGCCTAAATGTGGGAAAACCCCGGGGAAGAAAAAAGATAAAACCGACATTACCTCTTCTTATATAAGTAGATTCCGTTCATTTCTAGATGTTAAAGAATTTCTTGGATTTATTTCTTTTCTTTTCTTTTCGTTTGAATTCGGTTTTTTTCCCTGTAATAAAACGCGATCAAGGTAATTGATTTACTCAAGCTTTATCCAATATAGGTTAACGGTGATCCAAGTTTGGTGAATATTCCTTAGTATTTCTCGTGATCTGATCAAGGTCAAGACAACTGTGTGACGATTTGGTTTGGTTTATTTAGTTTTACGGCATATCAACCTAAGTGGGTCATTTAATGCCGATAAAGTTTTGAA
>CM042142.1:106222860-106230360 GCA_023376005.1 Doryteuthis pealeii | reverse complement strand
CATACAAATATTCAATGTCCTGAAGAAAGTTTTAATTTTTTTTTAAAACGAAATATTTAAGTATCGACATGAAGTTTCCATCGTTCATGACATCCTGTGTTTGTTTTCTTTAAAAAAAATTATCGATATGCGCTTCAGTATGTATATGTAAGGCTTACCCAGCAAATATAGTGACATGTGTGTGCATATAAATATGTATGAATATTATTTTGTATGCGTGTATATGTCGCGAGTATATGTAACCACGTGCAACCACGTCCGGTTGTCAACGCAACACCTCGTAATAGACAACACCGAAGTTCAAAGCCCCACCACCCACCCACCCATAATATACAACATTTACAACCTTAAAATTATATTATCCAACCCCACTCCCCAACTATCACGACCCGTCCGTATACATCATACACGGCCTACGCATCAGATGGAAAGAAAACATGCACGCACACACAGACATACATGTATAGACACGAGCGCTCGCACGTAAGCACTATTAAAATACCGCACACTAACAGATCAACGTATTATGTGTGTGACCAGTCACTACGCGTACGCAACCTTTATACTGCCCATAAACACTCTCATACATTCAATTCACCTTCACATACATACACACATCATTTTATCCAATCATACGCATCCCATGTCTATTTTTTTGAAATTTTTTGAAATTTTTTCGATTTTCCTCACATTTGAAACATCTTCACCTGATGAATGCATCGCATGAAACCAATATGGTTGTGAAAGTTCCTTTGTCACCCAATAAATAGATATGTAAAACCTATATATTTATCTTATTATATTATATTATATTATATATATATATATATATATATATATATATATATATATACGAGTAGTAATAATCCGCATAAATCCCCAAATGGGTTTGAATGGGTTCCTTAACCTTGGTCGGCAACCCATCAACTCAAGAAGTCCGACATAAAACCTCTGATGCCTTTCAATGGAAGGCTAGGGGAGTAAACCCAGAAAATAAATCAGGAGCTGGAGTCCCTAAGGTGGTGTGGTGCTGAAATCCAGTGCTACCCATTAACTCCTACGACACTAACGTTGCCAAATTGCATTGGTTCCTTACCTTTCCTATGGAGGGATTTGCTGCATAGGCAACAGCTCATCCCCCATAAGAACCCGCCCAGGCTATGTAGTTCAAAGGAAAAAATACCTTGACTTTACTAAATAAAAAAAATAAAAAATTGACACTACTCCATCGTCTCTCGTAGACGGAAGGCTGCCAACCAACCATATATATATATATATATGTGTGGTGTGTGTGAGTGTGTGTGTGTGTGTGTGTGGGTGTGTGTGTGTGTGTCCAGTGGAGAAAATATGCCTAAGTAGAATCTTAACGGAATATTTCTAAAAATGGATTAAACAAATCTTGAATCCGTACAATCTCTTCAGCTTTGAGTTAAGCAGTCTGAGATTAGCAATAAAAAACGTATTTAATGTTGAGGCTTTTCAATCAGTCAAAAATCTTTGTCAGATGATAAGAACATAATGCAAGAGACTTTTTATAGCTTAGATCGTCAGTAGATACGCATTTGCTTTTCAAACCCATTTATGCTTATGATCAAAACATTGCGATTTATTTATTTTCATCTCAAAGAAACTTTCATACATTTAGAACTGCAGGATTCTGTCAGATTATAAACAAGTGAAGTGGATATGTGGGTACGAATAGATACACCTTGTATTCTGAAAAAAAAATTAACGCTCCATTCATTGTTCATTTCTATCTTGGTAAATACAGCTTCAAACTCGGCACTTTTATGGCACACCTTGTATTCTGAAAAAAAATTAACGCTCCATTCATTGTTCATTTATATCTTGGTTAAATACAGCTTCAAACTCGGCACCTTTATGACACACCTTGTATTCTGAAAAAAATTAACGCTCCATTCATTGTTCATTTCTATCTTGGTAAATACAGCTTCAAACTCGGCACTTTTATGGCACACCTTGTATTCTGAAAAAAAATAACGCTCCATTCATTGTTTATTTATATCTTGGTTAAATACAGCTTCAAACTCGGCACCTTTATGACCAACCTTGTATTCTGAAAAAAATTAACGTTCCATTCATTGTTCATTTATATCTTGGTCAATACAGCTTAAATCTCGACATTCTTATGATACTCCTTGAATATATATTTTACTTTAAACATACGCTCATTTCTTTTTGGGCGCCGGTGGTTGTCTTCAGTGATGTTTTTATGCAAAGTTCATTGGGATGTTTCGGGTCTTACAACATCATACATCCCTCGCATTGCAGACCCCACCAGAGGCGATCTAACTCTGGTGCAACCACCTTTTCTTAACCGCTAAAAAGACATGATGGGGAAAATCTTTTTTTTTATACTGGACGGTTGTTGACCTCATCCCAATCAAATACAAAGCACCGCGCTTCCGATTGGTTGTTAGAACCAGCCAATCAGACGCGCGGAACTCCATATTTAAATGGGATACGTAGCCAAAAACACTTTTTTTTTTGTACGGAATACTAAGCTTGTAACGAGGTAAGTCAAACATTTTCTTTAGTCATGCTAAAAGAGGAATTACTTTAATGATTTTCTGTATCTAAGTACCATTTTTGTTCACTTTTTTTTTAATTTATTTATGAGCCCCCCCCCCTTTTTTATTTTTTTTTATTTTTTTTTATTTTACATAATTACAATTGTGTACGTATTGCATCAAACGGCCGTGACTTTTAATTTTATTTTGTTTTATTTTACTTATAATTTTTCTATTTACATGGTGATATTTGCTTTGTAATTTGCTTTCCCCCCCCCCCACGTTACGACGTGTTAAAGATTAAATACTAATTTTAAAATATATAAACTTACATTCTATTTAAACACAAATATATATATACATTTACGTTTACTAAAATTTAGATTAACATGTTTCAACTATTGATTAAATATAAAATAAAACAATTCGTTATCCCCACACGCACCTAACGACGTGTCGAAGATTATTTACTAATCACAAAAAAAAAAAAAAAAAAAAAATTAAAAAATAAAGTAAAATTTAAAAGGAAGACTTAATACAGACTACATCCTATATATATATATATATTGTTGGCATCCTTCAGTCTACTGAAGACGATGGCGTAGTGTCCACTTTTTTATTTAACACCAACAAATGGGAGGCTTGTGCAGAAGACCGTACAACCTGGCGACTCCTCGTCAAACAAGGAACAAAAAGGAGTGAAAAAGAGAGGAAAGAAGTCGCCACGGAAAAGAGAGCCAAAAGGAAGAAGAGACAACAGCAACTCCAGCAAGCAGCTGTTTGTTTGCAGTCACTGCTCCAGAGACTGCCATTCAAAGATTGCTATGTTCAGCCACTCACGCAGTTATAGAGAAAAATTTCTTTTTTAAATAAATGGACACTACGCCATCGTTTTTAGTAGACGGAAGGATGCCAACAAAATACCGTCCAGTGTGAAAATACGTCCATCTTGTTTTACATACATGAACTCAATTTTATCTGAGACCAATGCCTTTTGTCGCTCTCTCTAGACTATGCAACCCTTCAAACGTATATTCTTCCCCTTTATTTGATCTCTTTATTCGATCTCTCTTTCACTTTATTTTCTCTCTTTTCTATTTTCTTTCTCTCGTTTGCTGAACAATGCAGTATGGCTAGTCCCCCTAATGACATTTACTAAATTTACCTTAGTCTACCACAAGGCCATGAGGAGGTGTTGATGAATGGTCGTAAGGGTTCCAAGACGAACTTTAAAGCCATTGATCTATGGGATCCCTCACAATATTTACTAAGATTAGACAAGAAAAGCACTTAAGTCTGCTACCATCTTTCGCTTCCAAATATCTCAGTATATTTCCCAGTAGACTTGACTGAAAAATACTGCTTATTGAAGATAAATATGTATAAACCAGCTTCCAAAGTTGCGTAAGTCGTATCAGGACAGGGAATGAAAAAATAACAAATATAAACCATTGTTGAGTCATCATGTTTAAAGGCGAGACAATAATATATATATATATATATATATATATATATATATATATATATATATATATATATATAATGAGTCAGATAAACCTACTAAAAGTTTC
Organism: Doryteuthis pealeii; assembly: GCA_023376005.1. Lineage (NCBI taxonomy): Eukaryota > Metazoa > Mollusca > Cephalopoda > Myopsida > Loliginidae > Doryteuthis > Doryteuthis pealeii. Next base: position 106,226,258 of record CM042142.1, on the reverse strand, counting down.
GCTTAATGCACTTCAGGGCTAAGATCTGACTCTGAGCTCTACTTTGGTATTGAGCACTTTTTACTTATTAGCTTTAGTTTCCTGGCGGTTTTGTATGAATATATATATATATATATATATATATATATATATATATATATATATATATAAATTGTTTTTTCTTTTGGCCAAATATTGTACAAATAGATTATTTTTGGTTGGTACGATTATCTTGGTCTTTTCTTTTTTTCCAAAATTTTTTTCTCCCCAGTTGATGTTTGGTAGTATATTTTTACAATCAAACTATTTGCTGGTATATTATATATATATATATATATATATATATATAATAGAGTTTTATAATTTGCTTGAAGCATTGTGTATATATTGGTTATTTATTTTAAACACAAATACGCTCTTTAATACGCACATACACGTGCAATCCCGCGCTAGGATACAGTCATAACGTCACAACCAACACGCATTTTCATGGACACGCGCATGACAACATACGCGCAAGTACAAAAAAAACCGCATTCACGTAAACATACAACACGAGAATACAGTTATATAAAAATACCTGTATTTAAAAAAAAAAAAAATTCAGTTAAAAAGAAATGGCATAACTAGACTGCTTCAGTTTCAGTGATCTTTTGAAAAAGAGATATTATCTCGAAAATTCAAGAATTAGATACAGGTTAACACACAACATCATTGTTATCGTATTATTATTTGTTTTCTTTACACCTGCATTATGATAGCCTTCTAAATCAACCTCCTAACCATATATATATATATATATATACTAGCAAATATATGCACCCTCCGGGTGCAAGTATTTAAGTTTTAATGTAATAAAATATTATATTAAATGAGAAAGGCTAATGAAACTAAATGAGAATGCAGATAAAAAGATTTGAAACAGAGGTGGGTATAATCGAAAAATAGAACAACTGAAACTTACTCTTCAATCACTCTCGTCTTTCATTGTTATTTTTCTATTTTAAGTATGTAGTTAAAAGAGGAAGTAAAGAATAAAATGACAGTTATTTTTTTCTTATTAATGGATTTCATTTAAGATCTATTGAAGAGATTTTTGCTTATATTCATTAAAATAAAACCAAACAATTAGAAATCAATAATACTAAGCACATATTTATTAAAATCACATTTTTAATATCAATATGCAAATTAGCCTTCCCGTTCACACTGTAAACCGCTATTTCTTGTATATATAAATATAATTGCATGTTGTTAGTATGTAGACCTGGCCAACGCCGGGGGTCCAGTGGCTTCGGCCCTGGATCTTTACTAGTTAATAGCGTCGATCCCAGGGGGCCATCCCCCCAGGCAACACCTGCCCCCTCGATTTAAAGGGGCAGGGCTGGGTTTATTGCCCAGTGCCTGAGGCGCCCCCCTTGAGGGGGAATGCCGACGGGATCGACGCAATTTTTCAACTGCCATTCCATGGGCTTCGGCTCGTGGGTGGTCCCACGTTAATAGGGACTTTGTGCCTGACCCGTACAAGTGGGGTACGCGGTAAATATCGTATGTAGATATGGTCAACAGTGGCTTCGGCCTCTGGACCATTGATATAATTAACGGCGTCGATCCCAGGGGGCCATCCCCCAGGCAACACCTGCCCCCTCGATTTAAAGGGGCAGGGCTGGGTTTATTGCCCAGTGCCTGAGGCGCCCCCCTTGAGGGGGAATGCCGACGGGATCGACGCAATTTTTCACCTGCCACTCCATGAGCTTCGGTTTGTGGGTGGTCCCACGTTAATAGGGACTTTGTGCCTGACCCGTACAAGTGGGGTACGCGGTAAATACAGTATGTAGATATGGTTAACAGTATTAATAATGTAAAACAATTTTATTAAAATTGAGGTTTAAATGAAAATAAAATCATTGAGAATGTGATGTCAATAATTAAGGGAATTATGACTTGAGTAGTGATATAGTTTCGGTTACAGACAGAAAAACACACAATCTCCTTATTATAATATATATATATATATATATATATATATATATATATTTTGACGAATAAAACCACGTCATGATTTGTAACATCAAAATGATAACATTAAAAATACAAGTCAGCATCTCTAAAAAAAAAAATTCTATATATGACACGAATAGACAGACATTAAAATGAGTTCACACAGGAAAAAAGGAGGGAAGACTCAGCTGCACTCATATAGATTCGTACAACTAAAAAAAAAACAAGTCGGTGATTTGGGGAGAAATGGAACAGCTCTCCTGCTGAAAACGTATTGGAGATTTTAATGCTTCTCATTTCTTACTGCGTAAAAGAAAAAAATCAAATCAGGAAAAAAAAAAGAAAAACAAAAATCCCCTCCCCGCCCCGCGACCCTGATAACCGACAGAATCTGTAACTGGTGACAATCTTTGACAGGTAAAATAACCTTATGTCCTATTTAGCCCAGATATAAGTGTTGTCAAATTATGACAAAAAGCAACTTAATTTTCTTTCAAACGAACCCTCGTCAAAAGAATATATCCACTCTATTGGCAAACTAGTAGACAGACAAAACCCCTTTTACTAAAGGATGTCTTCAGCGTGTGTACATAAGTATAATCTGCGGATATGAGTNCAGTCTCTCTCTCTCTCTCTCATCTCTCTCTCTCTTCTCTCTCTCTCTCTCTCTCTCTCTCATCTCTCTCTACATAATATAATATATATATATATATATATATATATATATATTGTGTGTGTGTGTTGTGTGTTGTGTTATCACTTTGTTTACAAAGTTTGAGACCTCTGAGTGAAGTTCATTTCCGCTTAGAAATGTAGCGATTAATAGCCTGCTATACTTGGCAACTGCCGTGGCCGTAATGGGTAAGAGGTTTGGCGAGCGTAAGTTTGTTCGGGTCTCGAACCCAGCCAGAGGTAGCGGCTTAAAAATAAATGGTATAACTGCACTGATGAGAAGGTGATACTCGAAACACGTCTGTAGTTTACTCTCTCTCTCTCTAATATATATATATTAATATTTATATATATATATATATATGTTTCCTTAACTCCCTCTCATTCACACACACACATATAATATAAATATATATATATATATATTAGTATATATATATATATATATATATATACCTTGAAATGGAAAGAAAAACTCAATAAACCGTCATTGCTATAATAAATTTGTTTTCACATATTTTAAGTTTTGTCGAAATAAATTTATTACAGAATGACGGTTTATGAGTTTTTCCTTCCTATCAAAGGTAAATATGCTCTGTATTTAATCCTAAATTATAGTTTTTATCTGATTGATCTACATCTCTGGGATTTATTAAATCCTTGTATTTGCCACTATTAAAAAATTAAATAATTATACTGAGATTTTGAAGATCCCATGTAGATACAATCGCTTACTACAAGTTTTG
>CM042142.1:106202860-106215360 GCA_023376005.1 Doryteuthis pealeii | reverse complement strand
ATGTGTTATCATTATTGGGAATTATGTTGTATGGTATTGATTTGTTTCATATCTATATTCTATGGCATAATTTTATTTCCCTCAAAAAAGAGAATATCCTCCATGTTGACATTTTCAAACAGATCTTTCATATTGTTTGCTTTAAAATAACGGTTTCTGATGTGAGCAAAAAACCTGCATTCCATGAATAAGTGTTTAACTGTCAAAGGTGTTTGACATGTTCAACATTGTGGTTGTTGTTCTTGTTTAAGTATATAGTCTTGTATGACCAATGCGTAATCGGGACACAGTGACTTGTTCCTTTCTAGACTTCCTTAAAGTTGATCTCCAGCCTCCCAAAACACAAGTGCGAACTGCCATAGGCCAATCACGACCCTCTTGGAGATCACGTGAGGCCGGCTATAAAAGTAAGGACACTGAAAGATCGGCCTCTGTTCCCAGTGAAGAATAACATAGAAGAATTAGAGACCTACCTGAGGATGAGGGTGGAAAGGCTTCAAAGTTATTTTTGACTAACGAGTAGACAGGGCGCTTGTTCTGAATTCAGAGTTTTCCTTCTCCTATACCGGTTGCCATACCAAGGTTAAAGAGCCCAGTCTACGCCTCTATTTATGCATGGAGTTAGAATAATTGGATTCGTACCTTTCACAAAGGCATTAGCGAAAATGCTAACAGCCTAGTCCGGGATTTGAACTCGTCTTACCGTGTCTATTTCCGGTGGCAGTAACCATTACACAAGGCATCAATCAAAAGTAGAGTTATAGAAGGAAAAAGAATGAAGAAGAGAAAGAAAAGAAGAAAAAACGAAATACGTGAGTACGTATGCGCATATATAGATACTAAAAAAGTTATGAAAAAAGATGTTTATCTAAAGCTTAGAAGTAAAAAAAAATGAATGTTAAAAACTTTAAAGAAAAATGGTATGTATTGATACAAATGTTAAAAGTGGAAAAAAAACGTTAAGGAAAAAAAAGATAGATTATCAATCATATAGAAATCTGATCTCACTGATAAGTTAAGATAAAGCGACAATTCCTCCAAACCGCAGTTGTATCAGTGCTACTGTACGGCTGCACCACTTGGACCCCAACGAAGCGCCTAGCGAATAAGCTAGGTGGGAGTTGCACAAGAATGAAGCGTGCGGTCTTAAACGAATTGTGGAAACAACACCCCACAAGAAAAAGGCTATTACGGCCATTAATCCCCAAAATCACACAAACCATCTGAGTAAGATGAACAACACATGTCGGATACTGCTGGAGAAGCTGGAGAAGCAAGAACGAACTAATAAGTGACGACTCTAAGTATTACACCACGCACCTACAACTTACTGTATATGTTTAAGTAGGAAATAAATTGAAAAATTATTTCTCTACGTACTTGCATTTTCCCTTTAGATTTTGACTTGTTTTTCACTTTATTGTATCAATATACACCTAAAATCACGGCCCTTTCCCGGGTTAGCTCAGTCGGTAGAGCGTTCGACTAGAGAACCACAAGGTTCCTAGTTCGATACCGGCCCTCGCCAACTTAGCGTATGAGTATCACAGGGATCTGTACGGTAAAGCAAAGAGTTAATGGTAGGTGTGGCGCTCCACCTCAGACGCAAAAACAATCTCCTTGGTCTAACGCTATTGAAAAGGGGATAGACTCCCTCGCTGTCTGGCTGATACCGACTTTAGGCCACCTCGATGACTTTACTTACACCTAAAATGTTTGTTATATCATATCATTAATCTAATCTCACTGATAAGTTAAAGCAACATTTCTTCTAAGCCATAGTTGTATCAATGCTACTGTACGTCTGCACCACTTGGACCCTAACGAAGCGCCCTAGCGAATAAGCTAGATGGGAGTTGCACAAGAATGCTGTGTGTTGTCTTAAACAAATCGTGGAAAATGCTCTCCCCAAAAATAAACAGCTGTACAGCCACTTACCTCCCATCACACAAACAATCAGAGTAAGACAAGCAAGACATGCTAGACACTGCTAGATAATCTGGGACGAACTCATAAATGACGTTCTCCGATGGACACCTACATATGAACACGCCAAATGTGGGCTGTCCAGGAAGAACCTACATCGATCAACGGTGTGAGGATTCTGGATGCTGCACAGAGGACCTCCCGCGGTCCATGGCCGATAGGGACGGTTGGCAAGAGAGTCATGGATATCTGTGCTGATAGAACAACTTGATGATGAATGATTAAACGAACGTAATTTTTTTTTAAATAAAAGGATAGCATGATAGTCCCGTGGATCAGAGAATTAACTGTTAAAATGAACAATGAGAAAAATGACGTACACTTATTGTTATATACCACTTATAACACATCGGGTATATAACGGGGAGCGGGGACACAGACAGAGTAGAGATTATAACACATCGGGTATATTAACGGGGAGGGGGACACAGACAGAGTAGAGATGTTATAACACATCGGGTATATAACGGGGCACAGGAGGGACAGGGGACACAGACAGAGTAGAGATGTTATAACACATCGGGTATATAACGGGGAGGGGGACACAGACAGAGTAGAGATGTTATAAACATCGGGTATATAACGGGAGGGGGACACAGACAGAGTAGAGATGTTATAACACATCGGGTATATAACGGGGAGGGGGACACAGACAGAGTAGAGATGTATAAACACATCGGGTATATAACGGGAGGGGGCAGACAGAGTAGAGATTTATAACACATTGGTATATAACGGGTAGGGGACACAGACAGAGTAAGATGTTATAACACATCGGGTATATAACGGGGAGGGGGACACAGACAGAGTAGAGATGTTATAACACATTGGGTATATAACGGGGAGGGGACACAGACAGAGTAGAGATGTTATAAACACATCGGTATATAACGGGGAGAGAGACAGAGTAGAGATGTTATAACACATCGAGTATATAACGGGGAGGGGACACAGACAGAGTAGAGATGTTATAACACATCGGGTATATAACATGGAGACAGACACAGAGTAGAGTTGCTAATTCGGTCGCCATCTTCTCTTGTTGGGCTTATTTCTCGAGCTGATCCTGTGGGTTGCTATTACTTCTCTCTGTTGATTTCTTTAGCTGGTCATTTCTTGTTTTTAATAAATCAATCAACAAGACTTGCTGTTTTCTTCTAAGTATTTTATTTAAACAACCCCAGCCCAGGATTCAGCGCGGATCGAGAGCGACTCTCGGAGCAAGCGGACCTATGCATTCGCTTACTCTGGATTCCTTGTCGCATCTGACTAAAACTTCTCACGCCTGTAACGGCGCTCTTTTCGGAAAGGAGGAGTCCGAGTCACTACCTGCCAATAAACGTCAAGGTAATTTTCCGCTGCACCCCCGTTATTCTTAATCTAACAAACTTGATTTTAAAATATCTTATTACAGGTACGTACATAATTCATTGACTCCATGAATTATGTAACATTATAAATTAATTGTATCATCCATGTATAATTATGTCATTTGAACAATGATTTTTTTTTTGTTTGCTTCATAGCAGTAGTTTTTATGTTTAGATAGAGAGTGGCGGTAGGAGTAAGGAACATGTGCATCTCCGAGGTTTGAAGTTTCGATCAGAAGGAATATAGAGAGAAATGACGAAGAAGCTCTGCACCAAGTATTTCTGTATGGAGACCAAACGAATGTTCCACGAATTTAGTGTACACACTTTTTCAGAAGGATGAAATGGCGTGCATTGTTCCGATGTTTTGTTATCCAGATGAAATTTGAATCGGAGTAATCGAACAACGGGTGAGGTAGTAATATCTCATCCACAGAAAGTGATGTTTATACACGAATAGCAAAGGCATGGTCGGCCACAAACAAATTATGAGTCATATGGAAATCCGATCTCACTGAAAAGCTAAAACGACAATTCTTCCAGGCTGTGGCTATATCAGTACTGCTATATGGCTGCACAACTTGGACCCTAACAAAGCATCTTGAGAATAAGCTATATGGGGGCTGCACAAGAATGCTGTGTGCAGTCTTGAACAAGTCGTGGAAACAGCATCCCACAAGGAAGCAGATGTACGGCTACCTGCCCCCCATCTCATAAACCATCCGAATGAGACGGACTAGGCATGCAGGACACTGCTGGAGAAGTAAGGACGAGCTCATAAGCGATGTTCTCCTGTGGAAGCCAACACATGGACATGTTAACGTGGGGCGCCCACCAAGGACCTATATTGACCAACTATGCGAGGATGCTGGTTGCTGTGCAGAAGACCTCCCAGGGTCAATGAATGAGAGGGAGGGTTGGTGAGAGATTGTCATGGATATCCGTGCTACATGCACGACATGATGATGAGGATTTACCAAACCTCTTCATTATGGGTAGGGTGTGACACAAAGTTGCAAATATGGGGCATCCAGCTAGGATTGAACTCGCTATTCAGCAGTAATTGATCTGCGAGACTAGCTTGCTAACCATTGCACCACACTGACTTGACACTGAAGTTGATAATCACTGAACAAGAGTCATCATCATAATTGACAGCACGCAATGATCTTTAACTAGCAGGACCGGTGGATATGCCACAGTATGATAATTTAATTATTACAACGTTTGATATCTTTTGTTGGAATTATTCTGGTATATAAGGTGTGCTTCAGTTCCCCACCTGGATTTATAGACTAGCCAAGGTCACGTGGTTTATTCCTCCGGCCAATCAACAACCATAATGCGTGGCTGATTCACTACTTAAACACTGATACTTGTCACAGTTCATTTGCAATCATTGAGGAGGAACTTACGACCATTGAGGAAGGAACGGAGGACTATTTACCAGAAAAACCATTCATTATCGGAGGACTCTTTATCAAGGATCCAATTCCACTGGACTAGCGCTCTTTCTTAAAGCCTACAGAATCGCCCATAATATTGTAACATCTTTACTTAATGATTAGCAAGTAAGCTCTTAGGCCATTTGTGGTTTGAATGAAGGGAAAAAGATCACTTACCAAGTAGTATTCTAATAGATGCTACTTGCCTTATGTAGAATTATAATGAACTAGCCGGACCTGTAGATATACCACAATATGAAGATTTAATTATTACGTTTAATGTTTATTTAAGAGCTATTACTAAATAGTCCAATATGTAAAGATTCTGAAGAGATATTAGTGAGAATTTCTAAAATGATAGATTATAGGATATAATGAGATATGTGCCTTTTTTGTGTAGCTTAAGGAAGTTCCAAATAAAATAAATGGTAAATTGACAATGCCCAGATATGGGAGCCCATAAAAGGAGACAGGTTGCAATTTAGTTAATCGTGTTTTACGAGCTGCAAAGGGCTTTGTAATGGATTGAATTGTGAATGGGCAATGATCGTTGTGGAAACGAGAGGAAATTGGGATTCAGTAGGTGTTTAGATAGAGGAACTGGTATGATTAATGGGTACTCTTCGCGGAGTTCCGTCCCAGCCTCCTGCCTCAAAAAAACGCTAGCCGGTGGCTGCTGAATAAAAACCCAGCTACGATTGAAGTCCGTAGCCGAAGCGGTGTCACTTGAAAAAAAAAACAACCAGCTTAGGGCGTTTTTCCCGAAAACCCAACCCCAACCCCAGCCCTAACCCTAAACCTAACCCTAACCCTAAACCTAAACCCGCCTAGTTAAAATTAACTGTTTTATTACAAAATTTGTGGGATCTGTTTTTTCTGGGTCACCCTGTATACAGAGTGAGCCTCCCATTAAACTAATCCTAAACCCCAACCCCAACCCTAAACCCTAACCCTAGCCATAGATTTTTTTTCAAGTGACGCCGCTTCGGCTACGGACTTCAATCGTAGCTGGTGTGTTTTTTCAGCAGCCACCGGCTAGCGATTTTGGGGGCAGGAGGCCAGGACGGAACTCAGCGAAAATACCCGATTAATGTTTGGAAAAGGCACGTAAGGGTAGATAAAAGTCAACATTTGATAAGCAGTTTAGCGGATAGGTGTGTGTCGTGTGGTGTGCTGCGATATTAAAAGAAAGAACAAATTGGAATAGCGACGGCAAAGTTTTGAATCTAGAAAATGGAAGAAAATTGAGTGAGAGTAGGGTGAAGTCCATGGCTCAATTGGTAGACACTTTGACGTGGTATTTTTGGTTGGTTTTGGCATTCAATTATTAGTTATTTCCTAGTTGAGTAACATGATATTACAGGTTGACCCAGAAAAAACAGAACCCAAATTATTTATTTTCCCATTAAACTAACCCTAAACCCTAACCCTAACCCTAACCTCCCCTAGTTGAATAACATAATATTACAGAGTGAGCCAGAAAAAATAGAACCCACAAATTTTGTAATAAAACTTTTAATTTTCTATTTTTTTTATTTTTAAAGTTTAAGTCCAACTAGGGTTAGGGTTAGGGTTTCGGGTAGGGTTAGGGTTAGGGTTGGGGTTTAGGGTTAGTTTAATGGGAAAATAAATAAATAATTTGGTTTCTGTTTTTTTCTGGGTCACTCATGTTACTCAACTAGGAAATAAACCAATTATTTTTGTGTGGTGAATACATATGTAATGTATTGTGTTTAGTCCAGCGAATGTATACACACACACACACACACACACACATACACACACACATATATATATATACACATTCGCTGGCCCAAACATTAGAGATGTATTCATATATATATATATATATATATATATATATATATATATATATATATATATATATTGAGTATGAATGTTTTTGTTGGGACGTTGCCATTTCACTCCCGGCAGAAATTGTTTGTTGGGGACCCGTTGGTGAAAAGAATAGAACTGAGGTCATGAAGGTCGTCGGTAAACAATAAGAATCCAAGCGGAAGTTATTGCTGGAATAACCCGAGGTCACGTGGGTGAGTGACCTGGATCTTGGGAACCTAGGTAATGATTCTGGTATGTTTTTGTTATCCAAAAAGAATACAGATGACCCTGTGATGTTTCCTTTTTTTTATTTTATTTTTTAATTTGTATTGTATAATGTATAATCGTTGGGAACGACCGTCTGCGCGGAGAAAGAGGGGACATAGAAGAGAGGTTTAATCAATCATAGAGGTAATTAAGAAGGGGAGGGGAAGAGCTTCCGAATTGAGAAGCAAAATAAAAATAAAATCTTAACCGTCCAGTTATGAATTTGAAAATGATAACGGTAAGGTATGCTGGATAATGGATAGGTATATCCTGTTATTTTTAGCAGGAAGTGTAAAGTCGGCGGTGTGGCCTAATGTCGGTATCAGCCGGACACCGAGGGAGTCTTCTTCAAAAGGAAGGAGAGACAACAACAACTCCAGCAAGTATCACTGTTTGTTTGTAGTCACTGCACCAGAGATTGCCATTCAAAAATTGGTCTGTTCAGCTACTCACGCAGTCGAAGATTTTTTTAAATCCGTAATGCTTAAGGATTGAATCCTAGTGACTGAGCAGTCAATGACATGCAAATCTCTATTTAGGCCTTTACTAGGGTTTGACGGGCGGTCGTGGAGGCCTCCTCCGATCAATAGGCTTATCATGTCAAGCCCTTGCGCCTAGAGTTCGAACTCTTATGGCAAACACCTAACCCTTTTTATCTGCTAGAAGGTGGTGGCTAAGGGTCTTAGTGTCTAGGGTCTGTCGTTAAACTCCATCTAGTGGTGAGGTTCTAATTCTGGATCTCTGGGGAGTGTAGAGTGTCCTTTCATTGCTATTACTCCCAGTTCCACTCTGACCCGGACTGGTAGTAATTGTTAGGGTCCCATATATAGGTTGAATAGTTTAAAGAATTAGTTTTAAAATGATGTGTTTAACAAACGAGTTTTAACAAATACCCAACAAGAATGAAGAAAACTAAAACGTCTTCGGCATGAAATAACCCAACAAGGGTTGACATGTCGTAAAATCCAACCAATCAACTAACCAAAAATAGATCATATTGAAACTATAAATAATTTGGATTTGTTTAAACAGCATCTGGTGGTGAGGTTCCTATTCTGGAGTGTGGTGTATCCCTTCATTGCTATTACTCCATAGCCTGGAAAGTTGGTTTTTTTTTTCGTTTGTTTTGTTTGTTTTGTTCTACGGCATATTACCCTCAGTGGGTCATTTAATGCCGATAAAGTTTTGAAATAAAGTCATTCTTAATGGATACTCAATGTTTTTTTATAAACACATTTTTCTATTTAACCCATAGATGGGACCCTAACAGGTACTACCACTCCGGTTCAGAGTGGACCAGGGAGCAATGGTGATGAAGGGGTGCTCCACATTCCCCAAACCTCCAAAACTGGAACCTTACCATCAGATAGAGTTTAACGTCATTCCTAGGACATGAAGACCCTCAGCCACCGGCTTCTAGCACCCATATGATAAAAAGGGTTGTGGCTTGCCATAAAGGCAATAGGGTTGGGGCAATCGTATAGGTGCTAGGGCTTGACGTGACTAGTCGATTGATCGGAGGTGGGCCTCTCCGAACACCCGTCTTGTCCAAGAAAGGGTCAAAGTTGACCTGGAATGTAGTGCCTGGTAGAGTCCCATCTGTAGGTTAAATAGACCAAAGAATGAGTTTAAAAAATTAATTTTTAAAAAATTGTACACCTAACAAGAATGAATAAAGTAAAAACGTATTTGGTATAAAATAAACCAACAAGGATTGACATGCTGTAAAATACAACCAGCCAACCAACCAATCCCACTATTTTGTTAATTGTGGGAAAACTGCACTTTTGGGGAGAGCTGTTAATAGAAGAATGTTGCATCAATGTCCACATATTCTCGCGATCATCACTCCTCAAGCTTTCTTACTTACTTACTTACTTACGTAACAGTTTTTTTCCTTTAGGCATTTTTCTTATTGAAGATAACAGACAATTTAAGCCTATTATGCTTTTACATGATATTCTCTTGTTTCCAAATTTGATGTCTCGGCAAGATTTTGAAATTTTATAAGAACTGCACAAAATTCTGTGAATGTGCAAAGTACTCAACGCACTCCTGTTATATACCCACTTCATATCGGCTATATAATAAGGAGAGAGGGTGAGGGGATGAGATGGATTCCTGCTGGTTCTTCTTCTGGGCTGATTCCTTCCTTCTTCTGGGCTGGGTTGTCTATTCTCATTTCTTAGTTGTAATAATTAAGCAAGACTTTATTGTTTTACAAGACGTCTTTATTCTTTGTAAAAAAAAAACCCGAAGCCCAAAAGTGTTTTCAACCGTGCGGTGAGAAGTTGGTATCTTAAGAGCAACGACACTAATGTCTGCTTCCTTCAGCTAACGGCCAAAATCTAACTAACTAAATCAGTTCTCTTCTCACGCTCGCCTTCAGGCAATCAGCAATTGACGTCCAGGTAATACACTGCTTAGAAACAGGGGCTACGCAATACTTTTTTTTAATAGTCAGAACAGCTTTTATATCTAACGCATGCGTAGGTAAAGTCCGTCAGAGATAACAGCCACCATAAAACAGTGGACAAAAAGAGGTGGGATATGAAATAAACTTTGGGATATTTCTGTGGAAATTAATTTTCTGGAACCAGTTGTCCACAAGAAGCGTCATCTCTTTGGTTCCCCCAAAATCAAGTTCCAAAGTACGAGTTGATATGGATGAAATTCTTTGTAATCCTGACTTGGCCTTTTCAAATAATCTTTTGTTTCGCAATTTATTTCTATAGTAAAAATCCTTTAAAATTCAATTTCAATACATTTACATAGTAAAAATCATTTTCAATATATTTACGTAGTAAAAATCATTTCCAATGCATTTTCATAGTAAAAATCATTTCCAGTGCATATTCATAGTAAAAATCATTTCCAATGCATTTATATAGTAAAAATCATTCAAAGTATGAGTTGATATGAATGAATTCTTTTTGTAATCCTGACTTGGCCCTTTCAAATAATCTTTTGTTTCACAATTCATTTTTATAGTAAAAATCATTTCCAATGTATTTTTATAGTAAAAATCATTGTCCAGTGCATTTTTATAGTAAAAATCATTGTCCAATTCATTTTTATAGCAAAAATCATTGTCCAATTCATTTTTATAGCAAAAATCATTTCCAATGCATTTTCATAGTAAAAATCATTTCCAATGCATTTACATAGTAAAAATCATTTCCAATGCATTTTCATAGTAAAAATCATTTCCAATGCATTTTCATAGTAAAAATCATTTTCAATGCATTTATATAGTAAAAATCATTGCATCAGACTCAAGAGAGAGTGCTACATCGAGTCCTGGAGTAGATACGTCTGCTCTGGATTAAAAGGTTGGCAGTTGGAAGACCTCCAACTGGCTGCAGGACTCTGCAACATTCCACACAAGCAAAAAAAACCAGTGTTGTCTGTGAGAAAATATCTGAAACCACACCATTCCTAACATTTGTCCGTCTAACTCCGCATCCTGCAATCCCCATGATTATAATGTGTGGGGTGCGATTGACCAAGAGACCAACAAAATTCAAGACAGCATCAAACATAAACTGAAGGCAAGACTAACGGCAGTATTGGCTAATTTAAACACACGACCGGAAAGGCTTGCAGGACATTCCGAAATCGTCCGGAGGGTGTGGTTATAGTAGCCAATAGCGATTTATTGAATAAATTTAATTGATATCATGATATTTTCATGTAATTTTGGAAAATATCTGAGAAAATGAGATGTCAATGTTATTTTAATTTTTGCATAATTTAGGCGACAATTTACCCATTGCACACCACACACACACACACACACACACACACACACTATATATATATATATATATATATATATATATATAGGTAGCTCACAAAATGTCAAGCCACACTGAAGAGACTTGATAAGTTGAAACACGTGTCTGTGGATGACTATATATGCTCCCCATCCCCCTGGGGTTGAGCACTTTGGACGGGATTTCGCTGATGACCGCTAACTAAAGCGTAAACGCAACGCTCTCCTATAAAAGGGATGGAACACTCTATGGCAGTCCTTACATACATACAGATATGTATATTAAAACAGTTAAAATCCCCTTCGCATTCTGTGGGTGACGATGGCCGAGCGGTTAAGCTGCCCGACTGATGCTGAATCGATCAGAGTTCTATCCCGGCTGTAGGTAGCTCACAAAATATCTAGCCACACTGAAGAGACTTGATAAGTCGAAACACGTGTCTGTGGATGACTATATATATATATTATATATATATATATATATATAGTGTGTGTGTGTGTGTGTGTGTGTGTGTTGTGTCCAATGGGTTATTCAACAATGCTTCTAAAATAAACAAACATCCAAAAATCTTATTTCCTTCGCCGAAGAGCATAAAGACCGGGTTTGTTATTGTTCACTCAGCGCCCCCTTGCCTCATATGGTAGAGACGTCACAGTATCATTGACAGGTTAATTTAGCAGGAATTTCTCCGTGCTGTATCGTGGCCGAAGTAGTATAGTTTCTGATTATCCTGCTGAAGTCCCGGTTTCGATTTTTATCAGAGGGAAATCGTTAGTATATATCGCTGATGAGACTTAATAAAGTTGAAACAGTCTGTACGATATTCTACACACCGAATAATTCTTTGCGAAATTCACTTGTCATTATTATCTTCTATAATTATCGAATTTTATGCGATATGCGCATTGTAATTGCCTTCAAGCAAAAATATAAATATTGATATATACTTTAATCAACAATGCTTCTAAAATAAACAAACATCCAAAAATCTTATTTCCTTCGCCGAAGAGCATAAAGACCGGGTTTGTTATTGTTCACTCAGCGCCCCCTTGCCTCATATGGTAGAGACGTCACAGTATCATTGACAGGTTAATTTAGCAGGAATTTCTCCGTGCTGTATCGTGGCCGAAGTAGTATAGTTTCTGACTATTCTGCTGAAGTCCCGGTTTCGATTTCTGTCGGAGGGAAATCGTTAGTATATATCGCTGATGAGACTTAATAAAGTTGAAACAGTTTGTACGATATTCTACACACCGAGTAATTCTTTGCAAAATTCACTTGTCATTATCATCTTCTATATTCATCGAATTTTATGCGATATGCGCATTGTAATTGCCTTCAAGCAAAAATATAAATATTAATATATATATATATATATTATATATATATATAGTGTGTTTGTGTATGTGTGTCTCTAATTGGTATATATATATATATATATAATATATATATATATATATATATGATACGCCCATATACTTATACATGTATTTATGTATATAATTGTCTTCGATGCATTCTAGAACTCACATATGTACCCGTACCTAGCTGTAAGGTCCTTACGCATACACACATATATACACACACGCATATATATATATATATATATATATATATATATATATATATATATTATTATATGCATATATACATATACATGTATGTATAAATGTAATTGCATTCGATGAATTCTAGGAATCACATATGTACACGTACTAACAGTAAGGTCCCTACGCATATACACATATACACACACATACTCTCTCTCTCTCCCCATCTATCTCTCTCTCTATCTATATATCTATCTATCGCATTAT
>CM042142.1:106170360-106200360 GCA_023376005.1 Doryteuthis pealeii | reverse complement strand
GAATCTCAATCCGCATAGGGTTATTTTATTCCTAGCGGTTAGGGAATCATGTTCATTGTTAATTTATATATATATATATATATATATATATATATATATATATATATATATATATATTATAATGGAGATTCGGTGCCTGTTTGTAACCGAAACTACGGTTGCTGCTTACGTAACAATGCTCTCAAGAATTCCGTACGTTTATCAATGAGCATTTAATTTACAGTCAAAATCATTAATACATAGAATAAATCTTTTTATTAATGTCGACTCTATAAAAATATGAGTTAGATCTGCTTCAAAACATTCCATGTTATTAGCGCGTTTAAAATCCTGCAATGTGTCTTATATATCACTAAGAAATTAAGGTTTATATAATATATGGTGTGGTTAATTTGCATACTGGATTTAAAAAAAAACGGGTTTGATAAATAATTACTTGGTGTTATTGATCTCTAATATAATTGTTTTATTCTCCAACGTATTAAAATCAATCCTATGAATGATTTTACGTAGAAAACAACTAAAATATAATTAAAATAAATGTAATCTTTTTATTTGTATTCTTTTTCAGTTTCGTTAATCTTTCAAATTTAATATATTTCATTACATCAAAACTTAAATACTTACGCCCGGAAGGCGCATACTCTTTTTAGTATATATAATTGTGGGTTCCACGTACGCTTCTTTTATAAATTTGATAAGAATGACATGGCCTATATATGAAATAATCTTAATAATTCAAAGAAAACGTTGAAAATGACGTACTTACATCTAAGGCCGTTGGAAGTGAAGTATTAAAAACAAATTTATAATTTTGCAATATTTTAAGCCACCTATCCTCTTCGACCGGCGATAAAAATAAAAGTGAGGCTGGCGTGCTGTCTTCAACAGAAAGTAATTTCGGGTTAGGGTATCCGTTTCTGTTTGTTATATAAAAATGTACCCTCTTATTTTGATGACCAGGTCATCCAGACATATTTGTGGCTAAAGTATTTGTATCCATTTAAGAAAATATTGTTTTCGATATCTATATTATTGTTACATAATCTATGAGCAGTCATAAATTGTTAACTTAATCGGAGTTAGAATATTTAAATAGGGTCAGTTAACATAAAATCATGGAGTCCATGGAAAATTACCCGTTGACGGTTCATAACCTTTGACCCCTTTAAGGCGCGTGATTGGGCGCCATGAAAATAAGTTCAGAGCAGACTCGACCCGGCTTTCAAGGAGCGTAGACGTTGTTGTTGTCAGCTCCAGGGGTCCATCTCACCCGCAGCGGAATCATGGGCTAAGAAAATAAAACTTGATCAAGAAAATTCCAAGTCTTGTTATTAATTAAGTGTTAAGACAATGACCAGCCCAGCCCTGTAAGAAGAATTATACAAAATAATCAGCCCATCCGAGTAAGCCCGAACAGAGAACATGGCGAAGAAGAAGTAACCAGAAGTCTAATCGAATAAGAACCACCATCTCTATCATCTATTATCATCTAACTACCTATCTGTCTCTCTGTCTCATCTCCATTAGATACCCAAATCATGTTAGGGGTATATATATATTTACCAACCCCTCCGCACGAGCAGGATGCGACACAAGGTCAATTTCTTAAACTGAGTTTAACAGGTTTGAATTCAGATTTTACTTCTCCTAGACTGATTACCTAGCCATGATTAAAGAGTCCATTCTGTCCTGCTATTTGCCCATAGCTGGAGGGAGAATAGGATTCATACCTTTTCCAAGGGTATTAGCGCTAAGTGAAATGCAAACAGTTTCGTCCAGGAATTGAACTCGGGTCGACGAGTCCAATTCCTACGACTCTAACACGCGCCATGTTAGGGGTATATATGAGTATATAACATTATATCTTTGTATGTGTGTAATGTGGGAATCCACTTTATATTATTTAGATTGTAGCGAATTTATTACGTGAGATGTATTGGATTATTTATTTTTAATCATATTGTACCGGTACTCCTTTTAGAATTAAGTCCATCTTTGTAGACATAAAAACAACATACAAGCGCGAATTCAAACATAGACTTAATTCAGATATACAAACTTCAAGATATACAAATGAAACGCTACCTTTTACATCAACTATAGAACAGAAAAGAAATGAATCTTTGCTTCCGAAACTTTGCCAACTTTAAGCCGCTCACAGTGGCTCGCTCGACACTGCGATCATAACGTAGTTCTGGCACCGGCTCTCTCACGTGTCACTTGTTTAAAGTGAAAAAAAAACCACTACGTGAACAATCCATTAAACAGGTAAAAAAAAAAGTCTTGTTAGGCAAAGAGTTAACCACTGAACATGGTATTACTTCTAATTGAAGAGAGCGCACCAGTTAGACTTTTGTTTTTATCGCCTCCAAAGATGATAGGTCCTATATTCATATTGCAACATTTTAGATTTATTTTTGGATGCTACAATTCCAACGGCTTTAGATGTAATTAGTTTGTTTGGTTTGTTTTACGGCATATCAACCTCAGTGGGTCATTTAATGCCGGTAAAGTTTTTTAAATAAATCAATTCTCAATGGATAATACAATTTTTTTATAAATACATTTTTCTATTTCGGGTTAGCTCAGTCGGTAGAGGGTTTGGCTAGAAACCTCAGGGTTCCTAGTTCGATACCGGTCCTCGCCAACTCAGCGTATGAGTAGCACAGGGATCTGTGCGGTAAAGTAAGGAGCTGATGGGAGGTGTGGCGCTCCATCTCAGACGTCAAAACAATCTCCTTGGTCTAGCGCTATTGAAAAGGGGATAGACTCTCTCGCTGATTGGCTGATACCGACTTTAGGCCGCCCCGACGACTATTTAACCCATAGATGGGACCCTAACAGGTACGACCACTCCAGGTCAGAGTGGACCAGGGAGCAATGGTAATGAAGGGGTACTCAACATTCCCCAAACCTCCAAAACTGGTACCTCACTATCAGATAGAGTTTAACGTCATTCCCAGGACATGTAGACCCTCAGTCATCGCCTTCTAGCACCCATATGATAAAAAGTGTCGGGGCTTGCTATAAGAGCAATATGGCTAGGGCAATCATATAGGTGCTAAGCTTGATGTGACCAGCCGATTGATCGGAAGGGGTCTCTCCGACCGCCCGTCTAGCCTAAGTAAGGTTCTAAGTGGAGTGTTGCAGGTCATGGACTGCTCATCCACCAAGACTCCGTCCTTAAGCATCACGAGTCGCCACCCACGGCCAACAGGTGGCCCCATTGGGGAAGTCTTACCCCTCTGCAGAGGTGCAGTCGGTGCATTCTAACGCCCAGGCGACAGGGTGGAATGCAGTCTGTATACGTAAATATTGGTGGTAACGGTGCATTTGCCGGGTGTATGTCGGGTTAATTAGCTTTCAAGTCAAGATGATGGTTGATATATAAATCGGGTGTTTGCAGAAGAGATACAATCTAAAAGCCGAGAAAATTTGTATACAATGTTGGTGGCCGATATTGAAGCTTTTTTAACACTCGAGATTGTTGTACATGATGGTTGGTTGGTTGGATTTACGACATGTCAATCCTTGTTGGTGAAGTGAGGAGCTGCTGGTAGGTACGGATATCCACCTCAGATGCCAAAACAATATCCTCTGTCTAGCGCTAGTGAAAAGGGGATAGACCCCCTCGTTATCTGGCTGATACCGACTTTACACCACCCGACGAATATATATATATATATATATATATATATATATATATATAAGTGGACCTGGGAGAAATGGTAATGAAGGAGTACTCCACATTCCCCAAACCTCCAAAACTAGAACCTCACCATCAAATAGAGTTTAACGTCATTCCCAGGACATATAGACCCTCAGCCATTGCCTTCTAGCACCCATATGATATATTATATATATATATATATATATATATATATATATATATATATTTATATATATATATATATAGAGAGAGAGAGAGGAGGAGAGAGAGATGTAGTTCGCTGTTTGTATACAATGTTAGTGGCCGATATTGAAACTTTTTTAACACTCGAGATTGTTGTACATGATGGTTGGTTGGTTGGTTGGTTGGATTTACGGCATGTCAATCCTTCTTGGGTTATTTTATGCCAAAGACGTTTTTGTTCTATTCATTCTTGATGGACATTCAAAAATTGATCTATCTATCTCTAAGTTACACACATAAACATGAGTAACTAAATAATCTAGGCAAATGTATATATATATATTATTTGCCTTGATTATGTAGCTACACACACACATACACACACACACACACACACACACACCACACACACATATATATATATATATATATATATATATATACTAGCAAATATATGCACCCTCCGGGTGCAAGTATTTAAGTTTTAATGTAATGAAATATCGTATTAGATTAGAAAGTCTAATAAGAATGCAGATAAAAAGATTTGAAACAGAGTGGGGGTATAATAGAAAAATAGAAATGAAACTTACTCTTCTATCATTACCATCTTTCATTGCTGAATTTTACTTATTTAAGTATTTAGTTAAATTAGGAAATAAAGAATAAAATTACACTTATTTTTTCTTGTTAATGGATTTCATTTAAGATTCATTAGAGAGATTTTTGCTTATATTCATTAAAATAAAACCAAACAGTTAGAAATCAATAATACTAAGCACATATTTGATAAAATCACATTTTTAATATCAATATGCAAATTAGCCTTCCCGTTCACACTGCAAACCACTATTTTTTGTATATATAAATACAATAGCATGTTATTAGTATGTAGATATGGACAACACTAATAAAAAGGTGAAGCAATTTTATTAATAATTGAAGTTTAAATAGAAATAAATTCATGAAGAATGTGATGTAAATAACTATGTTAATTGTGACTCGATTAGTAATATAGTTTCGGTTACAGACAGAAAAACACACAATCTCCATTATAATAAGATATGTGTGTCACATTCACCTATATTTTTGTTATGTTTAATTGAAAATAAACGAGAGCTTAATCTATTATCCCTTTTCATAAGCTTCTTACTTTTAATTTGGTGCCTCTCTGGGTTGTCGAATTTTCAAAAAAGAATTATAATGTCCATAAATATATCAGGTTTCTGTATTTTTAGGCATTATCGACTATTATCAAAAAAAGTCCCAGTGACGAGGCAAATATCTCATTATAGACTATCGCCTTTGAACTTCTTAAAAGCTATCAGTACATTATGTCGCACGTTCGTGATTTCATAAATCTTCTACGAGATAACTCTTTTTTTAAATGCTTTTTTTCTAAATTGTAAGTTATTTTGTTGATTGTCGTTGCTTTTTTCTTTTATTAAGACTAGTACAAAATAAAAAAAAACCCTCCGGGCGATATAAAAATAGATTTTTAAAACATATTGCCTGAGGGGTGGGAGTAAAAAATTCAATGTCAGCTAGTTTGAACCCTAAGTAAGTAAAATCATCAAATTCATTAAAAGATTAAAAATAAAACAATTTGAAATGTAAACTTTAAATATGTATTAAAATAAAACAAACTATATATAGATATATAATACCAGTCATGTATTTATTAAAACTTGTTTTAAAAAACAATGAGGACTGTCTAATGCTGCATGTACACATTATAACGATTTTGGGTGATGTAACGTAAGCAGTGACGTAATTTTTGTTACAGACAAGCGAAAGCGAATCTCCATTATTAATATACTAGCAAAATAAAAAAACACCCGACGATGTAAAAATGAATTTTTGAAAGATATTCCTGAGGGTGTGGGATTTAAAAATTCAATGTCAGAGAGTTTGTACCCTAAGTAAGTAAATGAAGAAAAAAAATTTAAACTTGCTTCATTACAATAATTTATTTCAATCGCATTACTGCAGCATCTTCAGGTAATCGCAAGAACATGACTCTTACCTAATAAATTATTGTAATGAAGCATGTTCAAAGTTTTTTCCTTCATTTATTGAATATCTTGCTCTGTCCGTCCATTCACTGGCACTAGGCACATTGAGCTCTCAATACGGTTTACCTGCATCAGCTTGGTTAAACCACGCATGGAAAGATCCTAACTACGGAATATATATATATATATATATATATATATATATATATATATATATATATGTGTGTGTGTGTGTGTGTGTGTGTGTGTGTGTGTGTGTATTATTATTAGCGTTAATCGGACTATTGTCCCATCTTCATTGTTATTTATACAACGTTTCGGCCGATATACCCTCCGGCCTTCTTCAGGTATTTCTTGTCGGACTCGGGAAAGCAGTTAGAAAAATAATTAATTAACACAACTCCTATCCCAGCTATGGTTAGCGTAATGAGAACAGGATACCCCCGTGGAATAAATAAAGGGTTAGGTTCAAAGTTCCGTGATGGCTCCCGAATACGACAAGAAAGTTCCCGAGTTCGAAAAGAAGATTCCCGAGTTCGAAAAGAAGATTCCCGAGTCCGACAAGAAATACCTGAAGAAGGCCGGAGGGTATATCGGCCGAAACGTTGTACAAATAACAATGAAGATGGGGACAATAGTCCGATTAACGCTAATAATACTAATCTTCAAGTCTCATCTCAAACATTCAGAGAAATCAATGTGTATGGTTGGCACTATTATACTTGAAGAGGCGGTAGTAATCCAACGTACAGTGCTATTAGAAGAGTGCTCAAAAATAGCAGTTATTCCAACATAAACTAAAACATATATATATATATATATATATATATATATATATATATATATATATATATATTATATATATTTTGTATATAATCTAAAAAGATTATACATTGAGCTCTTTGTAGTGATTTAAAGATTCACTGTATTTGTACATACTGGATCATACAATAATAATACAGTGTGTCTTAGAAATCACATATAGAATCATCCCTTACTACCAAGTTTTGGATACCTCACATCTATCTATTTATCTATCTATCTATCTATATATATATATATATATATTATATATATATACGTATATGCATATGCATATATGATACACACACACGCACACACACACACATATATGTATATATATGTATATATATATATATATATATATATATATATATATATATAGTTTGCTATATTTATGAATAGTAGTGAATATAGGTCATAGGGTATATGTATCTAAGTTAGGATAGTGCAGACACAGAGTCTATGGCACTTGGTGACTGTCTATTTTTCGCCAGTGGGATCTTCAGACTAACTACTAACTTATATATATACATACATATATATATATATATATATATATATATATATATATATTTATATATATATATATATATATATTGTGTGTGTGTGTGTGTGTGTGTTGTAAGCATGTTTATTTGGAGGACAAAATATTGACTATATTCGTCGGTACATCACAGTTAAGAACTTTGTAAAAAAAAATCTTTTCACAGTGTTCGCTAGTGAATAGAAGAATCTTCCATAATTGGCAGATCGATTTCTTTCTGCTGGTCAACCAACCATTTTTAAGACACGAACTTATGATGTTAATATTTATTGCTCATTAATGTGGTACACGGTCAATAAAAAAGGGGGAGTGGGTGGCGAGTGGGAAGAGGATTGGATCTTGCATTAATTATCCTAACCTTAGTTCTTCTCTTTCGCTTGAGGGTCGACTATCATCTTCACAGACAAGAGAAGTACAGACAATCGATAAACAGATGCACGTCACAGAACATATCTTCCTTACTCGGTCGCCATATTTTCGAGCAACGACATTTGAAGCCAGGTCTCCTGCCGAGCCCTGATTTGTGTGCGTACCTCCGATCAGTTCTACTCCAGCAGAAGACCCGCCCTCGGGCGGGGGTCCAGTGGCTTCGGCCCTGGACCGTGGATACAATTAACGGCGTTGTCCCCCACCAGGGGGATGCTGTCACCCTCCACGCAATACCTGCCCTCTTGATTTAAAGGGGCAGAGCCGAGTTTATTGCCCAGTGCCTGAGGCGCCATCACCACTATAAATATTCAAATCAAGGAGGACAATCTCATGTGCTGTTCCGCCCTGTCGGCTGGGACGTTAGAAGGATAGAACCCAGGTGGCTGAGCAGTCACGCTGAGCAGGATTTGACATGACCAGCCGATTGATCGGAGGGGGCCTCTCCGACCGCCCGTCTAGCCCAAGATAGGGCCAAAGTGGAGTGTTGCAGGTCATGAACTGCTCATCAACCTGGGTTCTATCCTTAAGGATCACGGGTCGCCACCCACGGCCAACAGGTGGCCCCATTGGGGGAGTCTTACCCCTCTGCAGTCTAACGCCCCAGCCGACAGGGCGGAGTGCAGTTTGTATACGTAAATATGGGTGGTAACGGTGCATTTGCCGGGTGTATGTCGGTTTAATTAGCTTTCAAGACAAGATGATGGTTGATATATAAATCGGGTGTTTGCAGAAGAGATACAATCTAAAAGCCGAGAAAATTTGTATACAATGTTGGTAGCCGATATTGAAGCTTTTTTAAACGCTCGAGATTGTTGTACATTATGGTTGGTTGGATGGATTTACGGCATGTCAATCTTTGTTGGTGAAGTGAGGAGCTGATGGTAGGTACGGATATCCGCCTCAGATGCCAAAACAATATCCTCTGTCTAGCGCTAGTGAAAAGGGGATAGACCTCCTCGCTATCTGGCTGATACCGACTTTACACCAACGACGACTTTTATATATATATATATATATATGTGTGTGTGTGTGTGGACCTGGGAGAAATGGTAATGAAGGAGTACTCCACATTCCCCAAACCTCCAAAACTAGAACCTCACCATCAGATAGAGTTTAACGTCATTCCCAGGACATGTAGACCCTCAGCCATTGCCTACTAGCACCCATATGATAAAAAGGGTTGGGGCTAGCCATAAGGGCAATAGGGTTTGGGCAATCATATAGTTGCTAGGGCTTGACGTGACCAGCCGATTGATTGACCCGGAGTGGTTAGGTTCCCATCTAGGGGTTAAATAGAAAAACATGAGTTGATAAACAAAATTGTATTATCCATTAAGAATTGATTTATTTCAAAACTTTATCGGCATTAAATGACCCACTGAGTTTGATATGCCGTAAAACCAAACCAAACCAAACCACACAGACTGCACTATGGCTTCTTTCAAATCTATTTGCGAGATCTTTGTTAATAATACCTGTGTTTTATATCAAGTTAACTCTACTAAAAGACGGCTTCATGACTGCACTGACATAGTCTCCACCAGAAAATACATTTTTTTCTCAGCTAAGCCGATTGAAATTTGAATATATTCAATAATTAGTAGAAGCATTCAGTTGTAAAAACGCTTCCCATGAGGACTATTACATATGCTGACGTCATCATAACAAAAGAATAATAAACGTCGAGAATTGAATAGCAGGAATCTATTCAATATCAGAAATTCATTTTAAAAATTACTTGACTAACAGCGAACTCCCTCTATCCCTTCACCCCTCTCTCTCTCTCTCTCACACACACACACACACACACTCTCTCTCTCTCTCTCTCTCTTCTCTCTCTCTCTCTCTCTCTCTCTCTCTCTCTCTGTATCTGTATATATATATATATATATATATATATACGTATATACACACACACACACACATATATATAAATATATATTATATATATATATATATATATATATATAAGTCGTCGGGTGGTGTAAAGTCGGTATCAGCCAGATAGCGAGGAGGTCTATCCCCTTTTCACTAGCGCTAGACAGAGGAGATTGTTTTGGCATCTGAGGCGGATATCTACATCTACCAGCAGCTCCACACTCCACCGCACAGATCCCTGTTGGCGAGGGCCGGTATCGAACCCGGAACCTTGTGGTTTCTAGTCGAACACTCTACTGACTTAGCTAAACCGATATATCTTTAAAAATTATAGGCATGAACCCGTTGGTCTTGATTAAGGGGAAGATCTGATAGAATAACACGGGCAATCTGAAACCCGATATTAAAGAAAGGTCTCCTTGACAACAGCGAACTCTCTCTCTCTCTCTCTCTCTCTCTCTCTCTCTCTCTCTCTCTCTCTCTCTTCTGTGGGGATTAATAAAAGTAAAAATACATTTAAAAAAAGCAAGACAAAATTAAATTAGATAAATAAAAGACACAAAAATAACAATCTCCCAGAGGGCTTAGGACAGGAAGAACCTTCCGGACATGCGCAGAAAAAAAACAGGACTTGGCGTATGGGCTCTGGCGTCCTTAGTAACGGTTTGTTAATAAAAAGTCTCTCTCTGTACTTCCAAGAGTTGTGTTATCTCTCTCCATTTTTACTGGCGCAAGACTTATTACCTCTCTCTCTCTCTCTCTCTCTCTCTCTCTCTCTCTCTCTCTCTCTCTCTCTCTCTCTCTCTCTCTCTTGTGGGATTAATAAAAGCAAAAATAAATAAAACAAAAGTAAAACATAATTAAATAAGATAAATAAATAAATAAAAACACAGAAATAACAATCTCCCAGAGGGCTTAGGACATGAAAACCTGCCGGGCATACGCAGAAAAAAAACAAGTTCTTGGCGTCTGGACTCTGGCGTCCTTAGTAACGTTTTGTTAATAAAAAAAAGTCTCTCTCTGTACTTCCATGAGTTGTGTTTTTATCTCTCTCCATTTTTACTGGCGCAAGACTTATTACCATACCCCCCCTCTCTCTCTCTCTCTCTCTCTCTCTCTCTCTCTCTCTCTCTCTCTCTCTCTTAGAATTATAGGCAAGAAGCTGAAGATGACGCACATGCTGTTCATGTTGGCTCTGTCCAGCACGTCTTTATTGTCCACTTTGTCCTGCCATCGGATGTGCAGAAAGCGCCGTAGTTCTTGGCGTCTGGACTCTGGCGTCCTTAGTAACGGTTTGTTAATAAAAGTCTCTCTCTGTACTTCCAAGAGTTGTGTTTTTTTATCTCTGTCCATTTTTACTGGCGCAAGACTTATTAACATATCCCCCCCTCTCTCTCTCTCTCTCTCTCTCTCTCCTCTCTCTCTCTCTCTCTCTCTCTGATAGAGACCTGAAGAAGCTGAAGATGACGCACATGCTGTTCATGTTGGCTCTGTCCAGCACGTCTTTATTGTCCACTTTGTCCTGCCATCGGATGTGCAGAAAGCGTCGTAGGAACCTAAATTGGAAACTGTTAAGTTTCTTCTCGTAGCTTGAGTATGTGGTCCGGTCTTCGCTGTTTTATATATAGAAATAAATTTATATGATTTTTTTATTACACAGAAGCTGCTTTACAGAATAAGACGTATAAAATTCAGCGGGAATATGTGGTCCAGGCTTCACTGTAGTATATATAAAAATATATTCATATGTCTTTTTATAATACAGATGGTGTTTTAAGCTCGTATATATATATATATATATATATTATATATATATATATATATATATATATATATATATATATAGTGTGTAAACAAAAATTATTATTAGACAATCAGGAATATTTCTTGTATGTTGTTTAATCTCAACTAGTTTCGACCTTCGGTCATCTTCAGGAAAAATTTCTTATTTGAAGAAATTGTTGATACATTATTAGAAAGGGAGCATTATAGAAGAGTTATAAATGTTCAAGTGTTATAGTGGGTTTAACATGCTGTTAAAATCCGGGTAGGCGAGTGTGTTTAATAGTAGCATGTTCATTCGTTCCGTGAAGAACCTCTATGAGGTAGTTTGTTTTTTAGATGCTCTTATATATGTGAGGGAGGGGTTCATGGGCGTTTTGTGTATGACTGTATGTGTATACATGTATATGTATGTGTGTGTTTACATATACTGTGTGGGTTGGGCGCGTGTCTGTATCACGGTACTGTGCGTGTGACTTCTAGATTTTTAATTTATATATATATGATACGAGCATACATATATAGCCAAATAATAGCCAT
This sequence comes from Doryteuthis pealeii, assembly GCA_023376005.1. Taxonomy (NCBI): domain Eukaryota; kingdom Metazoa; phylum Mollusca; class Cephalopoda; order Myopsida; family Loliginidae; genus Doryteuthis; species Doryteuthis pealeii. The sequence continues at coordinate 106,188,515 of CM042142.1, read as the reverse complement.
AACCACCTTCCACTAAAAAGTACTTATAATATATATATATATATATATATATATATATATATATATATATATATATATTATAAAAAAGAAGGTCCGCAAAATGGATTTATATTTTTTTGTTTATTGTTATCTCTCACAATAATATAATTATAATAAAAGAATTAATTTAAAAAATTGATAAAAAAAATTGAAAAAAGATTGATAAAAATTTTTGTAAAAAATAGAATCCATTTTGCGGACCTTCTTTTTTATAAAATATTTAATTTTCTCCGGTTGGACCCATAACAACACTTTTATATATATATATATATTGTTCACCCCAGACTGACAGTCGTAAGGGTAAAGAACTTGGCAGACGAAAATATGATCAGTCCTCCACAGACACATGTTTCGACGTTTACGTCTCATCAGTGCGGCTCGATTTATATATATATATATATATATATATATAATATATATATATATATATATATATATATATATTGTAAGGTTTTTTAGGGAAGGTGATTATGCCTATTTTTCTTCTATGCAAAGGTTATACTGTTTTTAATTTAAGTTGTTATATATTATATATATTATATGTTTATATAAAATATATATATATATATATGATGTTTTCATTCACCTTTTCTTACTATAATATATATATATTATATATATATATATAATATATATATATATATATATATATATATATATATATATATATATAATTAAAAAAAGAAAGAAATCGAATCCGATATGAGTAAGAAAAGGTGGAATGAAATCACACAATGCTGTTAAAGAAGAAAACAATTTATAATATATTCATAGCTGATACTGATCAATATTTCGATTTTACAAAATCATCATCAGAGCTCATTCACCTCCGTAGTTGTTTGGGTCGGAGAGGAAAATCAAATGACACCATTTGACTTTCCTCTCCGACCCAAACAACTACGGGAGTGAATGAGCTCTGATGATGATTTTTGTAAAATCGAAATATTGATCAGTATCAGCTATGAATATATTATAAATTGTTTTCTTCTTTAACAGCATTGTGTGATGTTTTCATTCCACCTTTTCTTACTCATATATATATATATATATATATATATGTATGTATGTGTGTGTGTGTGTGTGTGTGTGTGTGTGTGTGTATGTGTGTGTATGTGTGTGTGTTGTCATATAGTTTGATAAATATGTTTTACAAAATAAGACATGTATAATTTAACAGGAGTGGATGTTTATATCTAAAAAGAAATTCGAAATGAATTTTCTTTAATATAAACAAGTCCTCTCAACCAAACCAGCAATGCAAAAGGATGGCATAAGATAATTAACAGAATCCTAAAAACGAATCATTTCATTCACACATTTCACTTGCTCTTAGGGACGGTGGTTCAGTGGCTTCGGACACTGGACCGGTGCTGCAATGAACGGTGTGATACCTGGGCTAAGTAATTAACGGCATAGATCGCAGGAGCCATCCCCCAGGCAACATCTACCCCATCGATTCAAAGGGACAGGGCTGGGTTTATTGTCCAGTGCCTGAGGCGCCCCCTTGAGGGTGAATGCCGACGGAATCCATGCATTTTTGTGCTTGCTATCCCATGAACTTCGGTTCGTCGATGGTCCCTCATTAAATGACATTGTGTCATACCTGCATACGTGGGGTGCGAGGTAAATATCCTACAAGTGTTAATGGTTCAGACAAGAAGGAGGATCTGAAACGTGAGTGATATGTTCCTGGAAGGATATATTTAGTAGAAGTAGCAGAGTGGTGGGGCCACGGTAACAGAGTGGTACAATCGAGCAGGTAAGTAATAGTACTGGTGCGACGTCGTAGTCATTGGGCATTGCACCTATACATTGCTCTGTATTTATGGCTGCCACCAGCCAATCATATTACTATATGGGTGACACAGGTGTATGCATATTCATTACATCAGTGAGATATGGGACTGTCACATCACTTCACTCATACAAAAGAAGACTGAATTTTTTTCGTATCATCACATGTAACTTGAAATTCTAATTATCCGTATCGCCAACGGCTTCTGGACGGATAATAAAAAAAGGAGTCTTGACTTTTAAGAAGGTTATTGTGATGTTGACACACTTTCTACTGTGAGATAATCATCTATATTCTGTTGATGTCAATTCTGTGTAAAAGTAAGAAAACAAGAACTAATGATTTTTTTAATTACAAAATAACACTTGTATGTCCCTTTTAACCAAGCACGTATTATATATATATATATATATATTATATATATATATATATATATATATTATAATATATAAAATGTTGTTCTGGTTCCAACGGAGAAAATGTAATATTTTATAAAAAAAAGAAGAAGGCCCGCAAAATGTATCGTTCCAGAAAAAATGTTTTATTCTTTTTATTTCACATACGCAACACGTGTTTCAGATATTCTGGTATCTTCTTCAGGCTTTGATCAATACATATATTGATATACATATATATATATATATATATATATATATATATATATATATATATCATATACACATATATATATACATAGGTTGTGCGTGTTTCTGTAATTTTTCTGTTATATATATATATTATATATATATATATATATATATATATATAGAGAGAGAGAGAGAGAGAGAGAGAGAGAAATAGCTACAATCACCTTTTCCAACTTTTTTATTATGGCTTTTCATGATTTGGGCTATATTCCTTGTGCAACTGTAGCTGATTTTATATATATTATATATATATATATATATATATATATATATAATAAGTTTTTAGAGGTAGATGATTATGGATATTTTTCTTCTAGGCAAAGCTTATACTGTTTTGAGGTTTTGTTTTAAGCTGGTGATATATATATATATATATATATATATATATATATATATATATATATGGTAAAGGTTATCATGTATAGCAATATAGCGATCTACACAATGATAATGAATGGGAACCTAAAAGGAGGAAAGGAGTGGAAAGAAAAAATTGTTTATTGATAAAACAAGGGCCCTTTCGTCCGGTGCTTTTCTAGTTTTACATCTGGAAATGATTAAAAGTCAAATGGTAAATTAATTAAGACGGGAATGGTTAGACAAGAGGGAGGGGGGCAATAAAAAATTATGAAAACCCCACCAAGTCACACTCAACCCAAGCCCCTCACCTAATAAAAATAGTGAGTGCTTGGGTCTAATCTGTCTGCACAAGGAAGAACGAGAAAAGAAAAGTGCTGTTTCGTTCTTACCTTGTGCAGAATGGAAAATTGTAGATCACTGTAATTGAACTGGCAAGTATTTATATTAAGTAGATGTTCGCCAATTGCAGATTCGGGACATTTTGAATGCTCGGATGTTATGCGTCTACGATCCTGTATTCCACGGAGAACGTGTTGACTCACTCTCCGAGCTAATTTCTGAATTGTACGCCCAATATATGTGGCCCCACACTAGCAAATATATTTGTAAACTAATAAACTTTGATCAAGTATTGGGAATACATCTTTATTAGAAGAGCGAAAATCAGCTTTGGTGTAGTAAAAATAGTTCTTACTTTTTGCAGCGGGATAGCAATGCATAACCAAGGAGCTGATTTTATCAGCAATTGTCTGGCTTGCCGGTTCTACCCAAGGCAATCGAACATAAACGGAGCATTTAGACGGACCAAATGGTCTGTCGCGATCGAATTTTGCCACAGTTATACTAACAGTGTCAGAAATTACCTCCTTGGTATACCCGTTATTCAAAAAAATGTTTTAAATATTTTTTGTGTAAATTTCAAAAATTAGGTTCGACTTCATTTAAACACATATTCTCCCAAAAATTGTCGGCTAAAAAGCCATATCAAAACACATTGTTTGGTTGTTTACTTCTCATATATATATATATATAATATATATATATAAATATATATATATATATATATATTGAAAGATGGGAATATATTGTCATTTTAGAATGTTGATGAAACAAAAAGTATGGTTATTACTATCTCGCATGGTAAGTTAGTAGTGGTCAAGATTTTGCGGTATTATTAGAGATGAGCTGAATATCAGATAGATCTACTACATATATAAGAATAGATACAATCATATTAGATTGTTTAACATTTTTTGAATATATTATATATATATATATATATATATATATATATATTATATATATTAGTTAAGAAATTAATGGAAAAAAACGAAAATATCTTTTCCCAAAAAGTTTTGTGTGCAAAGACTTATATTACACACACACATACACACGCATATTGTTTTATGTATACCATTTGCAACGGCCTAATTAATTAATTATTAATTAATTAATTTTTCTCAAATTATGTATTATATATGAATATAATATATATATTAGTATGTGTGCTGTGTGTGTGTGGATGTGTCTTGTAGTGTGTACATACAGAGATTGATTTTTTCTCGAATTTGTTTATGGGCCTTACATTTGAAATAGGCATGGCCCGGCTAATTAAATTATAATTATATTTTAATTTTCAAAATTAGGTATTATATACTATATATTATTGAGTGTAGTGTTGTGTGTGTTGTTGTGTGTGTGTGTGTTGAGTGTGTTACATACAGAGATTGATCTTTTCTTTCGATTTGTTTAGGCCTATAATTTGAAATAGGTGCTATACCCCCGCCCTAATTAAATAATTATTAATTAATTAATTTTCAAAATTAGGTATTATATATATATATATATATATATGTGTGTGTGTGTGTGTGTGTGTGTGTGTGTTGTTGTGTGTTTGTGCTTGGGAGTGTGTGTGTGTGTTTACTTGTATGTACAAATGCGTGTTGCAGNCATGTCTTAACAATATGTGTGTGTTTGTAAAACCACACGCGCCTCCCTGTAAGTGTCGTGTCGTGAGCAAACATCCCTTGTATGTGTCTTTGTGTATTTGTCCTAATACTATCTCCTGTCAATTCTCGAATTAACCTATTTTTAAAAAGAAAACTTTTGTTCCGTGCAATCAGCCACCTAGTTTACATACTCTGTTTTTACTGCGTTGTATTTATTCATGTACAAACAAGTAGCTCCAATACAAAGTGCTGGGTCACCATGCCCCGCTCTTTTTGAGTCACCTCTCTTCCCACTAATCCATTCTAGCGTGGCAATTCTTCTTTGGTAATACAATAAAGATTTAAAAGGTAAAATTATTCAACACGAGATCCATTTATAGACTGGGAATTTATTTTCGTAATGCAGGGAAGAATTCTTAATTTCTTTATTATTAATTATTGGCGTGGGTCTTTGATAGCTTCCACCAAAAGTAAATCTATCCCAAGTGGCAGTAATCAAAACAATTTGATAACTTGAAAACAAGCTGTACTCTCTTTGTATCAGGTATTTCTCAGCAATTGGTAAATAGTAGGGCAAACTAGATTATTTAGCCTTTGTATGACTACCAGTCTCGAAGAAGGAATTCAAACCAGCTACACTCTCTAAAAGTACCGAGTATTTCTTTGCAATGGGTAAACAGCTGTACTCTCCAAAAAGTACCGAGTATGTTTCTTTGCAATGGGTAAACAGTAGTGCGGACAAGACTCTAGCCTTTGTATGGCAACCAGTCTCGGAGAAGGAGCATTCTGAATTCAAACCAGCTGTACTCTACAAAAAGTACCGAGTATTTCTTTGCAATGGTTAAATAGAAGGGCAGACAAGACTATCAAGCCTTTGTATGGCAACCAGTCTCGAAGAAGGAAAATTCTGAATTCAAACCAGCTGTACTCTCCAAAATGTACCGAGTATTTCTATACAATGGACGTGCAAAAGACCGTGCGACCTGGCGCCTCATCATCAAACAAGGAACGAGAAGGAGTGAAAAAGAGAAGAAAGTAGCCGCCGTAGAAAAGAGAGCCAAAAGGAAGGAGACACAAAAGCAACTCCAGCAAGCATCACTGTTTGTTTGCGGTCACTGTACCAGAGATTGCCATTCAAAGATTGATCTGATCAGCCACTCACGCAGCTGCAGATAAATAATAATGGAAAAAAAAGTGGACACTACACCACCGTCTTCAGTAGATGGATGGATGCCAACCAACACTTTGGAAAGCTTTATTCTACTTAGAATAATTGGTACACTTACTGAGAGCTTATATACTCTAGTAATAACCAGAGAGTTCTCCAAAGGGGAGGTAATCATAAGATACGGAAGGTAACTCTCAATTACTTATTATACTCTGAATAGATTTTTTTTTGTTTTGTTTCTCACAAGTAAAACCTTTTTATCCCAAAATGTTAAAACAGCGGTATCATTTCCGAATTTGTTATTCTGTTTTAGACTAAAACTTCAGTAATTTGAAGGCAAGTGTTGGCTTTGAATAAGTTTTTTTCTGTTTCTTGTTAGAAAAAATTTTTACCTGCAAAGGTGTTAATTTCAGATTTGTTCGGATAAATATAAGAAACATTCTTAGAGTTTCGGTAAGGAAAATTGTAGTTTTTGGGAAAGGTTTTAATAACACTTTTTTTAAAGTGTTAGAGAAGTGAGAAATTTTATTTCAGAAAGATACTAAGGTTTTTATTTGTTTTTTGTATCCAGCACATAGAAATTTTGTGCAATTTTTTCTCTTGTATCTGATAAATATTTTTGTAACTTAGCAATCCTTTTTTTACTTTATTCTCGCATTGTATTTACGTTGCATTTTTTATAAGTTCCCTTACGTCAGTTTTAACTGCAGATGGTTAAAATTATATATATATATAATATATATATATATATATATATATATATATATATATATATATATATATTGTAGCATTTTTTCTTTTAAACGTGATTTGTTAAACTCTACTGACAATTCTTGTCGGAGGAGTTTTTGTTCGATCCTTTCTAACTGTCTGACCATCTTTTTAAAATCTGGGTGGAATTGGTGTAGCAATCCACCGAAGGTTTTTTTACGAGCGCTTTCTGCACGTCTTTGTGCCATCATCAGGTGTGAAACTGGTCGAATGTTTCCGTTGTCTCGCTTTTAAAACAAGCAGTAGAAATTAGTAGGAGGAGAGGCTCACAAGTTCCGTTTAAACGAACAGTGTCAGTAGAAATTTGTAGGAGGGGGTTCACAAGTCTGTAAGAATGTAATGGAATAATATATATATATATATATATATATATATATATAGATAGATAGATATAGATATAGATATCTTCTCATTATAATGGAGATTGTGTGCTTGTCTGTCTGTAACCGAAACTATATCACTACTCAAGTCACAATTCCCTTTAGTTATTTATGTCAGATTTCCCATGATTTTATTTTTATTTAAACCTCAGTTATTAATAAAATTGTTTTAAATTATTAATACTGTTGGCTTCATCTATATTCTAATAACATGCAATTATATTCATATATACAAAAAAATAGCGGTTTACAGTGTGAACGGGAAGGATAATTTGCATATTGATATTAAAAATTTGATTTTGTTAAATATGTGCTTGGTATCATTGATTTCTATTTGTTTGGTTTTATCTTAATGAATATGAGCAAAAATCTCGGGGATATATCTTAAAAGAAATCATTAACAAGAAAAAAATAACTGTAATTTATTCTTTACTTCCTATTTTAAGTAAATAGTTAATGTAGGAATATTTAGCAATGAAAGACGCGAGTGATGGAAAAGTAATTTCTAGTTATTATACTTTACAGTTTATTATAATAAATTAATAGATTAATAGTATAATAATAAATAGTATTTATAGTATTAATAGTAAATATATTAATAGTATTAATAGTACAGGCTTACCACAAACATCAAAGCACGACGAAAATTAGACCTGTTTTTAATTCTTCATTGAAGACTGGCGCGTTTCCTTCGTTGAATGAAGCAGTTTATCCGGGCATGAATTTATTGAGCAATATGTTTGAACTGTTGTTGAAATTCAGGTCTGATAACTACATATTTCTGAATGATGTTAATAGGGCCTTTTTGATGATCAAGTTAAACAGGGACGTGGATAAGAATAGGTTTTGTTTTTTCCTAGAAGGTGGAACAGAAATTTTATCTGTTTCCGTTATAATACATATAATATAATATTTTTATATACTATTATATACTAGTTTATGTACTAATATGTGATTTTATAATATAATACATCTATACTATATATAAAGAGCAGTGTATGTATGTATGTATGTTTGGTGTCAGGTCGCATATGGCGCTACTGGTACTATGTAACCCAGTACTACCTGTCTCATAGTCGGGTTATCGGCGACTAAACCGGTTACCCCACCAAGCCTATCTGGTGAGGAGGATGGCTAGACATCCAGCAGGACGAAAAACAAAACCTGTCAAAAGAAGCTTTTCGCTCAGCGGCCATCTAGCAAATAACATACGCGGGGACGTAGAAATACTTGGATTGGTATCCAGGCGCGTAGCAAAACCACCGGGAGAGATGCATTCCTCAGCCTTGTCAATGCAGGTGTCTAGGAGAAGAAAAACTCCAAAATTTAACCTGCGGCGGCTGCTGCAGCCAATGATGTTGACTTGTTCTTCTTTTTGGCTCAAATGTGGCAGTCACTTAGAGAGTGGGATTGGTTCTGTGCAAAGCCTTTCCTCAATTAAAAAAGCTTCAGGCACAGGCATTGCTTGATATGCAATACATGTCTTGTCCTTTATATGTACTAAGGCTGGCTGTAGTCTAAAATGGCAAAAAAAGAGAAATGAATTTTATCAAGAAAAGTATGAACGTCTATGGCAAAAAGGGCTTTGGCTCACCAGTATATTCTTTGAACTGCTGAGCTTTTTTTTCTTTTTTTTTTTGTTATTATTATTATTGTTACTATATTAAGCAAGGGCAATACTTGAATACGAGTTTGCTGCCATCATCTATGTATGTATGTATGTATGTGTTGGTGGTGTAGACATCACGTCGGTTTCACCACTTGTTGGGTTCAGAGTTATAATATCACTTATAATTGTTGGTTGAACAAACAACTCCGACCAAGGGTTTTACACATAAAGGACTTTAATACAAGCACACGGTGAAACATTTAAGACAAGAAATATGCGTATACAAGACACATGAGAAAAGTTACATAGTAGATATACACGTACATAGAAAAGGGATAAGATACAATAAAAACGTATACAATGGTTATCTAAATGTACATACAAAAGATAGGGATAGTTATGGAGAGTCCATATTTTAAAGTCACTTACTAGTGTTGTGTTAGGGGCTGAAGCCCCCACACGAGAAGGGTGTAGACATAAATGTCTGTGGTGCCACAGAACAAGAAGAGGATTCGAATCTGGCGCTTGCCTGCTTAAATAGCAAATCCGCTGGAGGTGAAAAACGCGAAACCAGAGGGAAGATAACTCTTCCAGCCAAAGAGAAGACACTCCCATATATGTATGTATGTATATATGTCCGGAGGAGACTAAGAAAATAAAACAATTAACGACAAAGTACATATATATACACATTCACTATCACCAGATCTTGTTTTTTTAACAAGATTAATGAAGATTTGATTTATATTCGTGAAGATAATTAAAAAATAAAATTTAAATGATAACAGCTACGATTTTTTTTTTTTGCATTTAATACTTTAAATAGGAAACATTAATTTTTCTTTTCAGAGTATCTGGATCAACGCAAGGTCTTTTTTACAGAGGGGTTTTAATGGGACATCCTGCGAGGATCCAACTCGCAATTCAACAATAATAGATCTGCGAGACTACCTTTTCTTTTACACCACCCTCTACCCAGGTGACGTCGGGTAGCTGCTTCTAGTATAATATAATACATATAATATTTAGGAATTTCAGGCTAAACCCTTCATAATGAATTTCATGATAAAAGATCGTGTCTGTAAGTGTCTTATGGATCAATTTACTTATATATTGATGAATCATTTCTATGTAGATAATCGGGTAATGTTTAAACATTCATCTGAGAAGTTAGTAAGTCTTTATAGAGAATCTGACAGGAGAATCGAAGAAGGCAACTGTTTTCTTACGATCTTTCGACTCCAATGGTGATCTTTTGCGATCTCATAGGAGAAGAGATGTCAATTATGTTGAACATGATTCAGCTTTAGAATAATTCCTCGGTTACATGTAAGGTCCTATAACCGACAATGTACAGATTGCGAGCAGTTCGTTCCCTTTTGTGCTGTAGCTGATACCAAGAGAATTATCCTGTCTCAGAACTGTCTCGGAACTCAAGTATTTTTATTCTATTTAACTACTAGAAGTGGTTACCCGGCGTCGCCTGGGTAGAGGGTTTTTTTTCAAAGTTAGTCTCGCAGATCCATTATTACTTATCACAAGTTAGATTATCACTGGATGCCCCATAAAAATCCCCACGTAAATATCCCCCTCTACCCAGGCGAGTTTTTAAATAAATCAATTCTTAATGGATAATCAATTTTGTTTATGAACTCACGTTTTTTCTATTTAACCCATAGATGGGGCCCTAACAGGTACTACCACTCCGGGTCAGAGTGGACCTGGGAGCAATGGTGATGAATGGGTGCTCTACATTTCCCAAACCTCCAGAACTGGAACCTCACCATCAGATAGAGTTTAACGTCTTTCCCAGGACATGTAGACCCTCAACCACCGCCATCTAGCACCCATATTGGGCAATCATATAGGTGCTAGGGCTTGACGTAACCAGCCGATTGATCGGAGGGGGCCTCTCCAAGCGTTCGTCTAGCCTAAGTAAGGACCAAAGTGGAGTATTGTAAGTCATGGACTGCTCAACCACCTGGGTTCTATCCTTAAGCATCACGGGTCGCCACTCACGGCCAACAGGTGGCCCCATTGGGGGAGTCTTACCCCTCTGCAGAGGTGCAGTTGGTGCATAACGCCTCAGCCGACAGGGTGGCCCCTCCCGGTGCCATGTTGTTTTTTGTTTTTTTTGTTGTTTTTTTTGGGGGGGTACAATTGTTTTTGTATTCTTTTTTACTCTAGTAATGTTAATAACATATTTTATCCATCTCTGTTTTTTAATTATTGTCACTCATTATTAATTCTTTTTTTTAATTGATTTTTGTTGCTTTTTTTTATCTTTAAATTTGCTCGGTTCGGTTCGTCATCCTGTTACGTACTGACGTTTTCACAGTACCAAATCAGCATATATGTTGTATACCCTTTTCTTACTACTTCTAGTCGTCTTCTCTTCTGACCGGCTTTGCTATTCTGATCGTCTATCATCTTGGTCTGGTCTAGCGTCTGGTGTTGACTTTGTATATCTTCTAAGGTCTGGTCTTCTGTGGGACTTCTCCTTATCAGAAGCCCTGTGTTATTGTTAGTTTTTTTGGTAATAAACACAAGATTTCGTTTTACGTTGATGTTACTTTATTTATAAATCCCCAAACCAGACGTCTGCGCAGATCCTTACATCTTGCTAGCTCGGCTTCTAACTCCTAACTGACTTAAACATACTATATCCTTAAACCGGAACAGGGTCTTCTATGCCTTCCGATTCTCACGATTTATCCCCGGAAGGCAAGGTGAGATTGAGGTCAAGCGCCGTCACTCACCCTCAAGGCCATCAGCTGCACTAATCGCCATTATGATTTCTACAATACCTTATAAAAGCATTAGGGATCCAATAATTATGTAACAATCCTACAACACCGTTCTTTCAATTTCGATTTATTGTGTATTCGTTTAAAAAACAAAACAAAAAAACGGTAATCTGAACATTAGTTACATAAATGAGAGTAACCTCCCCTTGTTTTTTTTCACTTTGAAGAAGCCTTTTTTGTTCGGCCATTTTCATTTCACCGTAAATCTACATTGAAAATACGAATTTGTTCGAATCAATACAACTGCATGCTTTAACACGAAAACATCATAAAATGTGTTCTCAATTATGCTTGCGCATTATTTGAAAGGAACTTAATTGTTATTAAGAACACATTTTATGATATTTTCCTGTAAAAACATGCAGTTGGATTGATTCGAACAAATTCGTACTTTCAGTGTAGATCTACGGTGAAATGAAAATGGCCGACCAAAACATAAGGCTTCCTCAAAGCGAAGCAAACAAGGGGAGGTTACTCTCATTTATGTAACTAATGTTCTGATTACCAAAATAAATTTAAAAAAATATCTAATCGTTTTACAAGCCCCATCCCTTGTCAGATGTCTTATCTTATCACTGTTTGCATCCAACTCCCGCTAGGTGGCTCCAAGACCCGCAGAGCTGCAGTCACATCCTATTATATATCTCAATTAAAACACAAAACTCAACAGATGGAAGATATAGTGGCCATGACCATAATTGACAGTGATCAGACTAAGAGTACATTATACTTGAAGTCATATGAAGTAAAATTGGCTTTAAAAGTATTTTGTTTATTTTTAATCAATATCAGGTAATTATAATAACAGGCTGAGTAGTACACCAGACATATTTGATGTAGAGGAAAGAAATTGGAGAACTTACTACAAATTAAGTCAAGTACACACACACACACACACACACACACACACACACATAAACTATATATACATATATACACATGGAAGCGCGTGGTCTAATGGTTAGAGTCGTAGAAAATTGACTCGTCTACCCGAGTTCAATTCCTGGACGAAGCTGTTTGGATTTCACATGGCGCTAATACCCTTGGGAAAGGTATGAATCCAATTCTCCCTCCAGTTATGGGTAAATGGCAGGACAGGCTGGGCTCTTTAACCATTGCTATGTAACGAGTCTAGGAGAAGGAAAACTCTGAATTGAAACCTGTTAAACTCCGCTTAAGAATTTGACCGTGTGTCGCATCCTGCTCGTGTGGGGGGGTTGATATATATATACACACGAGGGTCTTCAAAAATTAATGCCATTTTGTTTAGGAGAGAGCAATATTTACCTTTGAAAAAAAAGGAACAACTCAATAAACCGTCATTCTGTAATAAATTTATTTCGACCAATATATATATATATATATATATATATATACAATCTTGACAGATCGATCGCAAAAACGATAATTCATGAGAATAAGATTATTACTCACCATGAATATGGTTAATAAAATAAATAAATAATTAAATAAATTAAAAAGAATGCCCCCACATAGACTCTCACTACCTACTCTGCTCCATTCTGTTCCTCGCCACCTACACTTCAGGAATAAAAAAAATAAAAAATTCTCCCCCCCTACTCCTTCCACCAAACTAACCCAGTGACCTAATATATATATATATATATATATATAATATATATATATATATATATATATATATGAAGTAAATGGAGGTTAATCCGACAGTATGAATTTAACATGGAATACATCATGAACATTTTTGATACTTATTATACACTTTTTATATATTTTTACATCAAACTCTTTTGAGTTTTTATTATGGATTATAATGCTTCTGATTTTTAAAAATAAAGTTTATTTTATTTTTAACACAGAATACGCATTCTTGAAAAAATTCCACCATCGAATACCAGCGTTCGTTTGTACCTCCTATCTAACGGTTATTTTTTCCGTCTTTCCTTTATATGTTGCTCTTGATGAAGACCGCTCTATTAAAAGGTCCAAACAGATTCTGTCAGCAAATTAATAACATCATTTGTTTTTTCTAAAAATGTTAAATTCATATAATATATATATATATATATATATATATATATATATATATATACTCAAGAGAAATGCTAAGCTGCCTATGCAAATAACTGGATGTTATGAAGTATTGGTTCCTCTCTGTTGGAACTTCACTGGTGAACCTCGCCGGAAATAATGACAAAGTCTTTACCGGAAGTTCGTGCAAGTTATTGTTTGGTTGCTTTCCGTCATATCAAAATTTTCCGAAGACTTCCGCCATCTGCAAATCCATGTAATGTTGATAATCAATCAAATAATCCTCACTGAGTATATTTCTACCGGAAGCGAATGCTTATATCCAGAAATGCGTGTCCTGTAATTTTCTTGTTTTCGCAGTGTCTATATATATATATATATATATATATATATATATATATATATATATAATCAAATTTGTCTGTTTTAATAAATCATCTGTTGCCCGAAATCAACTAATTTAGCTGCGAGTTGAAAACAATGGGAATAGAAAATTTGGTTATTTCCTAGTTGAGTTACATGAGTGACCCAGAAAAAACAGAACCCAAATTATTTATTTATTTTCCCATTAAACTAACCCTAAATCCCAACCCTAACCATAACCATAACCATAAACGCTAACCCTTGTTGGACTTAAACTTCAAAAAAAAATTAAATTAAAATTAACAGTTTTATTACAAAATTTGTGGGTTCTGTTTTTTCTGGGTCACCCTGTAATATTCTGTTACCCAACTAGAAGGTTAGAGTTTAGGGTTAGGGTTTAGAGTTAGGGTTAGGGTTAGGGTTGGGGTTTAGGGTTAGTTTAATGGGAAAATAAATAAATTGGGTTCTCTTTTTTTCTGGGCCACCCTGTAATATCATGTTACTCAACTAGAAAATAACTGAACATTTCTTAAGAAATTAATGTAGCCAAAGGCAAGGTGTTTGAATTGATAGTTATGGTTATACATTCAAAATACCTTAGACTGGTACAGGGCCTCACTGTAAGGATCAAACTCATTAGAGTAAATACGATCTGGAAGAGTAGCTTGGTAATTATAGTAAATCCTGAGCCCCCCCCCACACACACACACACACCTGCACACACACATACACCACACACACACATATCCATTATATAAATGTTTTCACTTAACAAATGGACTTGTCACTGTTACCAGTACATTTTCCGTCCCATTTTTGTGGATTGTCAAAGACTTTCAAAACCTTTTTTAAACTTTCTAAAAACAATTTCTTCAGAGGAAAGTTTGTCCTGATGATAACATAAGGTCGAAATTAGTTGAGAACAATTCAAAAATAAATAACATAAAATAAATATTCCTGTCTGTCTTATCTTTTTTTTCATCTTACATCATATAGTTATTTACTAAGCTTAGCTTAGATATGACAAAAAGGGCTCCCAATGAGAATCGAACTCACTAACAATGGTTTGTGAAGCGAGCTTGCTAACCATTACACCACGTGAGGTGACCAAAATGTTATATCATATATCTTATTTAATATACTTACACACACACACACACACACACACACACACACACACACACACACATATATATATATATATATATATATATATATTTGCTTGAAGGCAACTACAATGCGAATATCGCATAAATTCGATAATTATAGAAGATAATAATAATGACAAGTGAATCCCGCAAAGAATCACTCGGTGTGTAGAATATCGTACAGACTGTTTCTATCATGGCTGAAACAGTATAGTGTTTAACTATCCTGCTAGAGGTCACGGTTTCGATTCCTGTCGGAGGGGAGTCGTTAGTATATATCGCTGATGAGACTTAATAAAGTTGAAACAGTCTGTACGATATTCTACACACCGAGTGATTCTTTACGGGATTCACTTGTCATTATTATTATCTTATATAATTATCGAATTTATGCGATATTCGCATTGTAGTTGCCTTCAAGCAAAAATATAAATATTATCGACAATGCTTCTAAAAAAATAAACAAACATCCAAAAAATCTTATATATATATATATATATAGTGAAAAATTTGAAAAAACCCAGGTTCATAAAATGGGTGATATTTATTTCGCCAACGCTGCAGTGTTTCAATCTGTTTTAGTAGATCTTCATCAGGGCTTTTGTTTATTTGAGGAAAAATAAATTTATCTCAGAGAATAAAGAGACTGTGAGAGTCTTTTGTTGGTCAATCTATTTAAAAATGTTGACTGAAAAACTAGCGTTTTTGGATGTTTGAAATTATGAACGCTAAGACAATATATATGATTATTATTTTGTATATTTTTATCATTTTGTTTATTTTATTTTATTTTTTAATTATTCTGTTTTATTAATTATATTAACTAGTACAAAATAAAAATCACCCTCCGGGCGATGTAAAAATAGATTTTTGAAACATATTGCCTGAGGGGTGGGAGTTAAAAATTCAATGTCGGCGAGTTTGTACCCTAAGTAAGTAAAATCATCAAATTCATTAAAGGATTAGAATATAAAACAATTTGAAATGTAAACTTTAAATATGTATTAAAATAAAACAAACTATATAATATATATACATAATACCAGTGATGTATTTATTAAAACTTGTTTTAAAAAACAATGAGGACTGTCTAATGTTGCATGTTCAAATTTTGAGTGTATTTATTCTATGTTATGACGATTTTGGGTAATGTGACGTAAGCAGTGACGTAGTTTTTGTTACAGACAAAAACCGGAAGCGAATCTCCATTATTAATAGATTATATTAATCATAGTTTAGTTTATAACTGATGACTTAAATTGACTGAAGTTAGCATCGCTCCTTTTATAAAAAATGGTCTTGCTTGTTTCTTTGCAGTTAAACTTTTTGTACCGTTGGGTATTTTTATCTTAGATATTTGTTCCCTTATGTTATTTTATTTATTTTTACTTTATACAAGGGGGTGTCTATTCTTCCTGCCACCTATCGGTAAATAGTAGGGTAGATAGGGCTCTTTTACCTTGGTACGACAACCAGTCTAGGAGAAGGAAAACTCTGAACTCAAAGCTGTTAAACTCCGCTTAATAAATTGACCTTGTGTCACATCCTCCTCTTGCGGAGGGGCTGGTAAATACATATACGTGTGTGGAAGCGCGTGGTGTAATGGTTAAAGTCATGGGAAATGGACTCGTCGACCCTAGTTCAAATCCTGGATGTGATCATTGCCTTTCACTTAGCGCTAATACCTTTGGAAAAGGTATGAATCCTACTTGCCCTCCAGCTATGGATAAATAGTAGGGCAGACTGGACTCTTTAACCTTGATTATGTAATCGAGCTTGGAGAAAAAAACTCTGAATCCAAACCTGTTGAACTCCGCTTAAGAAATTGATCTTGTGTCACATCCTGCTTGTGCGGAGGGGCTGGTAAATACATATACGGGGGAGAGTGAAAAATTATCCACACTTTCGCCATAACATATCTTTATAATTGTCGCACTGCGTTCTGCTCATGCGCGCTCATAGATGGCGCTGTTGTAGTCATGTGATCAAAGTTTGAGACCGGTCGCGACACTTTGCTTGCTGTCTTTACAGTGTAAACATGACGGCTCCATTAACAGTATACACCAAGGAAGAACAAAGAGCAGTGACCCAATTTCTCTGGTCGGAAGGATTGTCAGTGGCTGAAATCCATTGAAGGATTTTAACACTATACAGGGACAGTGCGCTACCGCGTGGAAGTGTATATGAGTGGATAAAAGGTATGGACGCGCATGGTATAATGGTTAGAGTTATGGGAAATGGACACGTCGCCCCGAGTTCAAATCCTGGATGTGGTAATTGCATTTCACTTAGCGTTAATACCCTTGGGAAAGGTATGAATCCTACTCTCCCTTCAGCTATGGATAGATAGTAGGGCAGACTGGGCTCTTTAACCTTGGTTAGGCAACCGGTCTAGGAAAAAGAAAACTCTGAATTCAAACCTGTTGAACTCCGCTTAAGAAATTGACATTGTGTCACATCCTGCTCGTGCGGAGTGGTTGGTAAATATATATATGAGTGGATAAAAGTTTTAAAGTGACCGGACAGGCGTGACGCACGAAGAGGAGGCAGGACATTCGTCAACCTCCACCACTGATGAGCTGATTCAGCAAGCTGGAGAGATGGTATAGTGAACCGGAGAGTTATCATTGATGAGGTAGCTTGTCATCTGCAGATTGGTCATGGTTCTCCTCTCAAATCATCCACGATGAGCTCGATTTTCATAAAATATGAGTGGTGAAAATTTTTGAATCTCCCTCGTATACATATATTCCTAGTCGGATGCTCTACCGACTGAGCGAAACCGGTCCTAATATATATTATATATATATATATATATATATGTGTGTGTGTGTGTGGTGTGTGTTGTGTGTATGTATGTATATATATGTATATATAATAAGTAAGAAATAACAAAAGACTTAGAGATTTAGCGTTATAGTCTATTTCAGAGAACTTAGACAAAGTGTCTAACTCTCCCGACTCATCAGATGCGAATGAGTCGGGAAAGTTAGACACTTTGTCTAAGCTCCCTGAATAGACTATAACGCTAAATCTCTAAGTCTTTTGTTATTTCTTTACTTATAAATTTGCTCTGTGACTCTAACATTAAGAGCACACATTGAGCTCT
>CM042142.1:106130821-106167839 GCA_023376005.1 Doryteuthis pealeii | reverse complement strand
TTAATATATTGTTTCTCCGGACAAAAAGTTTTATGTTAAAATACAAACTATTAAAGGCCCGGAAGGTTTTTTTTATACTCTCGAAAGTTAGAAAAAAAAATTAAAAAATTAAAAAATAAATATAATATAATATATATATATATATATATATATATTATATATATATATTATATATATATAAAAGTATATATATATTTTTTTTAAGTTCTTTTTTTCGAACGTTTTCAAAAATTCTCCGGAGTCTAACGAATTTTATTTAGAAAAAATAAGGAATTTACTCTGGAGGGAAGGTTCGATATCTTTTCGTGTTGCGGAACATTTTTTTCTATTATTATATTCATTTCATTTTGTTATTTAAAAATAATAATAGATAGAATAATGTACACATGGATAAAACTCCTGACTTTGGAAACACGTGTAATTAAATTAATTAAATAATCCTATTTTATCCATTCTATAACTTCTTTCCTTTTATTTCTCTTTTCAACACACACACACACACACACACACACACACTATATATATTATATATACAATATATATATATATGTGTGTGTGTTGTGTGTGATATATTATATATATAGAAGAGAGAGAGAGAGAGAGAGGGAATATATATATATATTTCTATAAGCCTGTGTGTATCTCTCTGTTTGTTTTAGAGAAGAGAGGGGCAAGTCTACTTTAGGGCGACAAATCTAATTACCTGAAAATAGGTTTTATCACAAGTACCCCCCTCGAAAAAAAAATGATTATGCTCTATAGTAGAGTAATGATGTCACGTTGAGAACATTTTTTCTATGGTTAGTCATATATATATATAAATATATTCTATGGTTAATTGTACACACACACACACACACATATATATATATATATATATATATATATATATATATATATATATATATATATATATGACGGATACTTTTAGTGCAATATACTTATTCGGTGATTTTACCGGCGACCAAGAAACGTTGCAATGAGATACCAGTCATTGTCGCAGCCAGTGCTGTTGAAGAACGAAGGTCTATAAGATAAGTAAAGCGAACCGGCTAAAAGATAGAACAATGTCATAAATTCGGTTAACGTTTCATCATATCCTCGTCACTCATCGTTGACGCTATGTCTGGCGTTGATCTAACTTCTGTGCCAATCTGAGCCTCTGTGCCCGTGTCTGTACGTAGACAATGTGAGCGCACCTGTGTATTTATGTGTGTGTTTGCGTATTTCTCTGGGTTTGGTTTGGTTTGTTTTACGGCATATCAACCTCACTGGGTCATTTAATGCCGATAAAGTTTTGAAATAGATTCATTCTTAATGGATAATCAATTTTGTTTATAAACTCATGTTTTTCTATTTAACCCATAGATGAGACCAGGGCTCGACATTAAAGCTGTCCCGTCGTCCCGGGGGCGATAAAAATTACATCTGGGACGATCAATACGCCATCCGGGACAGTGTGCCGGGGACAGTAAAAAAAATTCCTAAAAGTTAGTACTACATTCTAATAATGGCCGTCCAATGATTGCCCGAATGCTAACCTCAAAATGAGGCTACGGCGCCGCAGGTCTATTTTCAAAGCCATGTAATGAATAATGGTGGAGGGTGATAGTTTAAAATGACCGAATTATGTACTACTAACCCCACTCAGGGTAACTTAAAGTAAAAAAGTTTTTTTTAGCTCAAAACACTCTAGGAAATGGATTTTTTGTCCAAATATCCCAGAATTATCACTGCTTCAGGTTTTCTTAATGTGTATTATATATATATAGTCACATGTATATCTATCTATCTATATAGTCAGCTGTATATATATATATAATTATATATATATTATATATATAATATGATGAAGAGAATGACTTACCGGGAAATATAATATTGAGTTAAACGCAATATTGATGGTTGATACAAGTATTAACTATAAAAATATATGTGTGTCACTCAGATTTCAGAGAAAAAAACATTAGTTTAATTTGGTGTGAAAAATTTGCATAGAATGAAAATTATAAAAATGGATAACATTTTTTCTGAATTTAAATAAAAATAAATAAACCATGTGATTAACACTTCGGTTGTGTAAGAAAAAGCAATTACCGGAAACATGACTAAAAAAACAATTGACAAATTGTATCCATGCGATATCTTGGCCGTGAAAGTAACTAGAAGCGGTTACCCGGCGTTGCCTGGGTAGAGGGGGGGATAATAAAAGTTAGTCTCGCAGATCCATTGATTGATTTGGTCTTACATAATTGATTTGTTTATGTTTTAATCACCAACCCCACCAATGACTTTCCCTTCTCTTACTAATCAAATCCTAATTTTTAAATTTTTAAATATCTTCCGAGATATAAATAAAATCTCCATTATTTTTGCTAAAAAGAAATTCCGATTTTTAACCGCCAAAATAAATTAAATGCAGTCGCAGAAAATTCTTCATCTCCCAATCCTTAATTATTTATTTGTTATTTATTGTTTTTTTTTTTTTTTTTTTTTGTTTTTTTGTTTTTTTTTTTTTTTGGGGGGGGGTGTTATTGTTGTTGTTGTTGTTGTAATTTCTAAGCCTTTCTTTCCTTCCTTCTTTCTTTCCTTCTTTCTTTCTTTTTTTCTTGAATATGTTTTTCTTTCTTTCTCGATTTCTTTATTTCTTTGTTTCTTTGTTTCTTTCTTCATTTCTCGATTTTTTTTCTTTCTTTGTACGTTTTCCCCCTTTTTTCTTTCTTTTTTTTTTTGCTTACCTGCTTTCTCTCCTTTCTTTCTTTCTTTCATTCTTTCTTTCTTTCTTTCTTTCTGGTAATAGTGAATAGGTATATTATATTTACTTTGTCATTAATTGTTTTATTTTCATAGTTTCCTCCGGACATACATTCATGCACACAACAGTCCTTTATGTATGTATAGATTAATATCTAAGAAATTAAAAAATAAAGTAATTGTTGATTATAATTGATATTCATATGTCTTTTTATACTTTTTATACGTATTTTCATACATGGTGCGCGACTTCTGGGACACCCTGTATATATAATATATGGGTGCTCCCTAGCCACTTTAGGTGTGGGGTCTTCATATTTTAAACCCTGAGCAAAGTCCCAAGCCACCGGTCCTCCAATCTGAGAAAGAAAACTCCTCACACCAAAACATACTGGGTATATGGTAACTAGCCATATACCTAATGCCCCGTAGAGGTCAAACTCCGTGTAAAAACAACATGTGATCAAAACAAACACCTAACGTGTGACACAGAGTGCACCTGTATAGATTATGCTGTTTTGATGGAGAGAGTGTGCTTTGTACCGCACAAGCAACAGACCACTGCAAACAAATCGTAGTGCAGGCTGATTGGAAACTGAGTGACTCAAAATCCTGCTAATGTATGTATCAAGAAGAGATTTTTCTTGATAACATACACAACGTATGATGAAACAAGTCATTCACTGCTGACCCTCATTTATCGTTTACGATAAGAGAATCCGCCATATATATATATATATATATATATATATATATATATATATATGGTGAGTTTACTTGTCATAATTATTTTCAATAATTATCGAATTTTATATGATATACGCATTGTAATTGCCTTCCAAAAATATAAATAATAATATACTTTACAAAATAATGCTTCAAAAGCCAATTATCAAATTCCACACACACACACACACACACACACACACACACACATATATATATTATATATATATATATATTCGACTGAGATTAAAAATTATCCGCATTCTTGTTTTATGGAAGCCGAGCTCATCGTGGATGACTTGTTAGCAGAATCATGATTAATTTGCAGAGAACAAGATAACTCGCCGGTTCAGCAATACCATCTCTAGATCTTGCTGAATCTTCTCATCCGGAGTGGAGGTTGACTGGTGTCCTGTTCCCTTTTCGCTTGTCCGGACATTTTAAAACTTCTATATCCCCTCATACACACTTCTTCCAGGTTGTGGCAGTGTCAGTGCTACTGTACGGCTGCATCACTTGGACTCATAGAGAAAAGGATAGATTGGAGCTACTCGAGGATTCTGCGTGCTGCCTTAAACAAACCTTGGAAACAGCACCCCCACAAGCAGCTGTACGGCCACTTGCCCTCTATCCCACAAACCAACCGACTAAGACAAACAAGGTATGCTGGACACTGATGGAGAAGAAAGGATGAACTCATAAGTGACGTTTTTATGTGAACACCTACACATGGACATACCGGTGTAGGCCTACCAGCAAAAACTTATATCAATTAGTTCTGTGCGGATTCTGGGTGAAGCGCAGAAGACCTGCCAGGGGCGATAACCGGTAGGGACGATTGGGGAGAGAGAGAGAGAGAGAGAGAGAGAGAGGGAGAGAGAAAGAAAGAGAGAGAGAGAGTTGTGGATATCCGTGTTGTCATTGCGACCTGATGATGATGATGATGATGATAATATACATATATATACTGGGATAGGTAAATTGATATATGTATAGACTGAGATAGATAGATAGATAGATAGATAGATAGATAGATAGATATGTAATGGCTCAGACTAATACATCTGGACAAATTGTAATAACTACATATCTACATACCTATCTACATAGATACATAGATATATATACGTATAGACTGAGATAGATAGATAGATAGATAGATAGATAGATAGATAGATCTGAATTGGCTCAGATTAATACATCTGGATAAATTGAAATACCTACCTATCTACATACATATTTACATACATACATCACTTATTTCTTAGTTCCCACTTTCCTGATAATTACCGGGTAACAGCCGGAAGCATTTTAATCAAGGACACACACCGGCGATAACTCATGAGGAGGACGACCATTCACCCAGCTGCTTTCCACCCATCTTAAGCAAAAATCATATACATATTATTATAAATATATATATATATATATGTACATATATATATATATATACATATATATATAAATATATATATATACATACATATATATATAATATATATATATAATATTATAATATATATATATATATATATATATATATATATATATATATATATATATATGCCCATACCTGTCTATATTCATCTCTCATCACCCACTATCTCACTTAAACACATGCATACGCACGTCAGCTGAAATTACACACACACGCACACAGTTAACCAGACTGTACACATAACATATACAAGCACGAGCACGCACATATATACACATACAGACACACACACGCACGCACACACACACACACACACACACACACACATAAATACACTTACATCTACTTTTTTTATTTATTAATCTGATATATGCCACATGTGCATAGAAGAGCAAAATAAGAATACAGAAATAAGAAAACACTACATTTTAATTTTATTATTATTTGTCTTTATCATTGCATTGCTTGCAAAATATCTGTAAATTTCTACTCTCCCGGGTCTTGCAATGGCCGGATGTCATTTCTAATTAAAAGATATGTGATTTTTCCCCCTTGAAGATGAGAGAATTAAATTTTCTAGCAGTGTAGATATTTTTTGTTTGTTGGGTTGTTTACTTTTTGTATTTTGTATCCTTTTTTTTTTTTTTTCCTATGCCTCATCAACAATCACAAACAGCCAGCCGACAAAACTTGCTTTTGATATTTGAAAGCAGGAACGAATGCAAGTAACAGCACGCGTCAAACTAGACATTGAACAATTTTTCATCTTTATTATTTATTGAGAGGGACACAATAAAATGAAATAAAATAAAATAAAATAAAAATAAAACTGAGCACTTTGAAAATCTTCAATCCCATTATGTTGTTGCATTAGTTTACGTTCTTTCTAGGCTTATTTTGCTTGCAATTTCTCTGGTTCGTATTTTTTGTTTTGTTTTGTTTGTTTGTTTTTATTTTTTTTTTTTTTTTGTTTTTGGGTTTGTTTGTTTTCCCATCCTTTCGCTTTCTTTCTATTCTTTCACGTTTTTATTCTATTCGTTTCGCTTTTTTTTTTTTCGCAGCTTACTTTTCTCTGTGTGATTCTCTTCTCTTTTCTCTGTATTTCATTTCCACTTTTCCTATTTTTTTCTTTCTCTATACAGATCTTTTCATTTTTTTTTCTATTTTTTCTATTCTCTCTTTCTTTGTTTCTCTTTTTCTTTTTTTCTTTTTCTTTTTCTTTTTTTAGTATTTTGTATTTTTCTAGTCTCTCTATCTCGTTTTCTCCTCGTCTTTCCTCCTTATCCAAGTTTTTATTCCTTATTTCTTTAATTCTTTCTTTTTCTTTCTCCCCTTTTTTCTCTTTTTGGCCATTTTTATTCGTTCCTTCTCTTTTCCATTTTTCTATTCTTTATTTTTCCTTTTTCGAGTCTTTTTTAAAAATCTCTATTTCTTCTATTTTTTATTCCTTCTTCATATTTTTCTCACCTCTCTTCATTCTTTCATTTTTTTTCTCGCCCTTTTCTCTTTTTCACTATTCTTTCACTTTTACTTTTTTTCACTATTTCTTTCCTTCTTACCGTTTCCGTTTTTCATTTCTTTTTGTTTCTTGTTTTAGTTTCTCTGTTAATTCCCTCCTCTTTCTCCATTTTTTATTTCCTCTTTTTCTTATTCTTTCTTTCCCCATATATATTGTTTTCTTTTTTCTTTCTTTCTCTTTTTTTTTCTAGAAGTTTCTTCTCATTTGCTCCTTTTGTACTGTTTCTTGTCTCTCTATTTTGATTTCTCATAGTCTTTCCTCTCTATCCAAGATTTTATTTCAAATTTGTTATTCTTTCCTTCTCTTTCTCCCCCTTTATTCTTGTTAGCTATTTTTATCCTTTCCCTCTCTCCTTTTTTCATTTTTTTATTCTTTCCTTTTCTCCTTATCATAAACTTTTTTCACTATTTTTTCTATTTTTTCTTCGTTCTCCATATTTTTCAAATCTTTTTTTTTTTTACTTTCTCTATGTTATTCCATCCTCTTTCTCCATATTTTATTCAATCTTCTTTCGATTCTTTCTTTTTCTCTATAAATGTTTTCATTATTTTCTATTCTTTCTTTCTTTCTTTATTTCTTCTTTCTCTCTCTTCTTCTATCTTTATTCTAGTATTTTCTTCTCACTCGCTCTTTTATTACTTTTACTAGTCTTTATATTCACTTTCTTCTACTCTTTCCTCCCTATCCAAAAATGTATTTCCTATTTTTTAGTTTTTCTCCTTTTGGCTATTTTTTATCATTTCCTACTCTATCTTTTTCATTTTTTATTCTTTCCTGTTCTCCTTATCATAGATTTTTTTCACTATTTTTCTATTTTTTCTTCCTTCTCCATATTATTCTAACCTCTCTATTTCATTTTTCATCCATTCTCCCCTCTTTTTCTCTTTTTCACTATTTTTCTATTCTTTCTTTCTCACCCTTTCCGTTTTTGTTTTTGTTTTTTACTTTTTTTCTAGTTTTAATTTCTCTGTGTTTTTCTCTCCTCTTTTTTCATGTTTTATTTAATCTTTTACTATTCGTTCTGTCTCTCGATATATATTTTCATTCTTTCTTTCTTTCTTTCTTTCTTTCACTTCTTTTTCTTTTCTATTTTTTCTCGTAGTTTCTTCTACTTCACTCCTTTTGTACTTTTTTTGTCTCTCTATCTCGCTTTCTCCTAATCTGTTCTCCCTATCCAAATTTTATTTACTGTTTCTTTGGTTAAATCGAACTTAACGGACCTAAATTCCACCATCATGTCACCCCCACCGAAAGAAAAAATACCAAAAATCAGGAAATTAACCGAATTTTATGAATTTTTCAGTGTTGATATATTGATGAATAAACAATATAATGCACCAGTTATTTTATTTAAAAACTTTTACATTTTTTCAGGTCATTTAACTTTGAACCACGTATCTTTGAGGCGTAACACAGATTCTCAAAGATATGTGGTCAAAGTTAACTGACCTGTAAAAATGTAAAAGTTTTTAAATAAGATAACTGGCGCATTATATATTTTATTCATTAATATATTAACACTAAGATTTCATTAAATTCCGTTAATTTCCTGATTTTTGGTAATTTCCTGATTTTTTTTTCTTTCGGTGGGGTGACATACGATGGTGGAATTTAGGTCCGTTAAGTTCGATTTAACCATTTGTTTAATCTTTATTTCTCTTTCTCCCCTTTACTCTTTTTGACTATCTCCCTTCTCTCCCTTTTTTTTTTCTATTCATTCCGTTTTCCCCCTTTTCTCTATTTTTCTAGTTTTTCTTCTTTCTTGATATTTTTCTTACCTCTCTATTCCATTCTTTCATTGTTTTTCTCACCTTTCTCTCTTTTGCATTATTTTCTATTCTTTCCTTTTCTTATTCCATTTTTCCTTTTTTTTTTTCCTAGCCTTTTCTCACTCTTTTTTTCTCTCCTAGTTTTTCTTCATTCTCATAGTTTTACCACTCTATTCTTTCATTTTCTTTCACATCTCTTCTCTTTTCACTACTTTATATTGTCCCCCTCTCTCTCTCTCAGTCTCTTTCTCTTTCTCTCTCTCACACGCACACACACACACACACACTCTCTCTCTCTCTCTCTCTCTCTCTCTCTCTCTTTCTCTCTCTCTCTCTCTCTCTCTCTCTCTCTCTCTCTCTCTCCTTTTTTTCTAAACATTTTTGTCCCTTTTTTTTCTATCATTTCCTTCTCACTCGGTCCTTTTGTACTTGTCTTTCTATTTTGCTTTCTCCTAGTTTTTCCTCCCTTTCCAAGTTTTTTTTCCTATTCTCTTTTATTCTTTTATTCTCTCCCTTCTTCATTTTATTTTTTTGGGGGGGTTCTCCAACTTTTTTCTCGCGCGTTTTGTTACGCTATTAGGGTTGCTTCGATAATTAAGGTTCGAAAAAGAAGGGAAAAAATAAAATAGAATATGGGTGAAGAAGAAGGAAAGAAATATTTTGGAAAAATATTGTTAAAGAAAGAATGTATTTGTAGTACAGTTTGTTTAAAATGTTTGTTGAAATTCCAACAGAGAATTGCTTGGGTTGAATATTTTCGGGAGACTTATAAACATTCTGGGCAGGGGAATGTCAGATTGTTTGGCTAAAATTCCAGTCTATACAATCTGACAATATACAATGGAATTAAAATATGACGTAAGGAAATAATCAGCTGATTATCGGTAATTATAAAAGAGGGGGTGA
The DNA here is from genome assembly GCA_023376005.1 of Doryteuthis pealeii. NCBI lineage: Eukaryota > Metazoa > Mollusca > Cephalopoda > Myopsida > Loliginidae > Doryteuthis > Doryteuthis pealeii. The sequence continues at coordinate 106,158,727 of CM042142.1, read as the reverse complement.
ATAATCGAAGGGGAGAAAAGAGCGAAGCCAGGCCACGAAAGGTGTATTGAGGCAGACACGCGACGATGTTTTGAGAGAGCGAGTCGGCAACTTAAACATTTGGACGATTTCGTTCTTTAACCCCAATTTTAACACCGTAAAATGACAAAGGCATTGGCGTTTTGTAAAAAATCTAAAGATAAAATTAACAAGAAAAGAAGACACGCCAATGGTCTATAGGCTTATGTACCATCCGCCACACACACACACACACACACACATATATATATATATATATATATATATATATATATATATATATATATATATATATAGTGTGATGTTCCTTTGTCACCTAATAAATAGATATGTAAAACCTTATATATTTATCTTATTATATCATAATATATATATATATATATATATATATATACATATATATATATATATATATATATAGTCATCCACAGACATGTGTTTCGACTTACCAAGTCTCTTCAGTGCGGCTAGATATTTGTGAGCTACCTACAGCCGGGATAGAAACCCGATCGATTAAGCATCAGGCGGGCAGCTTAAGCGCTCGGCTATCGTCACCAACAGAATGCGAAGGGGATTTTAACTGTTTTAATACAAACATCTGTATGTATGTAAAGGCTACCATAGAGTGCTCTACCCCTTTTATAGGAGAGCGTTACGTTTACGCTTTAGTTGACGGTCATCAGCGAAATCCGCTCCAAAGTGCTCAATCTCAGGGGGATGGGGAGCATATATAGTCATCCACAGACATGAGTTTCGACTTATTAAGTCTCTTCGGTGTGGCTAGACATTTGTGGGCTACCTACAACCGGGATAGAAACAGGATCAATTCAGTATCAGGCGGACAGCTTAACCGCTCGACTATCGTCACCCACAGAAGGCGAAGGGGATGTTAACTGTTTTAATACACACACATCTGTATGTATGGAAAGGCCGCCATAGAGTGCTCTATCTATTTTATAGGGGAGCGTTGCGTTCTTCGTAAGAAAACTGTCAGTTACCAAGCGCCGTTGACTTCATATCCACACTACACTTAGATACACAAGCTCTATCAATTGAGCCATATTTATTTATGAATATAGTATACTATATATATATATATATATTATATATATATATATATATTAGTATTTATATTTTTTGTGCTTGAAGGCAATTACACTGCGCTTATCGCATAAAATTCGATAATTATAGAAGATAATAATGACAAGTGAATTTCGCAAAGAATCATTCGGTGTGTAGAACATCGTACAGACTGTTTCAACTTTATTAAGTCTCACCAGCGATGTATACTAACGATTTCCCTCCGACAGAAATCGAAACCGGGACTTCAGCAGGATAGTCAAAAACCGTACTGCTTCGGCCACGATACAGCACGGAAAAGATTCCTGCGAAATTAACCAATATATATAAGGTGTGTCAAGAAAGTATCGAGATTTTTTTGTACTTTTTGACACACCATGCATTCTGAAAAAAATGAACTTTACATTTATTGTTCATTTCTATCTTGGTAAATACAGCTTCAATCTCGATGCTTTTTTTATACACCTTATATATATATATATAATATATATATATATATATATATATATATATATATATATATATATGGGTGCCAGTAGCATTTGACATCCATATATGGTGATAAAAAAAACAGGAAATAGTCTTACTCGAACACGAGTTGACAGCCATTATTATTACACACACACACACACACACACACACACCACACATAATATATATATAATATATATATATATATATATATATATATATATATAGTATACGAGATTAAGTTAATGATTCACTAATCCATAACGGTATTTTTGATATGAAAATGTTCCTTGATGTTTGATACACTGAATTAGCTGTATTGAAAAAGGAGGAAATTTATATATATATATATATTATATATATATATATATATATATATATATATATATATATATATATATTTGTTGCATAGAATAATTTTTTTTTGTTTTATTTTTTTTTTTTTACTCATTAGGTTGTGGACTGATTGATGTAGCTGCCGATAATAAAAAAAAAAAGACTGTCATTTATTCTTTCTTTTTATTTATCTTTTATTTATTGCATAAAATCAAAAGTCGATTGCTTGATTGAATGAAAATGTTTTGAGACAAAAATGAAATGACAGAAAATATTGATTTGAGTCGACAGGAAGAAATTGAAAATAAAGTTAAAGCGATTTTGCTTAAAATTATTTTGTTGACTTAAAAAAAAAAAAAAGAGAAAAGGAGATAAACACGAACTGAACAAAGAAGTATAAACATACATCAGGAAAAGAAAACAGGACAAATAATGTATATGAGTAGTAAATCCTATCTATGTATATATATATATAAATATATATCTTTTTATCTATCTATCTGTTCCAGTGTTTCCAACTATTCATCTGTTTCAAAGTTTCTAACTATTTCAATATGTCTCTATCTAACTATTTTAACCTCTATCTATCTATCTATCTATCACTATCTGTCTGTCTGTTCATATCTATCTATCTATTCATTTCTATGTGGTGTTTCAATTTCAATCTGTTCCTATCCATTCTTTCAGCCTGTTTGGTCTAGCTAGGTAGCTAGCTAGCTAGCACTATGTTAATATATATATATATATATATATATATATATATATATATATATATATATATATATTTCTATGTGTGTTTCTATTTCAATCTGTTCCTATCCATCTATTTCAGCCTGTTTGTATCTATCTATCTATCTATCTATCTATCTATCTATCTATCACTATCCGTTCATATCTATCTATCTATTTATTTCTATGTGTGTTTCTATTCCAATCTGTTCATATCCATCTATTTCAGCCTGTTTATATCTATCTATCTATCTATCTATTCTATCTGTTCATATCTATCTATCTATTCATTTCTATGTGTGTTTCTATTTCAATCTGTTCCTATCCATCTATTTCAGCCTGTTCATATATATATATATATATATATATATATATATATATATATGTTCATATCTATCTATTTATTTCTATGTGTGTTTCAATTTCAATCTGTTCCTATACATCTATTTCAGCCTGTTCATATCTATCTATCTATCTATCTACCTATTTTCAGTGTGTTTCTATTTGCATCTGTCCGAGAAAATGATGAATGGATGAAACAGCATTTATTTCATTTTATTTTACTGACACGTGTTTCGGCCAGGAGCTTATCCATGCATACATGTATTCTATCCATTATTATTTTAAATGCAAAAAAAAAAAAAAAATAACAATAATAGAAAAAACTGCAGAAATTCTTTAGTATACATTTTTTTTTTCATTTCAACATACCGTCGGGTTCGCTTCCGAAATATTTTGTACTTTTTGACACACCTTGTATTTTTAAAAAAATTAACGTCCCATTCATTGTTCATTTCTATCTTGATAAATACAGCTTTAAACTCGGCACTTTTATGACACGCCTTGTATTCTGAAAAGAATTAACGTTCCATTCATTGTTCATTTCTATCTTGGTAAATACAGCTTCAATCTCGATACTTTTATGACACACCTTGTATTCTGAAAAGAATTAACGTTCCATTCATTGTTCATTTCTATCTTGGTAAATACAGCTTCAAAGTCGGCACTTTTATGACACACCTTATATTCTGAAAAAAAATAACGTTCCATGCATTGTTCATTTCTATCTTGGTAAATACAGCTCTAATCTCGATACTTTTATGACACACCTTATATTCTGAAAAGAATTAAAATTCCATTCATTGTTCATTTCTATCTTGGTAAATACAGCTCCAATCTCGATACTTTTATGACACACCTTGTATTCTGAAAAGAATTAACGTTCCATTCATTGTTCATTTCTATCTTGGTAAATACAGCTTCAATCTTCATACTTTTATGGCACACCTTGTATATAGCCCGTGTACCTGAGTTAAAAGAGAAAGTAGGAAGAAAACAACGAGTATTTTAGGCGAGGGAAAAGTTTTATTAGACAAGAAACAAGTGAAATTGACAAGATACAAGTGAAATACAAGTAATTGACAGGTTGCATTCACAAGTCCATGAATCCATCGCTTATTCTCTCGCCCGATGTTTCTCCATTTCTAGAAAACAAACGATTCCATTGTCCTCATTCAGGTACTATATGACAATATGCCATTAAACAAAGAAAGCAAACCAATTATTGCTCAAAATAACTATTCGATTGTCACTGGGTGCCCTACATTTGTCGTCTTGGACCAAACTCAGCGAAGCTAAGTATATGGAAGCGTGTTGTGTAATGGTTAAAGTCATGGGAAATGGACTAGTATCCCCGAGTTCAAATCCTGAACGTGGTAATTGCATTTAGCGCTAATACCCTTGGGAAATGTATGAATCCTACTCTTCCTCTAGTTATGGGTAAATAGTAGGGCAGACTGAGTTCTTTAACCTTGGTTAGGCAACCGGCCTAGGAGAAGGAAAACTCTTCAAATCTGTTAAACTTTGCTTAATAAATTGACCCAGTGTCACATTCTGCTCATGCAGAGGGGTTGATAAATATGTAAGTATATACTTAATTTAAGTGGCTCACCGAAGTACAAAAAGCGAGTAATGAATTCGATCCACACAAAGTGCCCCCAGGATGTTGTCTTTGTACAATACGAGGTTAATCTTTAGCAAATATCTATATACCTGGTGATATTATACTGTATTTGTCGGCTTATAAAATCCACTTTTAGATAGAGTCGCTCGCTGTGTAACGGTTACCATTGTTGGAATGACACGGTTCAAATCCTGGACAAGGCTGTTGGCATTTCACATAGCGCGTTAATACTTTTGGGAAAGGTATGAATGCAGCTATTCTCCCTCCATCTATGGGTAAATAGAAGGACCGACTGTTCTCTGTATGTTCGGTATGGCAACCAGTCTAGGAGAAGGAAAATCCTGTAGAAAAAAAAACTCCGCTCAAGAATTTACCTTGTGTCACATCCTGCACGTGCGGAGGAGGTTAGTAGATGTATATAAGAGGCACTTTATTTTTTTTATGAAAATCATCTGCAAATAAGTATTATGGAAAGGGTGGGGGGGTTGTTTACTGAAGGCTACAGCTGTGCAGATGGCCGCAGGGAGAAATGATTGTTGCAACAAACACTAGTTCAAATAACGTCCTGGGAAAACATGTGTCTTGTGGAGTAATTAACAAAACACTAATGAATACACACACACACACACACACACACACACTATATATATATATATATATATATATACACGCGCGTGCGCGCACACACACACACACGTGTACGTACCGCAAACACGCATAGATACTGGAGTGAACTGGTCGTACACAGTGTGGTGGAATTCAATTTGATCGTTAACAATGGCGCCAGTTCGTCTCTGCTTTTTCTTTGTGCACGTGCGAGCGTATGCATACACGTACAAGAATAGATAGATAGATAGATAGATAGATAGAAACTAGACTAGACTAGGCTATCTATCTATATATCTATATAAAGAGATATAATATACCAAATCCTCGCGGCGAGAAAAAAAAAACAGCAAATAGTTTGATTGTAAAAATATACTACCAGACATCACCTGGGGAAAAAAATTTTGGAGAAAAGAAAAGACCAACATAATCGTACCAACCAAAAATAATTTATTGGAACAATATTGGGCCAAAAGAAAAAAACAATTTATATATATATATATATATATATTATATATATATATAAAGATAGATATATTCATACAAAACCGCCAGGAAACTAAAGCTAATAATTAAAAAGTGCTCAATACCTAAGTAGGGCCAATAGTAAAGATGAACCCAATGAGACAGAAAAACCTACTAAAAGTTTCGCTAAGTGTTCTTCAGGGCTAAGATTCTGATTCATTAGGTTTATCTTTATATAGAGAGATAGAGAGATAGATAGATATAAACTAGACTAGACTAGACTATCTATCTATATATCTATAAATCTATATAAGATAGATAGGTAGATATGCATAGACTACAAAAGACACACACACACACACACACATATATATATATATGTATATATATATATATATATATATTATATATATATATATATATACTAGGATAGATATGCGTATAGTATAGTATAGTAGATAGATAGATAGATAGATTAGAATGGATAGATACATAGATAGCTACATAGATAGATACATAGATATATACACACTGGGATAGATATATAGATATGCTTAGAGTATAGTATAGAATAGTATAGTAGATAGATAGATAGATATAGACTGGGAAAATGGATGAATAGATATATATAGGCTGGGATAAATAGATTGATAGATATAAATATACTGGGATAAGTATATAGATATGCGTCGACTGTATAGATAAATAGATAGATAGATACGCATCCATGCATAGACATGCATAAACTGGGAAAGATAGATATACATATACTGTGATAGATCTGTAGATATGCGTCGACTAGATAAATAGATAGATAGATAGATAGATACTTAGTTTATTAGTCACAAAAGGCCAGAAGTAAGCAATACCCAACGAAAATTGAACTCACTGGTAATTTTCGAAAAGTTTTTCGTCGTACGAAATGAACCACTGCACAAGATGCTCTAGACGAAGAATTTTGTAGAAGCAATGGAAGCTTTTATATGCCTATGTCATACCAGCTTACCACCATGTCTTTGAGGAAGCGTTGAACCTCATCATTGTTGAAAGCTCCCTACACCACAAGCTGAAGGTTTTTGACATTCATGCACGACTCGCCATACAGTTACGTTAATTAGCGATAAATTTTAATTTTGCGTTTAAAACCGACTTATTGTGTGAACTTAACATTTGGCGGTAGAACTCCGTCAAAAATGACTGTCAATCCAAGACTCAATATACTCAATATCTTGCCAAATAATTTTTAAAAGCAATGTATTCCATATGTCTTTGTGGCAAACTCCGGGACGATATATGTAGCCAACTCAAGTTTAAGTAGCGGTCGTCATTGTAGATTAAAAAAAAGCACAACAGACACGTAAGATATATGGTCACAAGGGCTTAGCATTTATTTCCAGGCTCGTGTCGTGGGCTCTGTTTTGGAGAGAAGGAAATACAGAGAGAAAGAGAGGGAGGACACTGTTAAATTACTGTACCTTTTAACATAGTACCAACTATATCGCTGCCCCAACACTAGGGACCAGCAGCCCCGTCCGAATCCTACGCCGCCGAAAGGCAAAAAGAGGCCGATGTTCTTCTTCTTCGTTCCTCGTCACCACGTCACTTCCGCTTGCGGTCGACACCTGGAACTTCCGGTCAGCTTTCAATTCCTCTTATTCTTCGGTCAAATTACCGGCAACCTGTTGTGTGTCCACTCCTCTTTTTTTAACTTTTATTTTCTCTTATTTCTTCTTCCTCTCTTTCTACAACAGTTCGCCCACAGCTTTATTACCACTATCAAACTCCGGTGGACCCTAATGATTACGCTACACATATACCAACCCTTAAGCAGTGAGCTATTTTGGGATACAATGTCAATTTTTAAGCGGAGTAATTCTAGTTTTAATTCAGAGTTTTCCTTCTCTTAGACACTGTCATACCAAGGCTAAAGAATCCAGTCTGTACAAATAATTCCCCTACGACTGGGTTTGGTATGTGTATGTGAGTACGAGATAAAAACAGAGAAAGGGTCTGTATGAGACAAAAAAAGAGAAATTATATAAATGCGAAAGAGAGAGAACCTATGTGTGTATATATATATATATATATATAATTTAATATACCAAGCGTGTTGGTAGATCCTTGCGGAGAGAAAAAACCCGGCAGAGAGTTTGATTGTAAAAATATACTACCAAACATCAACCAGGAAGAAAAAAATTTTTGAAAAAAAGAAAAGACCAAGATATTCGTACCAACAAAAAATAATCTATTGGTATAGTATTTGGCCAAAAGAAAAAACAATTTATATGCATATATATGTATATAAGATATATATATATTCATATAACCGCTAGGAGAAGCTAATTTGTAAAAAGTGCTCGATACCTAAGTAGAGCCAAGTAGATATCCTTATATATATATATATATATATATATATATATATATATATATAGAGAGAGAGAGAGAGAGAGAGAGAGAGAATGTGCGTGTGTGTGTGTGATAGATAGATAGATAGATAGAGAGAGAGAGAGAGAGAGAGAGTTAGCATAAAGAGTATAAGAGACAATCGATTAGAGAGAGAGAGAGAGAGAGAGAGAGAGAAGGAGAGACAGACAGACAGACAGACAGAGACAGAAAGAGAAAGAGTGTATATGTGAGAGAGGCAGAATTTATGTGAGACATAAACAGATAGAAAGACAGAGCGAGAGAAAGAAAGAAATAAAGAAATAAAAGAGAGAGAGAGAGAGAGACAGATGCTATTAGAGTAAGTTGAAACGCAAACAGACTCGTTCAGTATTTGAAATTAGGATGCCGATAACCGTTACGCTAACCGTGCCTCCCAATGTACACCTTGCCTCTAAAATTGTTTATTCTCCAACAAAGTTTGCTTCTTATTTGTATATAAGTGGTTCTTGTTTGAGTATATAGGAGTACGTTAGTCTTGTGTGAGCAATGCGTAATCGGGACGCAATGACTTGTTCCTTTCTAGACTTCTTTAAGACTGGTCTCCAGTCTCCTGGAGAGGTGTTCCTTGGATTGTTGAATCTCTTAATTTTATCAACGGACACGAAGACTCACTTTAAACTTGACGTCTTTTATTTTCCCCAAGACCCATGATTACAACGCGCTGTAAAATTGTTTATTCTCCCACCAAGTTTGATTGGCACATTTGATCGCTTTCATTTAACAAACAGGGTTTGGAATGATGTCTGCAGTTGCACCCAGAATACTTTTCCGCATTTATGTCGAGGTGTCTACAGTGTCTTTTTGCTGAATAGTCATATTCTTATTTTCAATTTTACTCTATTTTCTTAATTGCGTATTTTTTCTATGACTTCTAGTTGGGTTGAGTCCTCACTTCATCTTCTCAGTCTTCTTGGATTGGTTTTGGTGTTCCTTCATTGGTTGATTGATTGATTGATTGATTTTAACGGCATATCAACCCTTCTGGGGTTATGTCATGCCTAGCGGTTAGGAAGTAATATATGTTGTGTATTCTTATTTACACTTATATAATAATTTGTTTTAACAATGTTCTAGTATCATTAGGGATCTTGGTTTATGGTATTGATTAGGTTCTTGTTTATATTCTATAGTATAATTCTATTTCCTTCAAAGAGGACAGAATGTCTTCTATGTTGACTTTTTCAAACAGATCTTTCATATTGTTTGCATTAAAATAACGGTTTCTGATTTGAACAAAAATCCTGCATTCTATGAATAAGTGTTTGTCATGTTTCACACTGTGGTTGTGGTTATTGTTTGAGTATATAGGAGTGCGTTAGTGTTGTGTGACCAATGCGTAATCGGGACACAATGACTTGTTCCTTTCTAGACTTCTTTGAGGCTGGTCTCCAGTCTCCCAGAGACTGGAGTTCCTTGGATTGTTGAATCTCTGCGTGACCATTTCTTAATCTTATCAACGAACACGAAGACTCACTTTAAACTTGACGTCTTTTATTTTCCCCAAGACCCATGATTACAACGCGCTGAGAGGAATTCTGAGACAGACAACATTCGCATCTCAGCTGATCGCTTACTTCACTCTCTCTAACTCTAAGCTTTTTCCCTCATAGATCTCAGCTCTCACGTGACATACTCGAACAATGAGGACGCTTCGCAAAAAGGCCGACCAGAAATAAAACTATTTGCCTACCAAAATCCCCCGCGGCTATACCGAATTTTCTTGGTATTTTTTTTTTTACCTGAATGAGGGGATATTTCAAAGTTCACTATCTATTCTCCTCAGAACTCATTCTATTCAAATAAACTCATATTATTATTGTAATCTGAGTCTTTCTGCTCTATTATAATGAACTAACTATCAGCGACTTAATGTAGGATTTCAGCGGTGGGAGAGAGACTGTGAGCGGTTTTAAGTAGGCAAAGAGATAAAAGTCGTCAATCAAATTGCTGTTATTTTCCATAATTAGCCGCGAGATTCAGATACTTCTACTCTACACTACATTACAAAACGAATAGGCTACCTATGTAACATTTTATCACACTTGATTCGGTCGGAATAATTATTTACAAAGCTTAGCTTAGGCTAGTCTGACACAAAGCCTCCAATGAGAATCTAACCCATTATAATTGCAAATTGGTCGCCCTGATTAGTTTGGCTCACTCTGTGAGAATCGAACTCAATAGTATTGGTATTCGAGCCAATTTCGATAACCATAACACCACTCAATATACCCTAGAAATATATCATAAAATCTCAAAAATAAATTCGCTCTGTCGGCAGGGCTTGAAATACGCTGATTGTATTCCCTGCCGGGTGGTAAGACCGACCCACCAAAAAAAAAACAAAAAAAAACAATGATACTAAACTGAAACTGATGACGAGGCTCCAGTTCTGGAGGGTTTTTTTTTTTGGTCTTTTTATTGTTTTTTTTTTTAGGGGGAGTACTTCTTCATTGCCATTTCTCCCAGGTCTACTCTTGTTATATAGCGCATTACTCGGGTGTATAATCATAGCCATCTTTACCTGGTGAGATGCCCGTGGATACATCTCAGCTTGTCTCAGCTAGTTGTATATTTTCTTCTGTTCATCTTTAGTATTTTATGTAGCTGGGAGTTCTTCTTCTAAGGTCTGGAACTTTTCATTTGGAGATTTCGTGTCTGGTCTTTCATTAGGAATTTCTCGTCTATCAGAAGCCCTGGGTCATTAGTAGTTTTTGGATAAATAACCCAAGATTTAGATTTTCTTTATATCATATTTTATTTAGAAATCCCCATCCAGACTAACTGCACAGAGTGTGAGTATGGCACCACCGGGAGCGTGCTGATCGCGACTTGCTATCTCCGTGGCTTGCCCAGTATTGATCTAACTAACTCTTTCAAATCAAAACCGGAAGAGCCTTTGTTTCTCATTTCTCTACTAATTCTCACGGTATCTACCGGATAAGGGGTTAACACGAGGTTTGCATGTGCCAATCAATCTTCCATGATATCGTCACATACTCCCACTCAAAAAAAACTGCTAGCCGTAATTTCTAACAGCAATTTTGATTTCTACACTAACCCTACATAATTGTTAGGTAACTAACAATTATGTAACACTCTGACCCATAGTGGTATTACCTGTTAGGCTGACATCAATAAGTCAAATAGATCTGTTTAGAAATTATTTTTTATACTTAATAGGAATACTTGATGCCGTATAACTGTAAATTACTATTAGGAAAAAATATGCATCCTTCACCGGGCGCAAGCATTCAAGTTTTAATGAAATAAAATATTATATTAAATTTAGAAAGACTAATGAAATTAAATAAGAACGCATACAAAAGTATTACACGCAATTTTATTTTATTTCAATTGATTTCTGTATAAAATCATATATAGCTGTGTGTAAATATTGAAAATACATTGATATTGGTCAAGTAACCAAAAGAAATTGATAAAATAAAAGAGTATTTGATATTATACAAAACTTATTTGAAACAGAGGGAGTATAATAGAATAATGGAACATCTTGAAGGCTAATTCTTCCCGTCATTCCCCACGTTCCTTGATAAATTTTCCTAATTCAACTAAATTAGACAGTAAATAATAAAATTACTGTTATTTCTTTTGCTAATGGATTTCTTCTTCTAAGATTTATCCACGGTATTTTTTCTTAATTTAATTTTATATGCCACCAAGAGAAAGTGAGTGAGAAAGAAAGAAGAAAGAAGAAAGAAAAGATCTTGTTCTTTTCACACAGAATATGATAGATAGACATACAGATATTAAATAATACAACTGGGATAAGACAGAGAGGAGAGAGAGAGAGAGAGAGAGACCACAGAGAGAGAGAGAGAGAGAGAGAGAGAGAGAGAGGGGGGTTGTTATTTTTGCACGGAATATGATAGCCAGATATAAAGATACTAAAAATACACCTGGATTAAGACAGAGAGACAGAGAGAGACAGACAGAGAGAGAAAGAGAAAGAGAGAGAGAGAGAGAGAAATATATATATATATATATATATATATATATATATATATATATAATATATATATATATATATTGTTCTTTTCGCACAGAGGATGATAGATAGACATACAGAGATTAAATAAAACACCTGGGATAGAGACAAAGACAGAGACAGAGAGAAGAGAGAGACAGAAAGAGAGAGAGAAAGAGAGGAGAGACAGAAAGAGAGAGAGGAGAGAGAGAGAGAGAGAGAGAGGAGAGAGAGAGAAATTGTTCTTTTCGCACAGATGAGAGATAGATATACTAATATTAGATAATACATCTGGGATAAGACAGACAGACAGACAGACAGAGGGTAAGGAGAGAGAGAGAGGGGGTGGGTGGGGTAGGGGCAGAATGAAAGAAGCAGAGAATACAGCAAATTGCTTGAAATGTAAATTCGACTGCTATTCTCTGCCCAAACTAAAATAGCTTCATAAATAAAAACTATTTTTAAGAAACCTATTTCGAAGTGAAGTCAATAATTTATTTTTTGTTCTTCCGTCCAGCTTTCTGCCTTCATTACACTCCAGCTGCGAACACATTTATATTTCAGGAGAAAATAATTTCTCTTCTTCCATCTTATTTCTTTCTTTTCGAGGTACATCGCAAACGACGATGACGTCACTCCATGTCTTCATTTGTGAACCCTATGGTGACTCATTAGTCCAATTCAGTACTTGCAGATGTGGTCACACACATTGCAGGGGATATTCCCGTCTACATTTGGTTGTTCATGACGACGAGGACGTCGCTGCTCTGCGGTCCTGTTTATCTCATTATTGAGCTGCTCAGCGCCCGTGCGGTAGGCGTCTCGCAAACCCAGTCTGTTGGAGGCCAGATCTTCCACGCTTGAAGGTGTGATGATACATTTCTTCATGGTTGTCTTAATATGGTCTTTGAACCGCTTTTGGAGAGCTCCTGTCCTCCGCGTGCCATCTGTGAGTTCACTGTAAAGTAGTTTACGGGGGAGTCTGTCTGCAGGCATGCGGATGGTGTGACCCAATATCATCAATATTTGTGGACCCTATGGTGGCTCATTAGTCCAATTCAGGACTTGCAGATGCGGCTACACACATTGCAGGGGAAGTTCCCATCAGGCATGCGGATGGTGTGACCCCATCAATAGTCAAGATCAGTCGTCGGTTTTTCGCCGAGGGACTTTGACAGACGCTTATGCACGGATCCCAAATAATCCTAATAGCCAGTGTCAGGATCGAAACCGGATTACTTGTGCCATTTTCTCCTCACTATAAAACTTAGTTAGCATGTTGAAATTTTAGTAATTGACGTGCATGTGTTCATCGAAATCTCCTTGTTAATCTCTCTGTCTGTATCTCTTTCATGTTCTTATATGTGTATATTTCTCTCTCACCCCCCTCTCTCTCTCTCTCTCTCTCTCTCTCTCTCTCTCTCTCTCTCTCTCTCTCTCTATCTCTCTCCTCTCTCTCTCTCTTCCTTCTTTTTCTTTTCTCTTCTCTCTCTTCTTCCTTCTTTTTCTTTTCTCTCTCTCTCTTCTTCCTTATTCACGTTTCTCCTCTCCCCACTATACACACTCTCTCTCTCTCTCTCCTCTCTCTCTCTCTCTCTCTCTCTCTCATACACACACACACACACACCACACACACTCACTGAGTCCCTTTCTTTCTATTTGCCTTTGGACATAATCTTATGTCAAGATACCTCTTATCCTATGATTTCACCGAGATCTCTACGTCTTTCATTCAACATTCTCTCTCTCTCTCTCTCTCTATATATATATATATATATATATACATATATTGTTATTTCTTCCTCCCTATTCACCTTTCTTCTCTCACGACTATATACTCCCTATCTTTCTCCCCCCCCCCCTCTCTCTCTCTCTCTCTCTCTCTCTCTCTCTCTCTCTCTCTCTCTCTCTCCCACGAATACTGAGTCACTTTCTTTCTATCTGCCTTTGGGCATAATCTTATGTCAAGATACGGCTTATCCTATGATTTCACCGAAATCTCTTCGTCTTTCTTCAGCATTCTCTCTCTCTCTCTCCTCTCTCCTCTCTCTCTCTCTCTCTCTCTCTCTCTCTCTCTCACACACACACACACACACTCACTCATTCACTGAGTCCCTTTCTTCTATCTGCCTATCTGGACATAATCTTCTCTTCTCTCACCACTATATACTCTCTCTCTCTCTCTCTCTCTCTCTCTCTCTCTCTCTCTCACACACACACACACACATACACACACACACACACACACACACACACACACACACTTACTCATCACTCATTCACTGAGTCCCTTTCTTTCTATCTGCCTATCTGGACATAATCTTATCTTCTCTCACCACTATATACTCCCTGTCTTTCTCTTCCCTCTCTCTCTCTCTCTCTCTCTCTCCTCTCTCTCTCTCCCACACACACACACACCCACGTGCCTGTATGTGTACGTGTTCTATCATTTTGCCATTCAAACAAGATGGCGATGATTATCAAGAAAAAGACATTTTAATAATCTCATGTGGGATAGTAATTGATCCACACCTATTTTGCGGCTTCTTCCACTGGAGATCGACTCTGACTTTGGGCATTGCACAGGCCATCACATAAAATTCTGCTCCGTGACATATTGTCTTGGTTTTGATTTCTTTCTTCTTTTCTTTTCTTTTCTTTTTTTGTACCTCCCTCCATTTTTTTTTCGTTTTTTTTTAATTTACTTTAGGCTGGATTTTTCTTCTCCATTTATTTTCATTTCTCTACGTAAGTGTTCCCATAATATATCCTCGACATTTTCAATGAAGTAATATTCTTTTTTTTTTTATTTATTTTTTTTTTTTCATCGTGAAATCATTAACTTGTCCAGAAGCTTCTTCGGATTGGATGAGTGGATTCTCATCTCGTCACCATTCATAGTTACCACCAGTGGGACCCGAAGTTGCCACGTAAGATTTCTTTGGAGATTTTTTGTCCCTAAAAGTTGGATGTTTCTAATCACGAACAATGATGATTACGTCAATACTTTAGACACCTGCCGTAAGGTAACATGTGCAAACTCTTCAATTCCTCATCTTAGTAAGTTCCATCGTCGCTGAGAACCTCACTACTATGGTGTTGTGCTGAACTAAGCAAATTCCATTATCTATAATGGCAGGTCTTGACATTCGAACACATATGTTTTTTTTTATAATTCTGTTAGTTAAAATATATAATTTTTTTTTATCTGTTAGTTAAAATATATAAATTTTTTTTATCTGTTAGTTAAAATATAATTTTTTTTTATCTGTTAGTTAAAATATATAATTTTTTTTTATCTGTTAGTTAAATATATAAATTTTTTTTTATCTGTAGTTAAAATATATAAATTTTTTTTTATCTGTTAGTTAAAATATATAAAATTTTTTTATCTGTTAGTTAAAATATATAAATGTTTTTTTATCTGTTAGTTAAAATATATAAATTTTTTTTTATCTAGTTAAATATATAAATTTTTTTATCTGTTAGTTAAAATATATAAATTTTTTTTATCTGTTAGTTAAAATATATAAATTTTTTTATATCTGTTAGTTAAAATATATAACATTTTTTTTATCTGTTAGTTAAAATATATAAATGTTAGTTAAAAATATATAAATTTTTTTATATCTGTAGTTAAAATATATAAATTTTTTTTATCTGTTAGTTAAAATATATAAAATTTTTTTTATCTGTTAGTTTATATATAAATTTTTTTTATCTGTTAGTTAAAATATATAAAAAATTTTATCTGTAGTTAAAATATATAAATTTTTTATCTGTTAGTTAAAAATATATAAATTTTTTTTATCTGTTAGTTAAAATATATAAAATTTTTTTTTATCTGTTAGTTAAAATATATAAATTTTTTTATCTGTTAGTTAAAATATATAAATTTTTTATATCTGTTAGTTAAAATATATAAAATTTTTTATCTGTTAGTTAAAATATATAAATTTTTTTATCTGTTAGTTAAAAATATATAAATTTTTTTATCTGTTAGTTAAAATATATAATTTTTTTTTATCTTTAGTTAAAATATATAAATTTTTTTTTATCTGTTAGTTAAAAATATATAAAATTTTTTATCTGTTAGTATCTAAATTTTTTTTATCTGTTAGTTAAAATATATTAAATTTTTTTATCTGTTAGTTAATAAAAATATAAATTTTTTTTTATCTGTTAGTTAAAATATATAATTTTTTTTTTATCTGTTAGTTAAAATATATAAATGAGGAAAATTTAAATGAGAAAATTTCTAAGAGGCCAGTTCTTATCATTATTATAGTTAGCGTAATTATTATGGTCTACCGGGAATTTGGGGATTGAAAATAAAACGGAAGTTCCGGGTTTTGACCGGAACCGGGTATGACTCTCCCACCCCCGGCACGAGAAACGGAAGAAGAAAAATTCGTCCCTTTTTCGGCCAGGTTTCGTGGGAAGCAGATAGGGACTTTCCCAGTTCCCCCATATGGGTTTCGCATAGTAGTACCTAGCATGATTTATGATAGAGTAATTTGACCGTACCAAACTCTCTCTCTCTCTCTCTCTCTCTCTCTCTCTCTCTCTCTCTCTCTCTCTCTCTCTCTCTCTCTCTCTCTCTCTCTCTCTCTCTCTCTCTGAAAAAGAACCCATGAGTCTAGAAAGAAATAAACAACCCCTTGTGACTATACAACTTGCGTGTGTTGTTTCTGAACTAACGACGGCTACTACTACTAAATGACTAATACTACTACAACTTGAATTTAGCCTTATGCAACAGTAATATGAAGATTGGTTTGGGACGCAAGGGACTTCTTAAATTCTGTAGTAAAGTGTAGAATAATATATGAGAACTAGTTTGAGACTTACGAACAACATAGAACAATTGCAATATTGTACGCGGTGCCAATATCTTATTATAATGGAGATTGTGGGTTTGTCTGTCTGTAACCGAAACTATATTACTACTCAAGTTACAATTCCCTTTGTTATTTACATTACATTCTCCATGATTTTATTTTTTATTTATACCTCAATTATAAATAAAATTGTTTTACATTACTTTATACTGTTTACCATATTTACATACTAATAACATGCAATTGTATTTATATATACAACAAAATAGCGGTTTACAGTATGAATGGAAAGGCTAATTTGCATATTGATCTTAAAAATTTGATTTTAATAAATATATGCTTAGTATTATTGTTTTCTAATTGTTTGCTTTCATCTTAATGAATATGAGCAAAAATCTCTTCAATAAATCTTAAAAGAAATCCATTAACAAGAAGAAATAACTAATATTATTCTTTACTTCCTATTTTAACTAAACAGTTAAATTAGGAAAATTTACCAATGAAAGACGGGAGTAACGGAAAATGATGGAAGAGTCAGTTCAAAGTTGTTTTATTTTCCAATCATACCCCCTCTGTTCCAAATCTTTTTATCTACATTCTTATTCAGTTTCATTAGCCTTTCTAATTTAATGATATTTTATTATATTAAAACTTAAATACTTGCACTCGGAGGGTGCATATATTTGCTAGTATAAATAATGAACATATGTTATTTGTCTGGATTTTTTAGATGAAGCTTGATCTGTATGATTTTGATTTTTCTGACTGTTGTCCTCATCTTCATTGGGATATGTAAAAATCACAACGTTTCGGCGGCTGTGTCCTCCAGCCTTCCTCGGGTATTTCCTGTGTATGCAATCATAGCAATGACCCAAGGGCCAAACTCTTCAAAACGAATTCCCAGCTTGGGTCATTGCTATACTCGGATACACAGGAAACACCTGAGGAAGACCGGAGGATCCAGCGGTCGAAACCTTGTGATTTTACACACCACAATAAAAATGAGGAAAACAGTCCGAAAAATCAAAATTATTCACATCAAGCCTCAACTCAAAAATCCAGACAAATAACATATGTTCATGTGATAACATTTCTGGGGCCAACGATGGAAACAGAAACAACAGAACAGAAAGGCAAATGGTTAAATAACATGAAAAATGAGTTTCAAGGAGAAGGTACAGAGCCTTAAATATATGTATATTCACTAACACTAACACTCATGAAAGTTGTTGTTACTGTCTCTATTTGTCTGTCTGTCTCTGAGCACCGGGTACTTCACTAACTCTATGATTAATTAAATATTTGTAAAAAAAATCATAGCCTCAAGTAACCATGTCTATTATGTAATCATCTCTTCATAGCTTCAAGTAACTATTCATACATAAGTTGTAGACAATATTATAGTTTCTAGTATTCCAAATACTAATAATTTGCAAGCAAAAAATATAACAATTCCAATATAATAATAATAATAATAATCTTATTATAATGGAGATTGTGTGTTTTTCTGTCTGTAACCGAAACTATATTACTACACAAGTTACAATTCCCTTCATTATTGACATCACATTCTCAATGATTTTATTTTAATTTTAACCTCAATTATTAATAAAATTGTTTTACATTATTAATACTGTTGACCATATCTACATACTAACAACATGCAATTATATTTATATATACAACAAAATAGCGGTTTACAGTGTGAACGAGAAGGCTAATTTGCATATTGATATTAAAAATGTGATTTTAATAAATATATGCTTAGTATTATTGATTTCTAACTGTTTGGTTTTATTTTAATGAATATAAGCAAAAATCTCTTCAATGAATCTTAAATGAAATCCATTAGCAAGATAAAATAACTGTCATTTTATTCTTTACTTCCTCTTTTAACTAAATACTTAAATTAGAAAAATGACAAGGAAAGGCGAGAGTGATGGAAGAGTACGTTTCAGTTGTTCTACTTATCTATTATCACCCCCTCTGTTTCAAATCTTTTTATCTGCATTCTTATTTAGTTTCATTAGCCTTTCTAATTTAATACGATATTTTATTACATTAAAACTTAAATACTTGCGCCCGGAGGGTGCACATATTTGCTAGTAATAATAATAATAATAACACAACGCTCTACACCCTAGAGAGGATAAAGATAGGCTATATGTACCAAGAAAAAAAGGTAGAAGTGGTATTGTCAACATAGAGGATTGTGTAGAGGCCACAATCCAAGGATTCGAAGAATACACAAAAAGAGCAAAAAAAATTACTTTTAGCAGCCAACAACAGCAGATGTAATGTATGGACAAACAGAAAAACAACAAAAACTAGAAAACAAAGATGGGAAGAAAAACAATTATATGGGCACTTCAAACGACAAATCGGAGAGGTTGCACATAAAAAGATCTGGGCATGGTTAAGAAGAGGAAACCTCAAGAGAGAAACTGAATCACTAATAATTGCAGCACAAAATAATGCCTTAAGAACAAATCATATCAAAACAAAAATTGATAAGACGCAACAAAACAGTAAATGTAGACTGTGCAGTGACAGAGATGAGACAGTAAACCATGTATTAAGTGAATTTAGCAAACTAGCACAACGGGAATACAAAGCTAGGAAAATGAAAAGGTGGATAAAAACCTGGACCTTGCCAGAGAATTGAAAAAGCAGTGGAACATGAGAGTGACAGTGATACCAATTGTAGTTGGTGCACTTGGAACGGTACCTAAAAGTTTGAAAAAAAACTAGAGGAACTGGAAATCAGAGGAAGAATTGAGACCATCTAGACCACTGCATTGCAACAATCGGCTAGAATACTCAGAAGAGTCATGGAGACCTGATGAGACTTGTTGTCACCCAGACTCCAGTGAAATACCATCAGCTAACGCCGATGTGAAAAAATAATAATAAATTTTGATCATGCTACTAAATGGAAGCGTGTTGTAATGGTTATCGTCGTAGAAAATGGACTCGGTGAGACGATTTTAAATTCTAGTCGAGGCTGTTTGCATTTCACATAGCGCTAATGCTTTTGGAAAATATATGCATTCAACTATTCTCCTTCCAGCTATGGGTAAATAGTAAGGCAGACTGCGCTCTATAACCTTGGTAAGGCAACCAGTCTAGAAGAAGGAAAACTCTGAATTTAAACTCCGCTTAAGAAATTAAGCATGAGTCACATCCTATTCGTATAGAGAAGGCAATTACAATGCGTATATCGCATAAAATTCGATAATTATAGAAGATAATAATGACAAGTGAATTTCGGTAAAAGAATTATTCTGTGTGTAGAACATCGTACAACTGTTTCAACTTTATTAAGTCTCATCAGCGATGTATACTAACGCTTCAGCAGGATAGTCACTGCTTCAGTGATACGTCTCTACCATATACGCTCGATTTTTGGATATTTTAGAAGCAATGTTGAATAAAGTATATATTATTATATATTTTTGCTTAATTATATATATATATATATATATATATATATATATATATATATATATATATATATATGCACCAATCAGAATATTTCCTAAAGATAGAAACGCATAAAAGTCAATGGGACTTTGAGATACAGACGGATCGCCTGATCTCAGTAGGCCATACCTAGTGCCAATGAACGAGAAGAAGAGAATTTGTCATCTACTGGATTTTGTGACCCCGCGGACCACAGAGTGAAAATAAAAGAAAACAAAAATGTAAATACCTGGACCTTGCCAGAGAACTAAAAAAGCTTTGGAACATGAGGGTGAAGATGTTACTAATTGTTGGGATTTTCCGATATAAGGTGTGTACCAGATGGCCGCTTCTACTTATAGACTCGCCGATAAGCACGTGACCAACCTATTGTCCAATCACTGGCAGTGCTCTGCTGCTGGTATTATTATTTATACTGACCTTTTCTGGTCATACTAGCATTACTACTTGGATCTTCTTGGACGATGGAACGTAGTATTATATCACAGGACTTATTCACTTACCAAAGGATTCTATATCACAGGACTTATTCACTTACCAAAAGGATTCTATAACTCGGGACTTACTTACTTATTTACTTTAAGTTCTTTACAACTGGCCAAGGATGGCGGCCAGATACTTAACACTAATTGTAGTTGGTGCGCTTGGAACGATATCCAAGGGTTTGGAAATGAGCCTGGGGGAATTGAAAATCTGAGGAAGAATTGGGAGAATGACAGTATTGTTAAGATTGGCTGGAATACTCAGAAGAGACCTGGAGGCCTGAGGGGACTTGATTCCAGTGAAATGACACCAGCTCACGCTAGTGCGAAAAGATGGCAAGGTGTAATGATAATAATTTCAATATCTTATCATATTTGTAAAAAGTAAAGTATGCAGATGCCTATTGTCGGTATCAAACAGAGTTAGACCATGGAGATTTTGACAGAGTGGAGCGCTACACCTACCGTCAGCTTCCAGATGTTTTACCATACTGATCAGGATTACTCAGATGTGTTACTCATGCGAGTTGACAGGGACCGTTATCGAACCCAGAACCTTGCGATTTCTAGACGAATAATCTACCGACTGAGCTAACCGGTCCTTACCATATTAAGAATATAAGAGTTAATAGCATTGAAAGAGAAGCAAGTATAAGTGTGTGTGTGTGTGTGTGTGTGTGTGTGTGTGTGTGTGTGTGGATCAAGTTGAGCATCCATGACAGTATCAATACGGACGAGCCCTGTGCCTTTTTAAGATTTTCTGAACCATATGACCTTTAGGCACCCCTTTTTGGTCTCGATTAAGAAAGGACATGTTTTCATTTACATCGTCAATATCCGGTTGTTTTAACAGACGATTTTTAGATTTTTTAAAATTATAAAACCAACCCCTAACCCTAACCCCTAACAAACAACCGGATATTGACGGTGTAAATGAAAAACACGTCCTTTCTTAATCGAGATCAAAAAGGGGTGCCTAAAGGTAATAATGGTCCGATTTTCTTTCCGATTATCTCTAAAGCGATTGTCCGCAGGACAGTTGTGTTCATTCAAGACTTGAGATTTGATTCAAGCCTGAAAACTGTCGGCGACGAGCTGGAGAGAGTCGTCGACAGATAGCACGGGGAACAATATGGCTGATTGTTCGTGGTAAATTGTCAAACCAAACGGAACAAAATGGAACAATCGAGAGAGAAGGAGAGGAGGAAGGGTAGTGTGTGAGGAGCAAAAAGGAAATTCATCTGGTGATGATCGGAGCGGGGGGGGGCTTGTAAATGAGAATGCGTAGAAGAAATATCGACGAAAAATAAACGCGAGAAAAAATCATGGCGTCAGCTGCAAATGGAGGATTGAAATATCAAAAAAAAAAACTTAAAATATTGATGCGACTTTTAAATTATTTCATTATATTATACGTACCTTTGCAATATAAAAGATGTGTCATAAAAGTATCTAGATTGAAGCTGTATTTACCAAGATATAAATGAACAGTGAATGGAACGTTCATTTTCTTTTCAGAATACAAGGAGTGTCAGAAAAGTATCAAGCTTAAAGCTATATTTACCAAGATAGTATAAACAATGAATGAAATGTTGATTTTCTTTTTCAGAATACAAGGTGTGTCATAAAAGTGCCGAGTTTGAAGCTGTATTTACCAAGATAGAAATTAACAATGACTGGAACGTTAATTTTTTTTTCAGAATACAAGGAGTGTCAGAAAAGTATCAAGTTTTAAGATGTATTTAACAAGATAGAAATGAACAATGAATGGAACGTTATTTATTTTTTCA
Source organism: Doryteuthis pealeii (assembly GCA_023376005.1). Taxonomy (NCBI): domain Eukaryota; kingdom Metazoa; phylum Mollusca; class Cephalopoda; order Myopsida; family Loliginidae; genus Doryteuthis; species Doryteuthis pealeii. The sequence goes on along the minus strand of CM042142.1, from coordinate 106,136,030 downwards.
GAATACAAGGTGTGTCATAAAAGTGCCGAGTTTGCAGCTGTATTTACCAAGATAGAAATTAACAATGATTAGAATTTTTTTTTCAGAATACAAGGTGTGTAAAAAAGTACAAAACATCTTGATACTTTTTGACACACCTTGTATTCTTCTCATTATGATTCTTTGAATTTTTCTTCTCCACTTCTTCCTCGTCCTCCACTTCTTCTTCTTCTTCTTCTTCTTCTTCTTCTTCTTCTTCTTCTTTTCTTATTGTTGTTCCTGTTGTCGTTTCTAGCATTTGTATGTTTAAACCGGATTTCTACTGGTTATTGCTGGAGATTCTTTATATTCAGTGATTTATGGAGACACGTGGTGTAATGGTTAGAGTCGTAGGAAATGGACTCGTCGACCAGAGTTCAATCCTTGACGAAACTGTTTGCATTACATATGGCTCTAATACCCTTAGGAAAGTTATGAATCCAATTCTCCATCCAGCTATGAGTAAATAATAGGGCAGACTGGTGCTCTTTAACCATGGCTAGGTAACTAGTCTTGGAGAAGGAAAACTCTGAATTTAAAGCTGTTAAACTCCGCTTAAGAAATTGACCTTGTGTCGCATCCTGCTCGTGCGGAGGGGTTGGAAAAATATATATTCAGTGATAGCATGTCTCCTTAAATGCCAAACATCTTTTGTTTCTAAAATACTTGTAGGCCTCAATACTTTCTCGATGTTCAAATATCTCCAATCTCGCTTCCAATGTTTTGGCGCTTTTCCAAATTCAGTAACTATAATAGTTACCTGGTTTCTTCGGAACCCTATGTCCAGTGACTTCGGCCTCTGGACGGGTTAAGTAATTAACAGCGTAGATCCCAGGGAAAATGAAAAGATGGATAAATACCTGGACCTTGCCAAGAATTGAAAAAGCTGTGGAACATGAGAGTGGAAGGTGATACCAATTGTAGTTGGTGCACTTGGAACGGTCCCAATAAACTCGGAAAAAAGACTGGAGGATCTGGAAATCAGAGAAAGAATTGAGACCATCCAGACTACTGCACTGCTGCAATCGGCTAGAATACTCAGAAGAGCCCTAAAGACCTGAGGAGACTTGTTGTCATTCAGACTCCAGTGAAATACCATCAGTTAACGCTGATGTGAAAAACTCAAAAGGAGTGAAAATAATAATAATGATAATAATAAATGTTGACCATGCTCTTAAATGGAAGCGTGTTGTAATGGTTATCGTCGTAGAAAATGGACTCGGTGAGACGAGTTTAAATTCTAGTCGAGGCTGATTGCATTTCACGTAATGCTAGTGCCCTAGGGAAATATATGCATCCAACTATTCTCCTTCCAGCTATGGGTAAACAGTAAGGCAGACTGCGCTCTATAACCTTGGTAAGGCAATAGAGCTATCCTCCCAGGCAATACCTGTCCCTTGATTTAAAGGGACATTGCTGGGTTTATTGCCCAGTGCCTGAGGCGCCCAACTTGAGGGGGAATGCCGTCGGGATATACGCATTTTTTGCACCTACCATCACATGAGCTTCGGTTTGTGGGTGATCCCACATTAAAAACACCTTGTGTCACACCCACATACGTGGAATGCGAGGTAAATGACAACTTGCTGCGTAAATGGCAGTAAATGGAATGCGAAATCGGCACTCCCAATCTGCTTTTAATTTACTTGTGAGCTTCTGAAATTATAAGATTATTGGAAAATTGTATTATTGTTTTTACTGCTTGCGATTTTTTCGCACCAGTTTTAACTGGTAGTTTTCACTGGAGTTTAATGGCAGTACCCCTCCTTAGATCTCTAGAACACTTCAAAGTATCCTACTGATTTTAGCAGAGTTGTAGTTTGGATAGTATCAATTCTTCTTCTGATCCCCCCATCCTCTTTTCGGGACCTTGGGGAATGTTATAAGTGTTTCAACTACGGTAGGTAACACATAACTCAATAAGTCCCGAGCTTGAAATATAGATGGCGCCACGAATAAAAAGAAATCCATATAATCTTTATAAGTACTAACCTTCAAATGGCACGTGTCAAAATTTGAGCCCAATCGGATTATTAGTTTACAAATTACAGTTATTTATGTCAAGGCCGGGTTAGCTCAGTCGGTAGAGCGTTCGCCTGGAAACCACAAGGTTCCTAGTTCGATACCGGCCCTCGCCAACTCAGCGTATGAGTAGCACAGAGATCTGTGCGGTAAAGTAAGGACCTGATGGTAGGTGTGGTGCTCCACCTCAAACGCAAAAATAATCTCCTTGGTCTAGCGCTAGTGGAAAGGGGATAGACTCTCTCGCTGATTGGCTGATACTGACTTTAGACCACCCCAACAACTTTACTTTACTTACTTTTTACTGTTGCAAATTTTCAAAACAATGGAAAAATCTGAATTTCCTGTGTTGATAAAGCATTGATGGGAAAAATACTGTTCAAACAAAGCAATGGGTTGATAAGTGTTATTCGGACTCTACTCCGTCGGAAACAACGGTTAAGAGGTGGCAAGCTGATTTAAACATGGTCGTACAGACACAAATGATGCTGAACGCTCAGTTCGCCCAAATTCGGCAGTTTTCCTGGAAAACACAAAAAAACTCCACGAAATTCCTTTTAGCCCATCGTAAATTGAAGTTGCGTAAGATATCAGAGGAGTTGAAGATATCAGAAGACAGTGTATTCACTATTTTTACATGAACATTTGTCAATGAGAAAGCGGTGTTCAAAATAAGTGCCGCATTTGCTCACAGTTGATCAGAAACAACAACGCGTCGACAATTCAAAGTGTTGTTTGCAACTGTTTCAACACAACAAAAAAGAGTTTTTGCGTAAATATGAGACAATGGATGAAACATGAATTCACCACTTCACTCCGGAGTCAAATCGGCAGTCAGCTGAGTGGAGAGCAGCAGGTGAAAGCCGTCCAAAGCGACCAAAGACGCAAACATCAGCAGGCAAGGTTTTTGGCCCCCGTATTTTAGGATGCACAAGTGTTATACAATAATGGTACGTGAGTATTAGGAGGAGAGTCCGTCGTCTAAGTACTTCAAGTGAGTTCTGCACAGAGTAATCTGTGTGTTCTTAAATAGTGGTTAGAACCATCGCCACTGTTAAAGTACGGGGGAGATGGGTCATTCCATTATATCAACAAGATATATTGTTCATCGATTACCTTGAGAAAGGAAGAACCATCAATAGCGAATATTATATAGCATTATTTGGTGTGTTTGAAGGAAGAAATCGCCAAAAATGGCCACAAATGAAGATGAAAAATGCTTTTTCACCAAGACAATGCACCGTGTCAAAAGTCGATCGTAACGATGACAAAACTACATGAATTGCACTTCGACTTGCTTCCGCACCCACCCTAATCTCTAGATCTGGCCACCAGCGACTACTGGCTGTTAGCAGACATCAAAGGAATGCTCCAGGGAAAGATATTTGGCTCCAATAAAGATATCGGAAACTGAGGCGTACTTTGAGGCCAAAGACAAATCGTTCTACAAAAAAGGAATTATTAGAGAAGTGTTGTAATCAGATCTGCGTTGGCCATGCAATCTTTCAAAGTCCCTTTTCTAAAATGTTCCCACATGTTTTGAACGTATCAACAATCAGGCATTGAGGATGTCTCTTGGGATTCGTCCCTCATCCATCTGGCAGACATGACCCAATCTTAAGACAATATGTAATAAGACCATTTGAATACCTGTAAAATCTTGAATGAAAAATTTGAAGGTGAAGTATTAACAATTTAGACATACAAAAAAAAATGAAAAATGTATTTTAATTGGCAGCTAGTGTTAAAATGGTTTATTCTTTGGTGCATTTTTTTGAGCAGGATGTGACGCAGTTAATTTAACAACTGATTTATAATAACAACTAAAAGTAGCTACCCTGCATTGCCTGGGTAGAGGGGGGATAATAACAGTAACACAGATCCATTGATTGTTTTGGTCTTACATAAATGATTTATGTTTTAATCATAAACACAACCAATGACTTTCTCCGTTCTCTTACTATTCAAATCCTAATTTTTGATATCTTTCCAGATATAAATAAAATCTTCATTATTTTTAGCATAAAAAGCAAGTTCTGGTAATAGTGAATGTGTGTGTATATATCTTATTATAATGGAGATTGTGTGCTTTTTTGTCTGTAGCCGAAACTATATCACTACTCAAGTTACCATTCCCTTAGTTATTGACATCACATACTCAATGATTTTATTTTTATTTTAACCTCTATTATTGATAAAATTGTTTTACATTATTAATACTGTTAACCATATCTACGTACTAACAACATACAATTATGTTTATATATACAACAAAATGGCGGTTTACAGTGCGAACGGGAAGGCTAATTTGCATATTGATATAAAAAAATTGAATTTAATAAATATGTGCTTAGTATTATTGATTTCTAACTGTTTGGTTTTATTTTAATGAATATAAGCAAAAATCTCTTCAATGAATCATAAATGAAATCCATTAACAAGAAAAAATAATTGTCATTTTATTCTTTACTTCCTCTTTTAACTAAATACTTAAATTAGAAAAAATAACAATGAAAGACGAGAGTGATGGAAGAGTAAGTTTCAGTTGTTCTATATTTCGATTATACCCCCCTCTGTTTCAAATATTTTTATCTGCCTTCTTATTTAGTTTCATTGGCCTTTCTAATATAATATTTTATTACATTAAAACTTAAATACTTGCACCCGGAGGGTGGATATATTTGCTAGTATATATATATATACTTGGTCATTATTTTTTTTTATTTCTGAAGTTTCCTCCATACATAGATACATACATGCACACCAACTGTCTTTTTATATATGTAGAGATTTATGAAAGCCTTTTTTGTAAGGTGAATGTATAACAGGGGTAGATTGACTAAAAACAGTGGGTTTTCGGGGGGGGAAATGCTGCAAAGAAAAAAGAAAAAGAAGTATGACATTCAAGCTGCTATGCAAGATTCATATGTTTATGAATTCTTCTTGGTTGGTTGGTTTATTAATTTTAACGGCATATCAACCCGTCCTGGGTTATATCATGCCTAGCGGTTGGGGTGTTATACATATTGTGCATTCATATATATACTTTTAGTAATTGGTTTTAACAATGTGTTAGCATTATTGGGAATTATATTGTATGGCATTGATTTGTTTCATGTCTATATTCTATGGTATAATTTTATTTCCCTCAAAAAGGAGAAATATCCCC
>CM042142.1:106118321-106125821 GCA_023376005.1 Doryteuthis pealeii | reverse complement strand
GAGGTATCGCATTTCGAGCGAGTCGCAAGGTGAGGAAAAATTCAGTTGTTGAGATAACCCTCACCGAGTGCCCACTCACCACTGAGAGTTGATCTCTCGCAACGACCAGCCGAGTCGTCTCTCGAGTGTAATAATAATTAACACAGCTTAACGCCTCTACCCCAGCTATGGTTAGCGGAATGAGAACAGGATACCCCCGTGGACTGAATAAAGGGTTAGGTTCAATGTTCCATGATGGCTACTGATTACGACAAGAAGGTTCCCGAGTCCGCAAAGAAGGTTCCCGAGTCCGAGTTATTATCTGCGTTATTCGGACTATTGTTCTCATCTTTATTGTTATCTGTACAACGTATATGCCCCACCCACCCCACCTTCTTCAGTTATTTCTTGTTGGACACGGGAACCTTCTTGTCGTAATCGGGAGCCATCACGGAACTTTGAACCTAACCCTTTATTCATTCTCTGAATGTTTGATATTAGGCTTGATGAATAGTATTATCTGTGTTATTCGGACTATTGTCCTCATCTTCATTGTTATCTGTACAACATTTCGGCCGATGTGAGGTATTTCAAAGTTCCGTGATGGCTCCCAATTACGACAAGAAGGTTTCCGAGTTCGAAAAGAAGGTTACCGAGTCCGACAAGAAATACCCAAAGAATGCCGAAGGGCATATCGGCCGAAACGTTGTACAGATAACAATGAAGATGAGGACAATAGTCCGAATAACGCAGATAATACTAGATAGGATCTATTACGATCATGGCTTGGGCCGGTGCACACCTTTTGTTTTCTGTTGAAACTTTTCTTAAAAAAGGCTGGTGAATAGTTAATTGCTATGCTGAGAGCTTTTCGTGCTCATTTCATGTTATGTTAGAATGATTCTGTTTTGGATATAATTCTCAATCAATAGTCCGAATAACGCAGATAATACAAATCTTTCGCATTTATTATTTCTTTCATTCGTTCTGATAACGAACCGATTATGTCTCCGGTGATGCCCATGCCTACACTTTGGTAAGGACTCTCTTCAGTTCTTCAAGATTTGATTAATAGTATTTTCTTAATCTCCTCTTGAGGATTCCCCAAAGAATATTCCAGTGGATTTGTATCTGTGCGATTATCATGAACAGATATTTCTTATCTCTGTATTATGTACTCATATACCCACGTTGGGTATATACACAGAGTGACAGAGTCTTCGGTTGATAGAGAGAGAGTGTGTGTGGACCAACATAGAGAGAGAGAGAGAGAGAGAGACAGACAGACAGACAGACAGACAGACAGAGAGTCATAGTCGTGAACTTACTTGTCCTCTTCTTCTCTTTCTACTGCAGCCATGATGTAATCGCTTAGTCTGTTTTCTCTTTACTTATTTGTATCTTCGTTGGTTCTTCTAACTTGTTGCTTCTTTCTACTTGTCTGGCCGCTCTTCTAACTAAAAACATGCGTAATTAATTAACAAGGCTTATTGCTTTGATCAAAGGTTTTATTTGCCCGTTTACTAAGCTGTCGCGCGGAGTCACAACAGAAGTAGGACACGTCTGTCCCACTTGAGGTCTGGTTGCAAACTGACTAAATAACTGAATCTCACGTAACTTGCGAGATTCTAACTGTCCAGTAGTTTTCCATTCCTTGATCTGAAAACACTGACCCCTTAGAATTCTCCTCCAAGGTGTTGCCAATAATCTATGCTACCACATAGATTATGCAACATCTGAACAATTCTTTTGTAAATTTCGCTGAGCGGGCTGGAGCAAGGTCATTAGTGTAGGTCGATTTTGGAACTGTAATGTCTCCAACGTGGCGAAAGTTGCAAAATCAGTCATTGCTCCTGACAAGTCCGCCTCACAACATCCAGTATCCGCACAGAGCCGATGAATGTAAGTTTTGACTAGTTGGACTACTCTACTGTGTAGGTATCCATTGGGTAACCTCACTTATATCAATTGGCTAGTATCACATCTCTTCAGTGTGGCATCGAAACCCGAACGAATTTTCATCAGTCATGCTTCTTAACTACTGGATCATAAGCCACCTGCAGGCAAGCGGTATAATTTACATGATAAATACCTACATAGGTATATACGTTACCGTTATATATATATATATATATATATATATATATATATATATATATATATATATATATATATATATATATATATGCTCCCAGCTTTCATGATTGAGCACTGTAGGGGAGACATTAGTTGACCTTATAACGTTTAGCGTAAAAGCAAATACTCGCCTGTTTACAGACAGAAGTTCTCTGGTGATTGTAAAAACATACATCCTGTAAGTTTATCAATTAATTGTTCGCCTCATGGCTGACAGTTCCCGGGGCCGACAGGGTAAGGAACTTGACGGACGAAAATTCTGTTGTGTTTCGCACCCGGCTAGAGGTAGCTGTTAAAAAGTCGAGCCGTACTGATTAAAAGTAAACTTCGAAACACGTATCTGTGGATGACTAGTATATATATATATATATATATATATATATATATATATATATATATATATATATATATATATATATATATACTAATATATATATATATGGAAGTAAGATGAAGAAATTAATCCGACAAAATGGAGAAAAATTTTAAAGAAAATAAACACAGAATACCATGAACGATAGAAACTCTTTATGTCGATACTTAAGTATTTCGGTTTGTTTGTTTTTTAAATAAAACCTTCTTCAGGACATTGAAAATTTGAATGAGTAAAAGATGAAACATACACTGAACATCTTTCATCTTTTATTCACACAAATTTTCAAAGTCCTGAAGAAGGTTTTATTAAAAAAAAAAACAGAAATACTTAAGTATCGACATAAAGAGTCTCCATCGTTCATGACATCCTGTGTTTGTTTTCTTTAAACATTTTCTCCACACATACACACACACACACACACACACACATATATATATATATATATATATATATATATATATATATATATATAATAAAAAGAAGGTCTGCAAAATGTATTATGTTTTTAGAAATAAAATTTTTTATTCTTTTTATCTTACATATGCAACACGTGTTTCCGATCTTCTGGTATCTTCTTCAGGCTTTGATCAATAATATGATTATTGATTATTGATCAAAACCTGAAGAAGATACCAGAAGATCTGAAACACGTGTTGCATATGTAAGATAAAATTTTTTTTTTTAAAGCTTCTAAAAACATAATACAATTTGCGGGCCTTCTTTTTTATAATATATTGAATTTTCTCTCGTTGGAACCAGAACAACATTATATATGTATATATATATATATATATATATATATATATATATATATATATATATATATTAATGAAATAAATTTTTTAGGTATTCATCAAATGAATAAATTTATTTCGGCCTGTTGGCCTCCTCAGAATTGACAGCAAAACAAAAACAAAGGAAAGTATGTGTCCAGAAAGTTTTAGGAAGAGAATGTGTCACGTTATATATACATTATGCAATATTTATAGGTGTTGCAGAAAGGCCGATGAAGTATATATATATATATATATATATATATATATATATATGGGGGGGGTTATGTGCTTAATAAAAGTCATGCCTAATTTTGTTAATTATTTAATTATAACTAAATGAATTAGGCGTCCATATCGGTTTAAATGTAAAGCGTAAACAAATCGAGAAAAAGTCAATCTCTGTATGTACATTTCAGCCCATTCCACAGAAATGGACTGAAATGGATATACAGAGATGACTTTTTCTCGATTTGTTTACGCTTTACATTTAAACCGATATGCACGCCTAATTCATTTAGTTATAATTAATTAATTAACAAAATTAGGTATGACTTTAATTAAGCACATAATCCCCAACAAATTGTCGGCCTTTGCCATTTCAAACACATTGTTTGACTACTTCATATATATATATATATATGTGTGTGTGTGTGTGTGTGTGTGTGTGTGTGTGTGTGAGAGAGAGAGAGAGAGTGTTGTGTGTGTGTGTGTGTGTGAGAGAGAGAGAGAGAGAGTGTGTGTGTGTGTGTGTGAGAGAGAGAGAGTGAGAGAGAGTGAAAGAGAGAGCGCTCGCCAAATCTTTTACTACTAGATAATAACAAATAATTATTCCACCGGATTATTCACCCTTGGGATATACTTCGACAGTTCTGGCATTTTTCAAATTGCTTCATGTAAATTCCATTTATCTAAAATTATTCAATTTAGAGGAAATAGAAAAACAAAATATCTATCGTTTATGAATAAAAGATAATATGAATTCTTTTGAAGCATTCAGGCATTTTATCAATTCAGCTTCAAAATTGTTCAGAGATTTGAAACAAACCATCCTCACCAAAGAATCATTAATTGTACGTAATTTATATATAAAAAAGATTATCTGAAATCAAGAAAAATCATATATATATATATATATATATATATATATATATATATATATATATATATATATATTTGTGGGCTCACAAACTTTCAAATGGTATATATATATATATATATATATATATATATATATATATATATTATATATATATATATATATATATATATATATATATATATATATATATATATATATATATATAAATATATATATATATATATATATATATATATATATATATAAAATGATGTATAGATTCAAATTTACTTAAATTATAAATTAAATATAAAATAAAAATTAAAAATTTAAAAAATTTAATATATAAATTAAATATTTATAAAATAATAAATTTATAGTGTTCTGTTTTTTGTTCGTTTTTATTGGTCGGTCTAGTTCAGCTAATTTAAATGACTACTGTGGTAAGTACTATTTAATTCGTTTTACTCCTTGTCTCTGTAGTTAGATCTTAGCCCTGAAGAGCATTAAGCGAAACTAATAGTAGGTTCTTCTGACTCATTAGATTTATCTTTATATATATATATATATATATATATATACCGTTTGGAAGTTTGTGAGCCCAACATCCATGGTCCTTGTTATTATTAACAAATTCAAAATAAGCCAATTAAATGTTCATCGAAACACCCTTTTTTTTAAGTTTACTTTCCAAATAATGGACACAAATTGTTATCTGTACAACGTTTCGGTTGATATGCCCTCCGGCCTTCTTCAGGTATTTCTTTTCGGATTCGGGAACCTTCTTTTCGGACTCGGGAACCTTCTATTCGTAATCGGGAGCCATCACGTAACTTTAAACCTACCCCCCCCCCGTAGACTGAAATAAAGGGTTAGGTTCAAAGTTCCGTGATGGCTCCCGATTACGACAAGAAGGTTACCGAGTCCGAAAAGAAGGTTCCCAAATCCGAAAAGAAGGTTCCCGAGTCCGACAAGAAATACCTGAAGAGGGCATATCGGCCGAAACGTTGTACAGATAACAATGAAGATGAGAACAATAGTCCGAATAACGCAGATAATAATACTTTCCTCCAAACGTTCTCTCACATAACCTGAAATCCACAACTTCTGAGAGGTACGTCACCGACTCAGCACTGATAGGAACTTAATAGATGGAAGAACTGCAGTGCCAAAATCTCTCAGAGGAAAATTGCCTAGCTGTTTGCACTCAGGCCACCAAGTCATGCTGAATTAAAAACCTGTGCCAATGATTCAGTATATTGGTCTGGTATGATTGCATAAATACGTAACTTCAGGGCTAATTGTTTAATTTACATAAATATTGCCCCAAGTCAACCCCGGGAACCCCATTCCCAGAATGGCCTTTCCAATTTCCAGATTATAATTGACTTCTTTTACGTCGTAGATGTTGCATACTTCATCTGTTCAGATAGACTCACCGGCTGGCTTATTTTATATCATCTAAAAGCAGATCATGCCACTACTTCCAAATGAATGTTTATTTGTCGGAAACTATTCTATAAATATGGTACCCCGGACCAACTCAGTAGCGATGGTGGTCCACATTTCACTTCCAGACTATTTCAGCAATTCTTTGAGACATGGTGCATGAAGCACAGATGACCTTGGTATCTTCAAGTATTCCTAGCAAATACTAATAATTATATGATATCAAGTAATTATCTCTATCTAATAATCGTCATTTGTTTGCACACAGTCATATGGTTTCAACAAACTAATAATAATCCTTAGTAAACAATTATAGTTTCAAGTAACTATTCTTAATACAAATGATTTACGATTATATGGTATCAAGTATTCCCATTTAATACAAATAATCTTCAAACAGATCTATTTGATCCATAGATGGGACCCTAACAGGTACTATCACTTTGGTTCGGAGTAGACATAGGAGTAATGACAATGAAAGTGTTGGATTATTTTTGTATATATATATATTTACCAACCCCTCCGCACGAGTAGGATGCGACACAAGGTCAATTTCTTAAGCGGAGTTCAACAGGTTTGAATTCAGAGTTTTCATTCTCCTAGACCGGTTGCCTAACCAAGGTTAAATAGCCCAGTCTGCTCTACTATTTACCCATAGCTGGAGGGAGAGAAATAGCTTACTGTAAAAACTGCAAATGGCTACATAGGTCATCAGGGTTCGTTACATAATGACAATGCGACACGGACCGTCCTGTAATATCGCTACACTCCCATCCAAGACCAGATCTAGTGTTAATAGATAAGAAGAAAGTTAAAAAAAAAACTTCTGAATTTAATTGATGATTTTAATTTCATTTCTTGTATCTTCTTTTGTAAACAGCGTTAACCTCAGAATTATCGATGGATCGAAGAAGAGAATAATATTAAAAAATAATAAAGATAAAAATAGAATCTTGTACAAATATGTTAATTCGCAGCAAAAAATATCACAGCAAAAACTAATGTCATAAGGAAAATATTTAGATACGTAATAGACACAAGTATATCACCAAAGGGCCGGGCTAGCTCAGTCTATAGAGCGTTCGGCTAGAAACCATGAGGTTCCTAGTTCGATACCTGCCCTCGCCAACTCAGCGTATGAGTAGCACAGGGGTCTATACGATAAAGTAAGGAGCTGATGGTAGGTGTGTCGTTCCACCCCAGACACAAAAAAAACAATCTCCTTGGTCTAGCGCTAGTGAAAAGGGGATAGACTCCATCGCTGTATGGCTCATACCGACATTAAGCCGCCCCAACGACTTTACTTACTATATCACGAAAAGACAGTTTAAAAAAAAGATGCAGATAATTTTTTTTGGACACTACGCCATCGTCCTTAGTGGACGGAAAGGATCCAATCTATTAATAATGGAGATTCGCTTCCGGTTTTTGTCTGTAACAAAAATTACGTCACTGCATACGTCACATTACCCAAAATTGTCATAACATACACTCAAAATTTGAACATGCAACATTAAACAGTCCTCATTGTTTTTTAAAACAAGTTTTAATAAATACATGACTGGTATTATATATCTATATATAGTTTGTTTTATTTTAATACATATTTAAAGTTTACATTTTAAATTGTTTTATTTTTTAATCCTTTAATGAATTTGATGATTTTACTTACTTAGGGTAGAAACTCGCCGACATTGAATTTTTTA
>CM042142.1:106105821-106115821 GCA_023376005.1 Doryteuthis pealeii | reverse complement strand
CTGTACAACGTTTCGGTCGATGTGCCCTCCGGCCTTCTTCAGGTATTTCTTGTCGGACTAGGAAACCTTCTTTTCGGACTCGGGAACCTTCTTTTCGAACGCGGGAACACAGCTTAACGCCTCTACCCCAGCTATGGTTAGCGGAATGAGAATAGTATAGCCTCGTGGAATACCGGAATAAAGGTATTTCAAAGTTCCGTGATGGCTTCCGATTACGATAAGAAGTTTCCCGAGTCTGAGAAGGTTCCCGAGTCCGACAAGAAATATCTGAAGAATGCCGTTGTACAGATAACAATGAAGATGAGGACAATAGTCCGAATAACGCAGATGATACTAGATAGGATCTATTACGATCATGGCTTGGGCCGGTGCACACCTTGTGTTTTCCGTTGAAACTTTTCTTTAAAAAGGCTGGTGAATACTTAATTGCTATGCTGAGAGCTTTTCGTGTTCATTTCATGTTACGTTGGAATAATTCTGTTTTGGATATAATTCTCAATCAATAGAAGTATCGATTTTCTATCCAGAATTGAAACTTCGCCATCAGATAGAGTTTAACATTATACTCAGCACACTAAGACCCTCTACCACCGCCTTCTATTACATATATGATAAAAAAAGGGTTAGGGTTTTGCCATAAGGACAACAGGGCTGGAAGAATCATATAAGTGCTAAGGCTTGATGTGACCAGCCAATTGGTCAGAGGGAACCTATTTAATTGCTGATCTTGAAAGCCGTTCATTTGCACATATTTGACATGGATTAACGGATCTGTAACCAAGGACTCTGCTCAACCACTAAGGGACTCCGAGGAACAACCTTCACTAAGGATCAGCCTCTGTTTAACACAAGGGATCTCCATTGTAAAGTGTTCTCACTTGAAGCCTAAAAAGGGTCACAAAAATCATAACAACCAGTTACAAAGAACCAAAAATTATAATAATTATTAGTCCCAGTCAAAAATAAAACTGCACTTTGTGGAACTACCTATCTCCTTAGGAAACTACTGTCAATGTGAGTGGAAAAATAAAACCCAAAAGAGGCTGCAAAAGACACAGATACAAAATAATGTGGGGATTAAAAAAAAACAAATCAGATAAAAAAATTTAAAAAACACAAAATAAAATAAATACGAAATAAAAATATTCCAGAAGGCCTCAGACAGGAAGAACGCTCTGGACACGTGCAGAAACAGCCAGAGGCTTCTTAGACCAAATTGAACAGAGACTGTTAATGGGGACACATACAATTACTAACAAAGGACCAAAAGGTAGTGTTGCATGTCATGGACTGCTCAGCCACAAGGATTCCGTTGCTTTTATGTTGGTCTTTTTCTTACACCTCACCAATGAGAGGCCGTTTTGACTTAAGTCCGAAATATTCGACTTTCTCTTTCAAAAGCCCGTCGTCAACTGACCAGAATTAGAATCTCTCGAATTCCACAGGACTGCCTCTAGCCAATCAAACGGGCATTCATTCGATTTCCACTTTTATCTGACTTGATAATCACGTTGGCAATCATGACCTTTGACCTATTTCCTGTAAATCACTTCCCCACAAACGTTTAATGTATCCGCTACCTAGAGTGATGAGGGTGGTGGCGATCATTACGTCACAATATGTCGGATAGCAATAAGACAATTACTAGTAACAGTGCAAAGGAGATTTAAATAGCGATAAGAATGTTTAGTATTACTCTGCTTAGGGCCAAAGTGGAGTGTTGCAAGTCATGGACTGTTCAGCCACCAGGATTCTGTCCTTAAGCATCACGAGTCGTCACCAACGGCTAACAGATGTCTCCATTGGTGGGGATGTTACCCCTCTGCAGATGTGCAGTCGGTGAATTCTTTGAAAATTATATATATATATATATATATATATATATATATATATAAAGTTATAGTTCCTGTTTGTTTATTTGTTTGTTCACGAACTACTCCTAGGATTTTGTAAGATAGACCCCATCTATCTATCTATAGATATATAATATATAAAGTGTAGTTGTGTGTATATGTATGTCCGGAGGAAACTTCGAAAATAAAATAATTATCGACAAATTAAATATACACATTAAATATCGCCAGGACTTGGTTTTTTAGTAAAAATAATAGAGATTTGATTTATATTCGTGAAGATAATTAAAAAATAAAATTTAAATGATAACAGCATGGATTCTTTGTTTTTCCTTTAATATTTTAGATATTAGACATTAAGATTTCTTTTCAGAGTAGCTGGATCAATGCAAGGTCTATTTTTTACATGGGGATTTAAATGGGGCATCCCACAAGGATCCAACTCACAATTCAGTAATAATGGATCTGCGAGACTAACTTAAAAAACTCTACCCTGACAACACCGGGTAGCCGCATCTAGTAACCATATATATTCTGAAACTACATTGTCCACAGTAATTCTTGGATAAGTATATTTCTTTTTAATCAAAGGGGGTCTTTGGAGGGCACTTTGAAATTTTCAGCAAATTTCACTAGTATTAACTCTTTATGTCCTATACCACCCCTTCCACCCGACCGGAAGTCACATTCATTTTCCTAATCTACATCAAATAATAGCATTTATTTAAATTTAATATTAAACATATTTATAAGTCTTTAATTTAAGGGAAATAACTTTAAATGAAAAGGCCATTTTTAGCCATTTTTTGATAAATCCTTATAGGAATAGGGTTCTGAACTTAGAAAATTCTCAACAGGATATTAAGAGTTAAGGCACGCTAATGAAGGATAAACCCTTACATAGTAATTTTTTTTTTGGGGGGGGGGGCGGATCCCCTAACTTGAGTATTGGAACTTCGACTATAAAGAGGTTTTGTTCTATAAATTAAACGCAAATCAACAAAAAATTACTTTTATTTTATAATAAAATTTGGCTAATTTAGACACTTTGGTTAGCTCAGTCGGTAGAGCGTTCGACTAGAAACCACAAGGTTCCTAGTTCGATACCGGTCCTCGACAACTCAGCATATGAGTAGCACAGGGATCTGTGCGGTAAAGTAAGGAGCTGATGGTAGGTGTGGCGCTCCACCTCAGACGCTAAAATAATCTCCTTGGTCTAGCGCAAGTGAAAAGGGGATAGACTCCCTTGCTGTCTGGCTGATACCGACTTTAGGCCGCCCCGACGACTTTACTTTTTTTACTTACCTATGGCAAACATCTCTAGAATTATGACAACAAAAATCATTAGTTAACTAGTTTAAAAGTCGCCATATTGGGCGGCAAGTAAGTTAGTAACTTATAAAACTTTCTTTAAGTAGTTAACCTAAAAATTTCAAGATCGTCAATTTTGCTAAAAAAAGATAAAAATAAAAATAAAATAAAATAAAATAGATTGAGTAAGTAATTGTAAAAAACCTGCAGAAGTTGCAAAGGTCAGAAGTGACACGTACGATGGTCATTCGGCTAACGAGAAACAACAGACATGTTAATGATGAAAGTAACATCAAAAAAATTTATTTCATTTTATTTTATTGTAAACCAATTTCTAGCAATTTCGACAATTGAATAAAAGAATCATTTGTGGAAACAAATGTTCGTAATGAAAATGCCGGAAGTTTATATATGTTGTCACGAAGAGAGAATAACAGACGCTGTTCTCTTTTATTTATCTTCAATATATATATATATATATCTTATTATAATGGAGATTGTGTGTTTTTCTGTCTGTAACCGAAACTATATTACTACTCAAGTCACAATTCCCTTAATTATTTACGTCAAATTCTCCATGATTTCATTCTTTTAAACCTTCAGTTATTAATAAAAATTGTTTTACATTATTAATACTGTTGACCATATCTACGTACTAATAACATGCAATTGTATTTATATATACAACAAAATAGCAGTTTACAGTTTGAACGAGAAGGCTAATTTGCATATTGATATTTAAAATTTTATTTTAATAAATATGTGCTTGGTATTATTGATTTCTAATTGTTTGGTTTTATCTTAAGAAATATAAACAAAAATCTCGTGGATAAATCTTAAAAGAAATTTATTTACAAGAAGAAATAACTGTAATATTATCCTTTACTTCCTATTTTAACTAAATAGTTAAATTCGGAAAATTTACCAATGAAAGAGGGGAGTAATGGAAAATGATGGGATAGTTAGTTTCAAAGTTGTTCTATTTTTCGATTATACCCCCTCTGTTGCAGATCTTTTTATCTGCATTCTTAGTCAGTTTCATTAGCCTTTCTAATTTAATATGATATTTTATTATATCAAAACTTAAAACTTAAATACTTGCATCCGGAGGGTGCATATATTTGCTAGTATATAATAAGTAATCCACAGACACGTGTTTCGAGGTATCACCTCTCATCAGTGTAGTTATACATTAACAGCTACCCCTGGCCGGGTTTGAGACCCGAATGAACTTTCGTTCGCCAAGCCTCTTACCCGTGCGGCCAGAGGCAGCTGTCAAATATAGGAGAATATTTAATTGCTACACTTCTAAGCGAAAATGAATTCACTAGTCCTCATATATATATATATATATATATATATATATATATATAGCCATTTTTACATAAGGGACCGGTTTAGCTCAGTCAGTAGAGCATTCACCTTGGGAAATCGCAATATTCCAGGTTTGATACTGGTCCTGGCCTAACTTGGCGCGTGAGTAGCACAGCTTGGGTAATCTGATATGTTTAGTAAAATACTAGGAGCTAACAATATGTATGGCGCTCTAACTCGGCAAAAAAATTCCCTGGTCTAGCGCGAGCGAAAGGGGTATAGATTCCCTCGCTGTTCGACTGATACCGACTATCGGCCGCCCCACAGACTTTACTTACTACTACTTGTTGTCCATCTTATCCGATGATGACACCACGGGAATCTGTTTCCTCGAATTTAATCGGTCTCTGGTTGTGTCTTGCCAACTACATATGAGGATGTTGAAGTCCTCTAGGTTTCTCATGATGTTGTCTTTGTACTTGAGCTTTGGTCTACCGATTCCACATGATCCCTCTCTCAGTTGAGAGTACACAATCTGATTCGGCAGTCTGTCATCCCCAAGTCCGTTTAAGCGGCCAGCCCATCTCAGGTTGTGGTGAGTCCAGTTCCCTTCAGGATGGTCCCGTTTGAAACATGCTTACTACCATATATATATTTACCAACCCCTCCGCACGAGCAGGATGTGACACAAGGTCAATTTCTTAAGCGGATTTCAACAGGTTTCAATTCAGAGTTTTCTTCTCCTAGACCGATTGCCTAACCAAAGTTAAAGAGCCCAGTCTGCCCTACTATTTATCCATAGCTGGAGGAAGAGTAGGATTCATACCTTTCCCAAGGGTATTAAAGCTAAGTGAAACGCAATTACCACATCCAGGATAATGAACCCGGGGCGACGAGTCCATTTCCCATTACTTTAACCATTACACCACGTGCTTACTACCATATAACTAAAAGGTCGCCTTTTTTCTTTTCTTTTCTTTTTCTTTTTCTTTTTTTCAGAACGTGTTCTTGGCTAAACAAGATAGTAAATATACACAAATGTGAATTTACCAGATTTACAATCAAGTCACACTAATCTCAATAGTCCTCGCTAAATTACTGAAGTTAAGCAGTAATTAACCAACTCGGTATTAAGATGGGTGACCACTTAGACACCGCAAGTACTGTATGTAATTTCTTCTTTCAATCTCAAATCAAAGAAGAGGTCAGTGAATACTTATTTCAGGTTTTACAAGTAAGTAATGGCTTTACAAGTAAGGGATTTTCAAATAAGTAAGGGCTTTACATGTAAGGGTTTTACAAGTAAGTAAGGGATCTACAAGTACAGCGACAATAGGAAATTTTGATACCTATTCAGTAAATCATCCCTATTGTACATGAGCTATAATTGGGAGAGTCGCCGTGGAGTAATGGAGAATGTGTTAGACCAGGGGTTCCCAACCTTTTTCAGCTCATGGCCCACTTTGAAACCATCATTTTTTTGTGGCCCATGAAATTATTAGTCTTATCATTCATCTATTTTATTTTATCTATGTTTTCCTTAAACACAACTAACGGTTAAAATTTAAGTAAAAAAATGACATTAATTGTGTCCTTAGTATTAATTATTCATTAAAATATATGGCCAAGCCAAATTTTTCCGTTTTGATTTTGACGACGATTTGCAATTTTTACCGCTCTAAGCTCATTATCTTATTCAATTGGCATATATAAAGTCAATATATATAAAACATAATATAGGGGCGTATCAAGGGCGAAAATCTCTCCCCACTCTCCCCTACCGTGAATTAGTTGACATCTTACTTTCTATAAAATATAAATTTCCTACATATATGATTGGATTTTGTATATAAAATAGTACACTCTGAAATCGTATAGAATTATAATATTTCCTTGGCCCACCTGCAAATTTGCTGTGGCCCATTTTGGTCCTAGGTTGGGAACCACTGTGCTAGACTACGACATCGTAGTTCGAACTCCAATTGGTCTATTATGTTCACTTATATCACATTACGAAATTTGATATAAAGTCGTACTTACAAATTTATTCAACAATTTGATGGAAAAAAACTGAGTTTAAAAACTAATTTTCTATTTTTTCTACCAAATGATTGAAGTTTACTGTTGCTTTTCCTCCGACATTTTTTCATAATTATTTCTTTATTTTCTCTTGCTTTTTATGACGATAATTCCCTTATCTTTTTACTACTACTACTACTACTACTACTACTACCACTACCACCTCCACTTTTGACTACTTTTTACAGCTACTACCACCGCCATTACTACTTTTACTACAACTACTACTGCTTTTCATTACGTTTTACAACTACAATTTCTGCTACATCTGTTTGTTTTTTTACTAATACTACTAGGAGCTTTACTTTTAACTACTACTTCTTCTCGTCTTTACTACTACTACTAATACTAATACTTCTACTATCTCTGCATTTTACTATTTACGACTTTACTATTCGCTTCTACTATAATTTTTTCTACTATCTCTGTAAGCCTCTAAAGCCAGTAGAACATACTTAGATGGTAATATCTCATCCACAGAAAGCGATGTTAATACATGAATTGGAAAGGCATGGTCGGCCACAAACAAATTATCAGTCATATGGAAATCCGATCTCACTGACAAGGCTGTGGTTATATCAGTACTGCTGTGTGGCTGCACCACTTGGACCCTAATGAGGCGCCTTGAGAATAAGCTAGGTGGGAGCTGCACAAGAATGCTGCATGCGGTCTTGAACTAGTCGTGGAAACAGCACCCCTCAAGGATGCAGCTGTATGGCCACCTGCCCCCCATCTCACAAACCAACTGAGTGAGACGGACAAGGTATGCTGTACACTGCTGGAGAAGCGAGGACGAGCTCATAAGCGACGTTCTCATATGGAAGCCAACACATGGACATGCTAATGTGGGCCGCCCACCAAGGACCTACGTTGATCAACTATGCGAGGATGCTGGATGCTGCGCAGATGACCTCCCTGGGACAATGAATGATAGGGAAGGTTGGCGAGAGATTGTCATGGATATCCGTGCTATATGCGCAACATGATGATGATGGTCTCTGGAGCTTCAACAATAGTTAGACTATAGAATTTTCGTATTCAGAGATAATCTATTAGTAGATTAAATATTCAAAGATAATCTATAAGTAGATTAAGTCAATGTAACCCCAGTTTTGTTAAACATCGCCGAAATGCACTAAAGGATGTCATTAGTGATGTTAAACCAGTATGCTTACAGATTTCGGGTTTTGCAACATTAAATCTGTTCCACCGGTAGAGCTGATATGTTATTAGGCCGCCTCCTTTCCAGATTCGCTTTACAAATAGTTCATAGAAATGAAAAAATTCATAAATTCTTATATATTGACCCAGGGATACGTTACAGCCACACAGAGACTTGCTCGGTGTTTGTATAAACTAGAATATTGAAGGAAATGCTTAACTAAAAAGTTAATCTTTAAATATACGCTCATTACTGCATTTTGGAAGGCGTCATTAGTGATGTCAATCCTTGGTTCATAGGGGTGTTTCGGGTCTTACAACATCATTCTCCCCTGACCTGGCGGACCCTATCAGAGAAGATGAAACTCTGATCCACCCTCTTTCTGTATATTTGATGAAGAAACGAAAATGATCAGTAAATACAGTAAATTTCTAATATAACTATACAACTGTAATGGGCAAAAAATCGCTTGTGCCGTGCATGAGAGACCCGGATGAGACGAGACGGATTTTGCATAAAGGGTAGCCGAGCCATAATAAAAGGAGACGGTCGCTGACACTGGGAGTCAGCAACAAAGCAAGTGTCTGCGAGAGAGGTGAAATTCGGCGACTACTGTGTTTTGGGTGAACAAGAAGAACGTGAGAGGAACGAGTTCAGTTGGTAGAGAAGTTTGCAGAAACGAAAGGGATTACTGTTGTCAATTGAACAGACTCCAATTAGAAAACTTTTTATATGTTTTACTGACAATAATGTGCGTATGTTTATCTACCTGATTTTTCTGTATACAAATATGTAGATGTGTATATTATTTTTTAATATATGTATGGATGAAGATCTATGTGAAAAATGTGCATAGGAATTTAACATGATGTGTAATTCGACGACTTCTGTGTTTTGGGAAAATAAGAAGGAAGTGAGAGGAACGAGCTCAGTTGGTAGAGAAGTTTGCTGACTAAAAGGAATTACTGTTATCAATTGAACAGACTTCAGGTGGAAAACTGTTTTACAACAATATATTGGCATTATCTGCGTTATTCAGACTATTGTCTCCATCTTAATTGTCATTTGTACAACGTTTCGGCCGATATGCCCTCCGGCCTTCTTCAAGTATTTCTTGTCGGACTCGGGAACCTTCTGTCCAATTGGACACATGGCCTAGTGGATAAGGTAGTTAGGTTAAGACAATTCTAAGTGACAGTTATCTCTGGATAAAATAATTAACACAACTCCTACCCCAGCTATGGTTAGCGGAATGAAAACAGGATACCCCCGTGGAATAAATAAAGGGTTAGGTTCAAAGTTCCGTGATGGCTCCCGATTACGACAAGAAAGTTCCCGAGTTCGAAAAGAAGGTTCCCGAGTCCGAGAAGGTTCCGGGGGCATATCGGCCGAAACGTTGTACAAATAACAATGAAGATGGGGACAATATTCCGAATAACGCAGATAATACTAATCTTCAAGCCTCATCTCAAACATTCAGAGAAATAACAATATATTGACTAAGAACTTAACATATGTTGATTCCAATCCAGCGTTCAGTCATAGGATATATCTCGACATCCACAAAAATGTAACGTACTCTTTTTCTTATCAAATATAGTAACTAATTAATATATCGGCAGTTTTTCTCGCTAGTCAGATCACGTTGAAGGATTGGATGCGTGTCTCTTGGAAACTTTGTTAGTCTTCAAGGATTTTGGTGTACTAATCAAATTTCTCTGCGAGCAAATTCGACGACAAGATCGACCCTTTCACGTAAGTTTCTGATTTGATTTTGTCCGATTAAACAAAACGGAATATCTCCTCCTAATACAATACAACACTGACTCTATTGGATTGCCACAAACGTGCCATCTTCTTTGCGCAAAGATCTTCAGATTGGGAGGTCAGCGCAACAACGTCAACCTACATCTTGCTTAATAAATCAAAATAAGGAAATCAAGTTTATAATTCTATTTTTAGTTCGAAAAGAGACAAATGAATGTTATACACACACACACACACACACACACACACACTCACTCACACACGCATTCACACACACGCACACACACACACACACACATATATATATATATATATATGTATATATATATATATATATAGTTGTAGAAAAGTTATTCAGTGGAACTAAGTAAATCCATCTGGCTAATGAAATATATATTCGCCTGATTTAAACTTATTTTTATTTCATATCTCCTAAAAGTCAATTAACTTTAGACCCCAAAGCTTGTTCATTTGAAGTTAGGGCTAATATATATATATATATATGTATATATAT
>CM042142.1:106093321-106103321 GCA_023376005.1 Doryteuthis pealeii | reverse complement strand
CAGTACTTTGTCAATCTTGTTTGTTTTTTTGTTTTTGTTTTTTGTTTGTGTTATAGGTGATACACCCTATAATACCAATGGAATGCGCCGACGGGTTACTATAAGTAACAGGGATAATTGTGGCTTGGGAGTAAGCCAATGCGAGTAAGCCAATAACTCTATTTGTCGGACGTAATTTCCACTTATCTGTATTGTATTTGTCTACTTTCTGTTAATACATTTTCCTACATTTGTTACCTGTCGTTTTGTTCTTATTTGACCCCTTAAAACATCACAACAGTTTGTTTGTTTTTTTTTTGTTTTTTTTTTTGTTTTTTGTTTGTTTTGGGTTGGGTTTTTTTTTGGGGGGGGCGAATATGACCTTTAGGCACCCCTTTTTGATCTCGATTAAGAAAGGACATGTTTTTCATTTACACCGTCAATATCCGGTTTGTTTTAACAGACGATTTTTTTTTTTTTAAAATTATAAAACTAACCCCTAACCCTAACGCTCACCCTAACCCTAACATCTAACCCTAACCCCTAACAAACAACTGGATATTGACGGTGTAAATGAAAAACATTTCCTTTCTTAATCGAGATCAAAAAGGGGTGGCTAAAGGTAATATGGTCTATTTGTTTTTTGTTTTTTTTTGTTTTTTAGGGCGGGGATGTTTTTTGTTTTTTTGTTTTTTGAAACGTTGCAGTTGAACAAAATAATACAGTAACTATCCTCTTAATGACGGCACATATTTAGGGATATTCGCGAGCGCATGCGCACATACACATTTATAGGCAGACAAACTCATTTAATATCTCTCTTATACCATTACCCTCAGCACCTGATTTTTTTTTTTTTGCAATAGGCAGGTACAGTTAAATCTAATGAGTGAATTTTCCAAATTGTTATTTGATTGCTGCTGTCTTCTTATTCCCTTTGTGCGCATGCGTATCTGTGTGTTGGGCGGTGAAGAGCGTAATCACAACTATTTCCACTTACTTCTATCTATTTTCTCATTATTATTATTATTATTATTATTATTATTATTATTTATTATTTACGTCTCTTCTTCTTCTTCTTCTTCTTCTTCTTCTTCTTCTTCTTCTTCTTCTTCTTCTTCTTCTTCTTATTTGCTTTAGCCGTGTACACGACTTTCGTTATTTGCATTCCATTCTTTTCTTCATTAATTTCTTTCTGTATATCCTATTATCTAATCGTTATTAGTAGTACTCGGGATATTACTCTTTTTCTTTCTTTTACAACCTCTTCTTCTTCTCCTTTTTCTTCTTTTTCTTCTTCTTCTTGCTTTTCTACCCCATACCCTTATTCTACTTGCTTTTCTGCATCCTATACTTCTTCTACTTTTTCTTCCTCTTCTTCTTCTACTTTTTCTTCCTCTTCTTCTTCTTCTTCTCCTTTTTCTTCTCCTTTTTCTTCTTCTTCTTGCTTTTCTACCCCATACCTTTATTCTACTTGCTTTTCAGCATTCTATACTTCTTCTTCTTCTTCTTCTTCTTCTTCTTATTATTATTATTATTATTATTATTGTTGTTGTTGTTGTTGTTGTCGCTCATTTTCTTTTACTTTTTCTTCGTCATCTTTTCTTCATTTTTTTCTATTCATTTATTCTTTCTTACTTTCTTTTACTTCCCATTCTTATTATAATTGCTTTCTTATTCTTATTCTTATTGTTGTTGTTGATGTTGTTGTTGTTGTTGTTGTTGTTCTTCTTCTTCTTCTTCTTCTTCTTCTTCTTCTTCTTGTAGTAGTAGTACTAGTAGAATAAGGGTATGGGGTAGCAAAACCCATACCCTTATTCTACTTGCTTTTCTGATTATTATTATTATTATTATTATTATTATTATTATTATTATTGTTGTTGTTGTTGTTGTTGTTGTTGTTGTTGTTCCTATATCTTCTCATCTTCTTTTACTTTTTCTTCGTTTTTCTTCTTCTTCTTCTTCTTCTTCTTCTAATAATAATAATAATAATAATAATAATAATAATAATTATTATTATTATTATTATTATTATTATTATTATTAATGGTAGCAGCACCTTTCCCCTTCCTCATTTCTTTCTTCTATTCTTTCCTCCCCTCTCTCTTATCTTAACCCCCTTCCTTTTTTTTTTTTGCTATTATTACTGTTACCATTATTACCAGAATTTCTCTCTTTTTCATCTCTCCTCCCACCTCTCCTCGCCTTTCTCTTTACTTATTCTCATTCCTTTCCTCTCCCTTTCTCTCTTTACCTTAATTTCTCTTCTAGTTGGCTTGTTATTCTTTATTATCCTCCATTTCCTCCACGTTCGTCGCCACAGCAACCGGTTTCGCTAAGGATTCATCGAAAGTTAGGAAGCAATGAAAACAAGCGAGATGCGTGACGTCAGCCACCGGGCACAAATTTGAGCAATATTCGGGTTTCTCAATCAGCCAATCAAATGATTGGCTCATTTCTCTTCTTCTTCTTCTTCTTCTTCTTCTTTCTTCTTCTTCTTCTGCTTCTTCTTCTTCTTCTCTTCTTCTTCTCTTCTTCTTTCTTCTTCTTCTTCTTCTTCTTCTTCTTCTGCCGTTTCCATTTCCTTACTCACAGTAGTGATAACTTTGCTTCTTCTTCTTCTTCTTCTTCTTCTTCTTCTTCTTCTTCTTCTTCTTCTTCTTCTTCTTCTGCTCGCCCTTCTTCTTCTCTTCTTCTTCTTCTTCTTCTTCTTCTTCTTCTTCCGTTTCCATTCCTTACTCACAGTAGTGATAACTTTGCTAATTTTTCTTCTTCTTTTTCTTGTTCTTGTTCTTGTTCTTCTTCTTCTTCTTGTTCTTCTTGTTCTTCTTTTTTTCTTCTTCTTCTTCTTTCTTCTTCTTCTTCTTCTTCTTTTTTCTTCTGCCGTTTCCATTCCTTAATCACAGTAGTGATAACTTTGCTAATTTTTTTTCTTCTCTTCTTCTTCTTCTTCTTTCTTCTTCTTCTTCTTCTTTTCTTCTTTCTGCCGTTTCCATTCCTTAATCACAGTAGTGATAACTTTGCTAATTTTCTTCTTCTTTCTTTTCTTCTTCTTCTTCTTCTTCTTCTTCTTCTTCTGCTCGCCCTTCTTCTTCTTCTTCTTCTTCTTCTTCTTCTTCTTCTTCTCTTCTTCCGTTTCCCATTCCTTACTCACAGTAGATAACTTTGCTAATTTTTCTTCTTCTTTTTCTGTTCTTGTTCTTGTCTGCTTCTTCTTCTTCTTCTTCTTCTTCTTCTTCTTCTTCTTCTTCTTCTTCTTCTTCTTCTTCTTCTTCTTCTTCTTCTTCTTCTTCTGCCGTTTCCATTCCTTAATCACAGTAGTGATAACTTTGCTAATTTCTTCTTCTTCTTCTTCTTCTTCTTCTTCTTCTTCTTTCTTCTTCTTCTTCTTCTTCTTCTTTTCTTCTTCTATCATCTGCCGTTTCCTTCCTTACTAACAGTACTGATAACTAATAATACTAACACTACTATTACTGCTTTGCTGACTGTACCTTCCTCGATTTATTGGCTATCTCAATTTTTTTTTTTTTGACAATTTTACCCGGGGAAAAAATTATCAGAGACGCAAACACTTACTTTTGTACGCCGTTGTTCAAGAATATGTGTCAACTTCAGAAAGTAGACGATGACCGGAACTAATTTAAAAACTATTTTCTTTTTCGCCGGCGTCGCCATGGTGCTCGCATTCATGTCCACCTGAATGAAGTGACAAGGCAATCTTTACAGTACTCCATACAAACCGGTCGCAATGGCTACAGAACGATGGACGAATAAGAATGGTCTGTAAATTCATTATGCTTCGTTAAAGACACTCCAAAATAAGGCCAATGCCCAGAAGATATTTAGCGTTCAAAATTTACAAGTATAATACAATATATATTATGTATATATAACATATATCAAATCCTGGATGCAATTACATTGATGGATTATCGTCTTCTCTTTTGATATTCTTCATCGGTGCTTCTGTGTTCAACATCTTAAGAATTCGATTTTGGTTAGATAATCTCAAAGATTCCACTGTTTTGAGAAAATTCTGAAAGATTAGAGCATTCGACTTGGAATGACAAAGTTCCAGGTTCGATACAGGCCCTCGCTAACCGCTTGGATTTGTGCGGTATCCGCTGTTTTGGGAAGATTCTGAGTCGGTAGAGCATCCAACTTGGAATGACAAAGTTCCAGGTTCGATACAGGCCCTCGCTAACCGCTTGGATTTTGTGCGGTATCCGCTGTTGGGAAGATTCTGAGTCGGTAGAGCATCCAGCTTGGAATGACAAAGTTCCAGGTTCGAATACAGGCCCTAGCTAACAGCTTGATTTGTGCGGTACAAATAGAATCTTTTCAGCACTTTGTGACATCTCAACCAGCGGACTTCTGTGTAAGAATGGAACATCGGTGATCTGATTATCCATATATTTCAATTGATGGTTGAACTGATGGTAGTTAAGAGCACAGCCTCCGATATAGTTTACTGTCTTTGTGACCAAGCTAAGTACATGACCCAATTTTAAAATCTTTGAACATTAATTTTTTTGATAAATAATACTGTTAAAATGTGAAAATGATGAATCCGGATGCGAGCATTTTGTGTTTTTTATAACTAATAGTCATCATGGTTGCCATTTACAATTTTACTCTTGAAGTCTGAACACCACAGACCACGTCTTTCGTTCTTTATACTGTAGACATACTATTTCAATTGTTTTCATAAGACATTGCTTTACGAAATCTACTTCACTATCAAACTTTTCACTCATGGTGATCATGTGTCTAGGCTGAACAAGGTGATCTGTCCTTGATTAGAGACAGTATAAATAGAGCCATGATGGTTGCCATTTGCAATTTT
This sequence comes from Doryteuthis pealeii, assembly GCA_023376005.1. Lineage (NCBI taxonomy): Eukaryota > Metazoa > Mollusca > Cephalopoda > Myopsida > Loliginidae > Doryteuthis > Doryteuthis pealeii. The sequence goes on along the minus strand of CM042142.1, from coordinate 106,098,496 downwards.
ACTCTTGAAGTCTGAACACCACAGACACGTCTTTCATATTTTATTCGTGGACATACAATTTCAACTGTTTCCATAAAGAATTGCTTTTACGAAATCCCCTTCACTATCAGATTTTTTTCATGGTGATCCTGTGTTAGGCTGAACAAGGTGATCTGTCCTTGATTAGAGACAGTTAAATAGAGCCATGATGGTTGCCATTTGCAATTTTACTCTTGAAGTCTGAACACCACAGACCACGTTTTTTGTACTTTATTCTGTGGACATACAATTTCAACTGTTTCCATTAAGCATTGCTTTACGAAATCTCCTTCACTATCATATTTTTCATTCATGGTGATCATTTGGGTTATTTGGGTTTTATTTTAATTTTAGTTCGTAACTTGGCAGCCACGCCATTAAGTTTGCCAACCATATTCTTAGCACCGTCAGTAGATAAGCATGTAAGCTTACTCAAATGAAAACCATAGACATACAAAACCTGTTTGTCTTTCTCAAAGATACCCTGGCTTGTTGCAGTGCCATGCATGGAGACCGGTTCTATCAGTTCTTCATAAATATTAAATTCATTATCACACATGAAGACTGCAAATGAAGTCTGTTGCTGGGTCTAGTTGGACTCCAATTCCTTGAGTCTTAAAACATACAGTTGGCCTTCTTAGGCATCGTAAGATTAATGGTTCGTTTCATAATGTATTTCTAGTAGTACTCCTATATATTCAAACAAGAACAACAACTACAATGTGGAACATGTCAAACATCTTAAACACTTATTCATGGAATGCAGGTTTTTTGCTCACATCAGAAACCGTTATTTTAAAGCAAACAATATGAAAGATCTGTTTGAAAATGTCAACATGGAGGGCATTCTCTCCTTTTTGAAGGAAATAAAATTATACCATAGAATATAGACATGAAACTAATCAATACCATACAACATAATCCCCATTAATGCTAACACATTGTGTTAAACCAATTACTAAAAAGTAATAAATATAAATACACGATATGTATTACTTCCTAACCGTTAGGCACGACATAACCCCAGACGGGTTGAGATGCCGTTAAAATCAATAAACAAACAGTTGTTGCAAATTGAATAATGTGACTTTCTATTTGCCGTTGAGCAAAGATAATATAATTCCCACTTTTCTTGAAAAACACCCCCTTCTTTCAATTTCTTCTTTTTTTTTTTTTTCTCTCGTCGAGCTGGAGGAGTACTAAATATTTTAAAGCTGAATTAGCAGGAGAAAATAATTTTCAAAATTGATGACGCGGAATCTGAATAATAAAAAATAATAATTCAAAGGGAGAGAGCTGGGTTTCTCACCTGTGCCTGAGGTACCCTACCAGGAGAAGGCTGAATGAAAAGGCCTTTGGCAATTTTTAAGACATTTCCTCGTGGTGGGGCAATCCACCGCACGTTACTTTAATCTCGACATTCTTGTGTCAAAAATCCCTGTAGTTAGCGCTGATATTCTTTTTCTTTGAACCTTTTTGGCATTAAATGACCCACAGAGGTTGAAATGCCGTTAAACAAAACTTATAATTAAAATTAAAATTAGATTGATTTCTTTTGGTTTCTGTCTCAACCTTCGTGGGTTACTCAATGCCAAATACATCATTGGGCCGGTTTAGCTCAGTCGGTAGAACATCCAACTAGGATCCACAAGGTTCTGGGTTTGATACTGGCCCTCGCCAACTAAGCGTATGAGTAGCACAGGGGTCTGTGCGGTAAAGTGAAGAGCTAATGGTAGTTGCGGCTCTCTGCATCAGACGCAAAAAAAACAATCTCCTTCGTCTAGCGCTTGTGAAAAGGGGATAGGACTCCCTCGCTGTCTGGCTGATACCGACTTTAGTCCACCCCGAAGACTTTTATAAAGGGCCCGAAGAGTGATTCTGGTGAATGGAGAGATTGGAATTCTTCTTCGCTACTGGAGGATGCACCAGAGGACGCAGGGAGAAGAAAAGCCATTTTACAAAGCGTTATTGGTAATCACTTGACGGTAAGCCTCTTAAGCCAGTAGAACAATTCATGTACCTAGGTAGTAATATCTCATCCACGGAGAGCGATATTAATACACGAATAGGAAAGCATGGTTAGCCACAAACAAATTATCGGTCATATGGAAATCAGATCTCGATGACAAGCTAAAGCGACAATTCTTACAGGCTGTGGTTATATCAGTACTGCTGTATGGCTGCACCACTTGGACCCTAATGAAGCGCCTTGAGAATAAGCAGGATGGGACCTGCACAAGAATGCTGCGTGCAGTCTTGAACAAGTCGTGGAAACAGCACCCCACAAGGAAGCAGCTGTATGGCCACCTGCCCCATCTCAAAACCATCCGAGTAAGAAGGACTAGGCATGCTAGACACTGCTGGAGAGCAAGGACGAGCTCATAAGCGACGTTCTCCTGTGGATGCCAACTCATGGGCATGTTAGGGGGCCGCCCAGCAAGGACATACATTGACCAACTATGTGAGGATGCTGGTTACTGCACAGAAGACCTCCAGAGGCAATGAATGATAGGCGGAGGGTTGGTGAGAGATTGTCTTTGATATCTGGCTAATTGCGTGACATGATGATGATGATGATGGTCTCTGGAGCTTCAACAATAGTTTAGGACTATAGAAATTTCGATTTCAGGATGATCTAATTAAATTAGTTTATAAATTTATTGAAGACAACCCAAGAACTATTACAATGAATTTATGATTGTTCCTCTCACATTTTATAAAATTATCAAGGGAAATAAACCATATTCTTTGTGTTTGCGTAGGTGGCTTTTCTTTGACGGTACCAAATATCTATATGTTATATACTTCTCTTACTTCTTACTCTGGTCGTCTACTCTTCTGGCCGGCTTGGTTCTTCTATCATCTCTTGGTCTGTATATCCTTCTAAGTCTTGGTCTTCTTGAGGATTCCGTGTTGGTTTCTGTTGGGGATCACTCCTTATCAGAAGCCTTGTGCCGTTGTTAGCTTTTAGTAATAACCACAAGACTTCGATTTACGATGATGTTACTTTATTAGTAGATCCCAGACCACAGCAATCACGCAGTGAGACTCACATCTTACTAGCTTCGCTTCTAGGTTCTAACTCTAAATGACTGAGTTGCTTACTCCTTAAACCGGAAGGGGGCTTCTATTGCCTTCCTGTTCTCACGATCATCCCCAGAACGCAAGTCAGAGTGAGGTCAAACGCTGTCACTTCACCCTCAAGGCCATCGGCTGCACAATATGATTTCTATACTATTGTCATAAGTCATTAGAATCTAATGATTATGTAACATTTGTTACGATTTTTTGTGGTCATTTTTAGGCTGAAGTGAGAGCACTTTTACGGTACCTTGTGTTCCATAACAGTTACCTTGTGTTCCTTAGTGTTAGGCAGAATCCTTGTTTGATCCTTAGTGAAGAATCCTTGGTTGTTCCTCTAACTTTCCGTTTACAAAAAAAAAATTATGAAGCTGCCACCGATTACTTTCGTTAAAATCACACCACCACACAAAACCTTCGGTACCACACTCGAAATAATGACTGCAATCGTGTTTCAAGTCCTTCGACGTCACGATTACGATTCCTGCCAGCCAAACTGCTACCCCACTCACTCGCCTGTTTTTAAAATGTCTGCCTTCTATCTTTTATGCAAATAAGTCTGTAGCATTTAAAAAAATGGCAGTTTTTGCGAACGGCTTTCAGAAAGTAGTGTTCATAGTGTTAGACAGAATCCTTGTTTGTTCCTTAGTGAAGAATCCTTGTGTTAAGCAGAGTCCCTGGTTGTTGATGTAGCCGCCCAGCAAGAACCTATATTGACCAACTATGTGAGGATGCTGGTTGCTGCGCAGAAGACCTCTCAGAGGCAATGAATGATGGGAGGGGGGATTGGCGAGAGATTGTCATGGATATCCGTGCTATTTGCGCGATATGATGATGATGATGATGATGATTGTAATAAAACCAAACATCCCAAATAGACCAACAGACAAAAGCAATTCCGAGATAGTATTAAAAATCACTTCCAGCCAAAAAACCGTCCCGATGTTGTTCAGCAGTATAAATTTTACACCCGTGTCACGAAAACTGATGAGTCGGTCACAAACTTTGTGGCAGATCTAAAACGCTTATCGGGCACTGCCACTTCGGTGCGATATAAACGATGATACGAGACAGAATTGTGTGTGGAATAAATGAGGAAACAATAGAGAAATTATAACACAACGCTATATAATATAATATAACACAACGCATAGGTGCAGTTGTGCAAGCATGTATATATATACATATATATATATATATATATATATATATATATAATATATATTAATTGCATAGCTAGTTATATCGAATATGTAGTAGTAAGTCAAACCACATATATGTATAAATATGTGTGTGTGTTGTGTGTGTAGATTGGGATGGAGTGGGACCACCCACAGCATGGGTATGTGTGTGTGTGTTCAGGTGATCATGTGTGTTTGTGTTGTGTACATATATATATGTGTGTATTTTTATATGTGTATACATGTATGGGATAATGTTATGTGTGTAATAATCATGCCATAGAAGTTTGGGCTGGTGTTGGTCAAACAAAGTTATAAAAAGTAATAAAGAGAAATCCTATAGAAAATAAAAGATTTAGAGTTATGATAACTCCCCAAGGTAGAGACCAGAAGTCTAGTTTTTGACCACTTTTAGTGTTAACTGGAGTTCAGATCAGTAATAAAATTTAACCAAGTTAGAACAAAGATTTCGAAATCTCATTGGGAATCTCAGAGAATGAGAGTTGAGATGAGATTTGACGAATTTGGGAGCTTTTTAAAAGTCAGTTTGGAGTTTAGTTCTTTAGGCAGCGATGGTATAAGACCCCCTTTAGTCTAGACTAGAGAAGACAACTTAGCAGAATTTCGTGAGTGGATGGAGAGAGCATTTGTCGCGGACACAACGTCAGTCCTAGTAGAGATAGGATGACACGGATGAGATCATGTGCCAGCGACAACAGATGCAGCGAATGCAGAGTAATGCAGCAAAAAGAAGTGCAAGAAGACCCCGAAGCAGTAAAAGACGTTGCAATAGCTCCCGGTCGCCGTAGGGGTTATACTTGACAGTTAAGAGAGCTTTTGAAACTGCTCAAGAATGAAGGGCCACTCGGAGATATGTCGCAGACTTGGATGGGAA
>CM042142.1:106082950-106093221 GCA_023376005.1 Doryteuthis pealeii | reverse complement strand
AGTACTAACCTTCAATGGCACGTGTCAAATTGAGGCCCAATCGTAATTATTAGTTTACAAATTACAGTTATTTATGTCAAGGCCGGGTTAGCTCAGTCGGTAGAGCGTTCGCCTGGAAACCACAAAGGTTCCTAGTTCGATACCGGCCCTCGCAACTCAGCGTATGAGTAGCACAGAGACCTTGTGCGTTAAAGTAAGGACCGCTGGTAGGTGTGGCGCTCCACCTCAGACCGCAAAAAAATAATCTCCTTGGTCTAGCGCTAGTGAAAAGGGAATAGACTCTCTCGCTGATTGGCTGATACCGACTTTAGACCACCCAACAACTTTACTTTACTTACTTTTTACTGTTGAAATTTTCAAAACAATGGAAAAATCTGAATTTCCTGTGTTGATTAAAAGCATTGCTTTCTGTGGAAAAAAAATACTGTCCAAGCAAAGCAATGGCTTGATAAGTGTTATTCGGGACTCTACTCCGTCGGAAACAACTCGTTAAGAGGGGCAAGCTGATTTAAACATGGTCGTACAGACACAAATGATGCTGAACGCTCAGGGCTCGCCAAATTCGGCAGTTGTCCTTGGAAAACACAAAAAACTCCACGAACTCGTTTAGCCCATCATAAATTGAAGTTGCGTTAAGATATCAGAGGAGTTGAAGATATAGAAGACAGTATATTCACTATTTTGCATGAAAACATTGTCAATTGAGAGAGCGGTGTCAAAATAAGCGCCGCATTTGCTCACAGTTGATCAGAAACAAACAACGCGTCGACAATTCAAAATGTTTGCAACTGTTTCAACACAACAAAAAGAGTTTTTGCGTAAATATGAGACATATGGATGAAACAATGAATTCAACACTTCACTCCCGGAGTCAAATCGCAGTCAGCTGAGTGGAGAGCAGCAGGTGAAAGCTGTCCAAGGCGACCAAAGACGCAAACATCAGTAGGCAAGGTTTTTGGCCTCCGTATTTTTGGTATGCACAAGTGTTATATAGTAATGTTACATGAGTATTAGGATGTGAGTCCGTCGCTCTAAGTACTTCAAGTGAGTTCTGCACAGAGTAATCTGTGTGTTCTTAAAAAGTGGTTAGAACCATCGCCACTGTTAAAGTTAACGGGGGAGATGGGTCATTCATTATATCAACAAGATATATTGTTTTCATCGATTACCTTGAGAAAGAAGAACCATCAAACAGTGATTATAATATAGCATTATGGGTGTTTGAAGGAAGAAAATTGCCAAAAAAACAGCCACAATGAAGAAGAAAAAAGTCTTTTCAACCAAGACAATGCACCCGTATCACAAGTCGATCGCAACGATGACAAAACTACATGAATTGCACTTCGACTTTGCTTCTGCACCCACCCTAATCTGCGGATCTGGCCCCCAGCGACTATGGTGTAGCAGACATCAAAGGATGCTCCAGGGAAAGATATTTGGCTCCAATAAAGATATCGGAAACTGAGGCGTATTTTGAGGCCAAAGACAAATCGTTCTGCAAAAAAGGAATTATTAGAGAAGTGTTGTAATCAGATCTTGCGTTGGCCATGCAATCTTCAAAGTCCCTTTTCTAAAATTTTCCCACATGTTTTGAACGTATCAACAATCAGGCATTGAGGATGTCTCTTGGGATTCGTCCTCATCCATCTGGCAGAATGACCCAATCTTAAGACAATATGTAATAAGACCATTTGAATACCTGTAAAATCTTGAATGAAAAATTTGAAGGTGAAGTATTAACAATTTAGACATACAAAAAAAATGAAAAAATGTATTTTAATTGGAGCTAGTTTAAAATGGTTCATTCTTTGGTGTATTATTTTTGAGCAGGATGTGACGCAGTTAATTTAACAACTGATTTATAATAACAACTAAAAGTAGCTACCCTGCATTGCCTGGGTAGAGGGGGGGTAAAACAGTAACACAGATCCATTGATTGTTTTTGGTCTTACATAATGATTTATGTTTTAATCATAAACACAACCAATGACTTTCTCCGTTCTCTTACTATTCCAAATCCTAATTTTTAATATCTTCCCAGATATAAATAAAATCTTCATTATTTTAGCATAAAAAGCAAGTTCTGGTAATAGTGAATGTGTGTGTATATATCTTATTATAATGGAGATTGTGTGCTTTTTTTCTGTAGCCGAAACTATATCACTACTCAAGTTACCATTCCCTTAGTTATTGACATCACATACTCAATGATTTTATTTTATTAACCTCTATTATTGATAAAATTGTTTTACATTATTAATACTGTTAACCATATCTACGTACTAACAACATACAATTATGTTTATATATACAACAAAATGGCGGTTTACAGTGCGAACGGGAAGGCTAATTTGCATATTGATATAAAAAAATTGAATTTAATAAATATGTGCTTAGTATTATTGATTTATAACTGTTTGGTTTTATTTTAATGAATATAAGCAAAAATCTCTTCAATGAATCATAAATGAAATCCATTAACAAGAAAAAATAATTGTCATTTTATTCTTTACTTCCTCTTTTAACTAAATACTTAAATTAGAAAAAATAACAATGAAAGACGAGAGTGATGGAAGAGTAAGTTTCAGTTGTTCTATATTTCGATTATACCCCCCTCTGTTTCAAATATTTTTATCTGCCTTCTTATTTAGTTTCATTGGCCTTTCTAATATAATATTTTATTACATTAAAACTTAAATACTTGCACCCGGAGGGTGCATATATTTGCTAGTATATATATATATATATATACTTGGTCATTATTTTTATTTATTTCTGAAGTTTCCTCCATACATAGATACATACATGCACACCAACTGTCTTTTTATATATGTAGAGAATGATGAAAGCCTTTTTGTAAGGTGAATGTATAACAGGGGTAGATTGACTAAAAACAGTGGGTTTTCGGGGGGAAATGCTGCAAAGAAAAAAGAAAAAGAAGTATGACATTCAAGCAGCTATGCAAGATTCATATGTTTATGAATTCTTCTTGGTTGGTTGGTTTATTAATTTTAACGGCATATCAACCCGTCCAGGGTTATATCATGCCTAGCGGTTGGGGTGTTATACATATTGTGCATTCATATATATACTTTTAGTAATTGGTTTTAACAATGTGTTAGCATTATTGGGGATTATATTGTATGGCATTGATTTGTTTCATGTCTATATTCTATGGATATATTTTATTTCCCTCAAAAAGGAGAAAATATCCCCAATGTTAACATTTTCAATAGATCCTTCATATTGTTTGCTTTAAAATAATGTTTTCTGATGGGAGCAAAAAATCTGCATTCCATCAATAAGTGTTTGACTGTCAGGGGTGTTTGACATGTTTCACATTGGGTTGTTGTTCTTGTTTGAGTATATAAGAGTGCTTAGTTTTGTATGACCAATGCATAATCGGGACATAATGACTTGTTCCTTTCTAGACTTCTTTAAAGTTGGTCCGCAGCCTCCCAAGTCGGTTTGATTAGAAGGGGTTTATTGTGGATACAGTTATTCCAGTGTTGCTGCCATTTTGTATAAGGAATCTATTAATTTTAGGTTGGTGAGAGAACAACAAAATGTAACAATTTCAATCAAATTCTTAATTATACTAGCAAATATATTGCACCCTCCGGGTGCAAGTATTTAAGTTTTAATGTAATAAAATATTGTATTAAATTAGAAAGGCTAATGAAACTAAATAACTACAGATAAAAGATTTGAAACAGAGGGAGTTATAACAAAAAGATTTGAAACAGAGGGAGTATAATAAAAAAATGGAACACTGAACTTACTCTTCCATCACTCTCGTCTTTCATTGTTATTTTTTCTAATTTAATATTTAGTTATAAGAGGAAGTAAAGATAAAATAACAGTTATTTATCTTGTTAATGGATTTTATTTAAGATTCATTGAAGAGATTTTTGCTTATATTCATTAAAATAAAACCAAATAGTTAGAAACCAATTAATACTAAGCCACATATTTATTAAATTTCGATTTTTAATATTAATATGCAAATTAGCCTTCCCGTTCACACTGTAAGCCGCTATTTTGTATGTATATTAATATAATTGCATGTGTCAGTATGTAGCCATAGTTAACAGTATTAATAATGTAAGACAATTTTATTCATAATTGAGGTTTAGATGAAAATAAAATCATGGAGATGTGATGTCAATAACTAAGAGAATTGTGACGTGAGTAGGAATATAGTTTCGGGTTACAGACAGAAAAAACACACAATCTCCATTATAATAAGATATAATTTTTAAAAGTATAAAGATTAACTGAACTCGGCTACTACAAAACGAAACGGTCGGGAAAGTTCAAGAGCGCTCATTTTTTGTCTATTTTCAAGTAATACTTGTGATTGTTTTAGCTAATCCAGCAGATTCGTTACTATTGAATAGCATGTTCGATCCCCACTGGATACCCCATAATTCAATACAGAGACTTTGTAAATCACTTACAAGTTTGTTTTTGCTTTTGTTTTTGTTTTTTTTTTTTGTTTTTTTCGCTGTGATATTACTGATTTATCATTCAGTTTATTTTCATCTTTTAATGTATACTCGACGGAGTCGCCTCTTGTCGGTATCAGCCTGACAGCGAAGGAGTCTATCTCCTTTTTCACTAGCGCTTAGACCAGGCAGTTTACGCACTCTCTCTCTCTCTCTCTCTCTCTCTCTCTCTCTTCCCTCTCTCTTCTCTTATTACCTCCCTCTCTCTTTTTATTGCCTCCCCTCTCTCTCTCTCTCTCTTTATTGTCTCCTTTCTCTCCTTTTTATTGCCTCCTCTCTCTCTTTTTATTGCCTCCTCTCTCTCGTTATTGCCTTCTCTCTCTCTCTCTCTCTCTCTCTCTCTCTTTATTGCCTCCTCTCTCTCTCTTTATTGCCTCCTCTCTCTCTTTTATTGCCTCCTCTCTCTCTCTCTTTATAGTCTCCTCTCTCTCTCTCTTTATTGCCTCCTCTCTCTTTTTATTGCCTCTCTCTCTCTCTCTCTCTCTCTCTCTCTCTCTCTCTCTCTCTCTCTCTCTCTCTCCTTTCTCTATCAATGTTTCTTTCTCTCACTATCTTTCCTTTTTGCCCTCCTTTTTTTCCTTCCATTCCATTAAAGTTACTCTCTCTCACTCTCTCTCTCTCTCTCTCTCTCTCTCTCTTCTCTCTCCTCTCTCACACACACACCACACACATTACACACACAAGTACACACTTTCTTTTCTTTCCCCCTCTGACATATCGTTTGTATTCTGCTCCCACTCCCCCGTTTTCTTCACAATCAAAACCGAATAGCACATCATTCATCTGAGGTGATAACAGGGCGTAACATTCAAAATTTGCAATCATGTCTCATTCTATTAATGCTTTTCATTGCTTTTACTCATCTCTTTCTCTCTCTCTTTCTCTCCCTCCCTCTCTCTCTCTCTCTCTCTCTCTCTTCTCTATATATATATATATATATATATATATATATATATATATATATATATTATATTATATTATGATGCTTATCTTCTATTCAATGTAATGGAAGGAAAAAAGAAAGGGGGGAAAGGGAATCGAAATAGGAAGAATGTTACAGAGAGGTCTGTCTGTCTGTCTGTCTATCTCTCTCTCTCTCTCTCTCTATATATATATATATATATATTATATATATATATATATATTATATATACCTTACTTCTTAGAAATAAGTTTATTTCGGCCCCTTTGCATTTTCATTTGTCTTATTTTCTGATTTTATTTTTTTTATTTGTGTAAAAATATATACACAAAAATATCTCCCCCCCCTCTCTTCCTCTCTCTCCTCTCTCTCTCTCTCTCTCTCTCTCTCTCTCTCACCACACACACACGCACACACTCACTCACTCACTCACTCACTCACTCACTCTTTCTATATATATATAATTATATGTTATATATATATATATATTATGTATATATATATAGAGAGAGAGATTTTGTGTATATACATATACACATATATATATATGTAGATATATATATGTATTTATAGATATATATATATATATATTCCTTTCCTTTCCCTTTTTCTTTGCTCCTTATTTTTATTACACACACACACCACGCACCCTTTCTCTCTCTCTCTCTCTCTCTCTCTATATATATATATATATATATATATATATATATATATATATATATATATATATGTGTGTGTGTGTGTGTTGTGTATTTATAATATATAGAGAGATTTTGTGTATATACATATACATATATATAAGTACACACATATATATATATATATATATATATATATATATATGTATTTATATATAGAGAGAGAGATTTTGTGTATATACATATATATGTACACACACACACACACAACACACAACACATATATATATATATTATATATATATGTATGTATTCATATATATAGAGAGAGAGATTTTGTATATACATATATATGTACACACACACACACACACACACATATAATATATATATATATATATATATATATATATTATATGTATTTATATATATAGAGAGAATTTTGTGTATATACATATACAATATATATATATATATATATATATATATATTATTTGTACATATATATATTCCTTTCCTTCCCCTTTTTCTTTGCTCCTTATTCTTATTCTATTAATATAATGAAATAGATAGCCATTAGATGTGTACATGAAATAAGTCTTGGAGTAAAAGCCAGAAATATAAAGTGTCTAGTTATTTTGTTTTTCCTCATATTTTATTTTTCCTTTTTTTTGTTTATGTTGGAGAAACATTAGGATATCTGAAAATAGAATATCTGAACAGCACATGAGATAAAATATCATTATGCCTCATTAGAGAACACCTCGAAATAAGGCCAATGCCCCAGAAGATATTTATCGTTCAAATATAACCGATATTTTGTCAAATCCTAGATACAATTATATATGTGACACTATAACCTCTTCTGCACCTGAGTGCACATATTTACGTGCAATAATTCATATGAGTGTAGATGTAGGCGTGGGTATGTGAGCAGGCGCGTGGTGTCGTAGGAAAGGGTTACCCGGCAAGACGAGTTCAAATCCAGGACTAGGCTGATTGCATTTCGCACAGAGCTAATACCCTTAGGAGAAGTACGAATCCAACTATCCTCCCTTCGGCTATGGATAAATAGGACAGGCGGGGTGTTGGATTATTTCGGTATATAAAGTGTGCTGGGGGCCACCACTTAAATTTATAAACACTTCGTGGCCGCGTGGATTCAATCGGCCAATCAACACGCTCGAATACGTGGTTGGTTAACTATCTAACCCTTTATGGAAAGGCGTTCAGTAGTCCATGTTTAACACGGCCGAACGGATCAACTAGCAAGGATTCTGCTTAATACTTAATTCCTGATTCTGAAGAACACAAGGAGTCTGCTTAACACGCGGAAGACAAGGATTCTGCTTAACACTGAAGAACACAAGGAATCTGCTTAACACCGAGGAATACAAGGATTCTGCTTAACACTGAGGAATACAAGGATTCTGCTTAACACTGAGGAATACAAGGATTCTGCTTAACACTGAGGAACACAAGGATTCTGCTTAACACTGAAGAATACAAGGATTCTGCTTAACACTGAGGAATACAAGGATTCTGCTTAACACTGAGGAATACAAGGATTCTGCTTAACACTGAAGAATACAAGGATTCTGCTTAACACTGAGGAATACAAGGATTCTGCTTAACACTGAGGAATACAAGGATTCTGCTTAACACTGGGGAACACAAGGATTCTGCTTAACACTGAGGTACACAAGGATTCCACTCAAAACGGATCAAACTTAACACCACAAGAGATCTCCACTGCAAAGTGCTCTCACATGCAGTCTAAAAATGGCCACGATAATCTTAATACGGGGCTCTTTAAACTTGTTATGGCAACCAATTTAGGAGACGGAAAACTCAAACCAAAGGAACTCTCTTCTCGTAAGTGAAAGCTACTTTGAGAGCTCCTCCTATTTCTTCCTAATCCATATGAGTATTTGGTTTGTTATTTTCTTCAATGGCATATCAACTCTTGTGGGCTACTTAATGCCAATTTTTTGTATATAGGATTTGTAAGCCAATAGTTTGTTGGTAAATATGAGTTAAAAGTAAATAGTTTTATAAACTATTTGAAATGATTTTCATTAATATCATTTATATCAATAAATCGATGGTTGACCCTCAGCTCCTACATAAGGGGTTGGGTGTTTGCTTGACATAAGAGCAATTTAAAGAATATCACCGAAGCTTAATCAAAGGGATTCAAATGACCAGTCGATTGATCAAATCAGGCCTTTCGGACCACCTGTCTAGCTCAAGTAATGGGCGAAGTAAGGCGTTGCAGGTCACCGGGTACTAAGTGACAATTTAGTACCCGAGTCACAGATCACTGAGCCACGAGGATCATGTCTTCAGGAATTACGGGTTACCACTCACGGCCAACATTGGGGGGATTACCCCTCTACAGAGGTGCAATCGGCGTAGTGTAAAGCCCCAGCCCATATATATATATATATATATATATATATTTATATATACTAGCAAATATATGCACCCTCCGGGTGCAAGTATTTAAGTTTTAATGTAATGAAATGTATTAAATTAGAAAGTCTAATAAGAATGCAGATAAAAAGATTTGAAACAGAGTGGGGTTATAATAGAAAAATAGAAATGAAACTTACTCTTCCATCACTCCCGTCTTTCATTGCTGAATTTTACTTATTTAACCATTTAGTTAAATTAGAAAATAAAGAATAAAATAACTATTTTTTCTTATTAATGGATTTCATTTAAGATTCATTGGAGAGATTTTTGCTTATATTCATTAAAATAAAACCAAATAATTAGAAATAATTAGAAATCAATAATACTAAGCACATATTTAATAAAATCACATTTTTAATATCAATATGCAAATTAGCCTTCCCATTCACACTGCAAACCGCTATTTTTTGTATATATAAATACAATTGCATGTTATTTGTATGTAGATATGGACAACACTAATAAAAAGGTGAAGCAATTTTATTAATAATTGAGGTTTAAATATAAATAAAATCATGAAGAATGTGATGAAAATAACGATGTTAATTGTGACTCGATTAGTAATATAGTTTCGGTTACAGACAGAAAAACACACAATCTCCATTATAATAAGATGTGTGTGTGTGTGTACTAGCGTTGTCCGTCATATGACAGTATAAATTATTTTATAAAGTTTTTAAAATACTTTTTAAAAACGTTGAGAGAAACGACGAAAAATGAACAGATAACATAGCACATAAATTCGTTGAATGAATTTCTCTCTCTCTCTCTCTCTCTCCTCTCTCTCTCTCTCTCTCTCTCTCTCTCTCTCTCTCCCTCTTTACTATAGTCACAAAGCGAGCGAACTCTGTGACAGTAAAAGAGGAATGTTTCGTAAAACCTTCAACTCACGGGTGCAGCCTTGAAGATCACGCTTGTAAGAGGTATCGCATTTCGAGCGAGTCGCAAGGTGAGGAAAAATTCAGTTGTTGAGATAACCCTCACCGAGTGCCCACTCACCACTGAGAGTTGATCTCTCGCAACGACCAGCCGAGTCGTCTCTCGAGTGTAATAATAATTAACACAGCTTAACGCCTCTACCCCAGCTATGGTTAGCGGAATGAGAACAGGATACCCCCATGGACTGAATAAAGGGTTAGGTTCAATGTTCCATGATGGCTACTGATTATAACAAGAAGTTTCCCCGATTACGACAAGAAGGTTCCCGAGTCCGCAAAGAAGGTTCCCGGGTCCGAGTTATTATCTGCGTTATTCGGACTATTGTTCTCATCTTTATTGTTATCTGTACAACGTATATGCCCCACCCACCCCACCTTCTGCAGTTATTTCTTGTTGGACACGGGAACCTTCTTGTCGTAATCGGGAGCCATCACGGAACTTTGAACCTAACCCTTTATTCATTCTCTGAATGTTTGATATTAGGCTTGATGAATAGTATTATCTGTGTTATTCGGACTATTGTCCTCATCTTCATTGTTATCTGTACAACATTTCGGCCGATGTGAGGTATTTCAAAGTTCCGTGATGGCTCCCAATTACGACAAGAAGGTTTCCGAGTTCGAAAAGAAGGTTACCGAGTCCGACAAGAAATACCCAAAGAAGGCCGAAGGGCATATCGGCCGAAACGTTGTACAGATAACAATGAAGATGAGGACAATAGTCCGAATAACGCAGATAATACTAGATAGGATCTATTACGATCATGGCTTGGGCCGGTGCACACCT
>CM042142.1:106067950-106075450 GCA_023376005.1 Doryteuthis pealeii | reverse complement strand
TGTTTGATATTAGGCTTGATGATTAGTATTATCTGCGTTATTCGGACTATTGTCCTCATCTTCATTGTTATCTGTACAACGTTTCGGTCGATGTGCCCTCCGGCCTTCTTCAGGTATTTCTTGTCGGACTAGGAAACCTTCTTTTCGGACTCGGGAACCTTCTTTTCGAACGCGGGAACCTTCTCGTCGTAATAATAATTAACACAGCTTAACGCCTCTACCCCAGCTATGGTTAGCAGAATGAGAATAGTATAGCCTCGTGGAATACCGGAATAAAGGTATTTCAAAGTTCCGTGATGGCTTCCGATTACGATAAGAAGTTTCCCGAGTCTGAGAAGGTTCCCGAGTCCGACAAGAAATATCTGAAGAATGCTGTTGTACAGATAACAATGAAGATGAGGACAATAGTTCGAATAACGCCGATAATACTAGATAGGATCTATTACGATCATGGCTTGGGCCGGTGCACACCTTGTGTTTTCCGTTGAAACTTTTCTTAAAAAAGGCTGGTGAATAGTTAATTGCTATGCTGAGAGCTTTTCGTGCTCATTTCATGTTACGTTGGAATGATTCTGTTTTGGATATAATTCTTAATCAATAGAAGTATCGATTTTCTATCCAGAATTGGAACTTCGCCATCAGATAGACTTTAACATCATACTCAGCACACTAAGACCCTCTATCACCGCTTTCTATTACAATATATGATAAAAAAAGGGTTAGGGTTTTGCCATAAGGACAATAGGGCTGGAAGTGCTAAGGCTTGATGTGACCAGCCAATTGGTCGGAGGGAACCTCTCCAACCGACTGTCTAGCCTAACAAAGGACCAAAGGGTAGTGTTGCATGTCATGGACTGCTCAGCCACAAGGATTCCGTTGCTTTTATGTTGGTCTTTTTCTTACACCTCACCAATGAGAGGCCGTTTTGACTTAAGTCCGAAATATTCGACTTTCTCTTTCAAAAGCCCGTCGTCAACTGGCCAGAATTAGAATTTCTCGAACTCCACAGGACTGCCTCTAGCCAATCAAACGGGCGTCAATTCGATTTCCACTTTTATCTGACTTGATAATCACGTTGGCAATCATGACCTTTGACCTATTTCCTGTAAAATCACTTCCACAAACGTTTAATGCATCTGCTATCTAGAGTGATGAGGATGGTGGCGATCATTACGTCACAATATGTTGGATAGGAATAAGACAATTACTAGTAACAGTGCAACAGAGATTTAAATAGCGATAAGAATGTTTAGTATTATTCTGCTTAGGGCCAAAGTGGAGTGTTGCAAATCATGGACTGTTCAGCCACCAGGATTCTGTCCTTAAGCATCACGAGTCGTTACCAACGGCCAACAGATGTCCCCATTGGTGGGGATTTTACCCTATGCAGAGGTGGCAGTTGGTGAATTCTTTGAAAATGTTATATATATATATATAATTATATATATATATATATATATATATATATATATATATAATGTTGTTCTGGTTCCAACGGGAGAAAATTCAATATTTTATTAAAAAAAAAGGAAGGTCTGCAAAATGTATTTTGTTCTCAGAAAAAATTTTTTTTTCATATTATCAATCAAAGCCTGAAGAAGATACCAGAAGATCTGAAACACGTGTTGCATATGTAAAACAAAAAGAATTTTTAAAATTTTTTCTGAGAACAAAATACATTTTGCGGCCTTCTTTTTTTATAATATATATATATATATATATATATATATATATATATATATATAAAAGTTATAGTTCCTGTTTGTTTATTTGTTTGTTCACGAACTACTCCTAGAATTTTGTAAGATAGACCCCATCTATCTATCTATAGATATATAAAGGGCAGTTGTGTGTATATGTATGTCTGGAGGAAACTTCGAAAATAAAACAATTATCGACAAAGTAAATATATATACACATTAAATATCACCAGGACTTGGTTTTTTTGTAAAAAAAATAATAGAGATTTAATTTATATTCATGAAGATAATTAAAAAATAAGATTTAAATGATAACAGCATGGATTTTTTTTCATTTAATATTTTAGATAGTAGACATTAAGATTTCTTTTCAGAGTAGCTGGATCAATGTAAGGTCTATTTTTATATAGGGGTTTAAATGGGGCATCCCACAAGGATCCAACTCACGATTCAGTAATAATGGATCTGCGAGACTAACTTAAAAAACCCTCTACCCTGACAACGCCGGGTAGCCGCATCTAGTAACCATATATATTCTGAAACTACATTGTCCAGAGTACTTCTTGGATAAGTATATTTCTTTTTAATCAAAGGGGGTCTTTGGAGGGCACTTTGAAATTTTCAGCAAATGTCACTAGTATTAACTCTTAACGTCCTATACCACCTCATTCCACCCGACCGGAATTCACATTCATTTTCCTAATCTACATCAAATAATAGCATTTATTTAAATGTAATATTAAACATATTTAGAAGTCTTTAATTTAAGGGAAATAATAGGTAACTTTAAATGAAAAGGCCATTTTTAGCCATTTTTTGATAAATGGTTATAGGAATTGGGTTCTGGACTTAGAAAATTCTCAACGGGATATTATGAGTTAAGGCACGCTAATGCGGGATAAACCCTTTCATAGTAATTTTGTTTTTGGTGGGGGGGGGCGGATCCCCTAACTTGAGTATTGGAACTTCGACTATAAAGAGGTTTTGTTCTATAAATTAAACGCAAATCAACAAAATATTGCTTTTATTTTATAATAAAATTTGGCTAATTTAGACACTTTGGTCAGCTCAGTCGGTAGAGCGTTCGGCTAGAAACCACAAGGTTCCTAGTTCGATACCGGTCCTCGACAACTCAGCATATGAGTAGCACAGGGATCTATGCGGTAAAGTAAGGAACTGATGGTAGGTGTGGCGCTCCAACTCAGACGCTAAAATAATCTCCTTGGTCTAGCGCAAGTGAAAAGGGGATAGACTCCCTCGCTGATTGGCTGATACCGACTTTAGGCCGCCCGACGACTTATTTTTTTTTTACTTACCTATGGCAAAACATCTCTAGAATTATGACAAAAAATTTAGTTAACTAGTTTTTAAAAGTCGCCATATTGGGCGGCAAGTAAGTTAGTAAACTTTAAAACTTTTCTTTAAGTAGTTAACCTAAAAATTTCAAGATCGTCAATTTTGCTAAAAAAAAAAAAAATAAAATAAAATAAAAATAAAAATAAATAAATAGATTTAGTAAGTAATTGTAAAAAAAACCTGCAGAAGTTGCAAAGGTCAGAAGTGACACGTACGATGGTCATTCGGCTAACGAGAAACAACAGACAAGTTAATGATGAAAGTAACATCAAAACGAGAAAAATTCTACATTGACGGGGACACAATTCTTTAATCGTTATTTATTTTATTTTATTTCATTTTATTGTAAACCAATTTCTAGCAATTTCGACAATTGAATAAAAGAGTCATTTGTGGAAACAAATGTTCGTAATGAAAATGCCGGAAGTTTATATATGTTGTCACGAAGAGAGAAGAACAGACGCTGTTGTCTTTTATTTATCTTCTTTTTTTCTTCTTCGTATTAAAAATCAGTATATAGCCATTTTTACATAAGGGGCTGATTTAGCTCGGTAGATAATTTACCTAAGGAAATCGTAATATTCCGGGTTCAATATTGGTCCCGGCCTAACTCAATCTATAAGTAGCCCAGCTTGGGTAATCTGATCTGTGTAGTAAAGCACAGGGAGCTGACAATAGGTCTGGTGCTCCACCTTAGCAAAAAATTAAAAATCCCCGGTCTAGTGTGAGCGAAGGGGGTATAGACTCCCTCGCTGTTCGACTGATACCGACTATTGGCCGCCCCACAGACTTTACTTACTACTACTTGTTGTCCATCGTATCCGATGATGACACCACGGGAATCTGTTTCCTCCAATTCAATTGGTCTCTGGTTGTGTCTTGCCAACTGCATATGAGGATGTTGAAGTCCTCTAGGTTTCTCATGATGTTGTCTTTGTACTTGAGCTTTGGTCTACCGATTCCACATGATCCCTCTCTCAGTTGAGAGTACACAATCTGATTCGGCAGTCTGTCATCCCCAAGTCCGTTTAAGCGGCCAGCCCATCTCAGGTTGTGGTGAGTCCAGTTCCCTTCAGGATGGTCCCGTTTGAAACATGCTTACTACCATATATATATTTACCAACCCCTCCGCGCGAGCAGGATGCGACACAAGGTCAATTTCTTAAGCGGATTTCAACAGGTTTCAATTCAGAGTTTTCTTCTCCTAGACCGATTGCCTAACCAAAGTTAAAGAGCCCAGTCTGCCCTACTATTTACCCATAGCTGGAGGGAGAGTAGGATGCATACCTTTCCCAATGGTATTAAAGCTAAGTGAAATGCAATTACCACATCCAGGATTTGAACTCGGGGCGACGAGTCCATTTCCCATGACTTTAACCATTACACCACGTGCTTACTACCATATAACTAAAAGGTCGCCTTTTTTTTTTCTTTTTCTTTTTTTCAGAACGTGTTCTTGGCTAAATAAGATAGTAAATATACACAAATGTAAATTTACCAGATTTACAATCAAGTCACACTAATCTCAATAGTCCTCGCTAAATTACTGAAGTTAAGCAGTAATTAACCAACTCGGTATTAAGATGGGTGACCACTTAGACACCGCAAGTACTGTATGTAGTTTTTCTTTCAATCTCAAATCAAAGAAGAGGTCAGTGAATACTTATTTCACGCTTTACAAGTAAGTAATGGCTTTACAAGTAAGGGATTTTCAAATAAGTAAGGGCTTTACATGTAAGGGTTTTACAAGTAAGTAAGGGATCTACAAGTACAGCGACAATAGGAAATTTTGATACCTATTCAGTAAATCATCCCTATTGTACATGAGCTATAATTGGGAGAGTCGCCGTGGAGTAATGGAGAATGTGTTAGACCAGGGGTTCCCAACCTTTTTCAGTTCATGGCCCACTTTGAAACTATTTTTTTTGTGGCCCATGAAATTATTAGTCTTATCATTCATCTATTTTATTTTATCTATGTTTTCCTTAAACACAACTAACGGTTAAAATTTAAGTAAAAAAAATGACATTAATTGTGTCCTTAGTATTAATTATTCATTAAAATCTATGGCCAAGCCAAATTTTTCCGTTTTGATTTTGACGACGATTTGCAATTTTTACCGCTCTCAGTTCATTATCTTATTCAATTGGCATATATAAAGTCAATATATATATAATATAATATAGGGGCGTATCAGGTGCGTAAATCTCTCCCCACTCTCCCCTACCGTGAATTAGTTGACATCTTACTTTCTAGAAAATATAAATTTACCACATATATGATTGGATTTTGTATATAAAAAGTACGCTCTGAAATCATATAGAATCATAATATTTCCTTGGCCCACCTGAAATTTGCTGTGGCCCATTTTGGCCATAGGTTGGGAATCACTGTGCTAGACTACGACATCGTAGTTCGAACTCCAATTGGTCTATTATGTTCCCTTTCGGACTTGCTTACATCACATTACGAAATTTGATATAAAGTTGTACTTACAAATTTATTCAACAATTTGATGGAAACAAGCTGAGTTTAAAAACTAATTTTCTATTTTCTACCAAATGATTGAAGTTTACTGTTGCTTTTCCTCCGACATTTTTTCATAATTATTTATTTCTTTTCTCTTGCTTTTTATGACTATAATTCCCTTATCTTTTTACTACTACTACTACTACTACCACTACCACCTCCACGTTTTGACTACTTTTTACAGCTACTACCACCGCCATTACTACTTTTACTACAACTACTACTGCTTTTCATTACGTTTTACAACTACAATTTCTACTACATCTGTTTGTTTTTTTACTAATACTACTAGGAGCTTTGCTTTTAACTACTACTTCTTCTCGTCTTTACTACTACTACTAATACTACTACTTCTACTATCTCTGCATTTTACTATTTACGACTTTACTATTCGCTTCTACTATAATTTTTCTACTATCTCTGTAAGCCTCTAAAGCCAGTAGAACATACTTAGATGGTAATATCTCATCCACAGAAAGCGATGTTAATACATGAATTGGAAAGGCATGGTCGGCCACAAACAAATTATCAGTCATATGGAAATCCGATCTCACTGACAAGGCTGTGGTTATATCAATACTGCTGTGTGTCTGCACCACTTGGACCCTAACGAGGCGCCTTGAGAATATGCTAGGTGGGAGCTGCACAAGAATGCTGCATGCGGTCTTGAACTAGTCGTGGAAACAGCACCCCTCAAGGATGCAGCTGTATGGCCACCTGCCCCCCATCTCACGAACCAACCGAGTGAGACGGACAAGGTATGCTGGACACTGCTGGAGAAGCGAGGACGAGCTCATAAGCGACGTTCTCATATGGAAGCCAACACATGGACATGCTAATGTGGGCCGCCCACCAAGGACCTACGTTGATCAACTATGCGAGGATGCTGGATGCTGCGCAGAAGACCTCCCTGAGGCAATGAATGATAGGGAAGGTTGGCGAGAGATTGTTATGGATATCCGTGCTATATGCGCGACATGATGATGATGGTCTCTGGAGCTTCAACAATAGTTAGACTATAGAATTTTCGTTATTCAGAGATAATCTATTGGTAGATTAAATATTCAAAGATAATCTATAAGTAGATTAAGTCAATGTAACCCCGGTTTTGTTAAACATCGCCGAAATGCACTAAAGGATTTCATTAGTGATGTTAAACCAGTGTGCTTACAGATTTCGGGTTTTGCAACATTTGTTGTATACTGGCTTCGAATTCGTGTATGTTAGTAGCGGATATCGTCACTAACCCAAAAGCCATGTATGCTAGTAGTCAGCTACTGAACTTCAATAACAACAGATACGCGTATACAAAAGATGACTCTTCTTTATTTTCTTCGGTGTGTGGTAGGTGTGTGGCGGGCATGGATAATGGCACTACGACTACCTATGGTGTGGTGGAAGGTGGTGGGCGAGCCTCACTGCCCGCAGCAGCGCTCGACCGTGTCGACGGTCAGACACCTTGTGCTTTCTTCGCCGTCTCCTGGTGTCTGCCTTCTGGGCTGCCCTGATGACCGCTTAAGTATTGACGACCGCCCACACATCCTTTTGTTCCTTGACCGGAAGTCCTTTCTCTTTGTTCAAATTCGCGTTTGTCCAGATGAGTCATTTGTCACACCAGACCCTCTGTCTACCTTAGATTGTCTTCTCAGTTCAATTTTCCTTTGTCTTTTCGACTTCCCGCGCAAAACAAACTGAACAACAGTTAATCTGCAACACATTAAATCTGTTCCACCGGTAGAGCTGATATGTTATTAGGCCGCCTCCTTTCCAGATTCGCTTTACAAATAGTTCATAGAAATGAAAAAATTCATAAATTCTTATATATTGACCCAGGGATACGTTACAGCCACACAGAGACTTGCTCGGTGCTTGTATAAACTAGAAGATTGAAGGAAATGCTTAACTAAAAAGTTAA
>CM042142.1:106032950-106062950 GCA_023376005.1 Doryteuthis pealeii | reverse complement strand
TTTTCTTCTCCTTTTTCTTCTTCTTCTTGCTTTTCTACCCCATACCCTTATTCTACTTGCTTTTCTGCATCCTATACTTCTTCTACTTTTTCTTCCTCTTCTTCTTCTACTTTTTCTTCCTCTTCTTCTTCTTCTTCTCCTTTTTCTTCTCCTTTTTCTTCTTCTTCTTCTCCTTTTTCTTCTCCTTTTTCTTCTTCTTCTTGCTTTTCTACCCCATACCTTTATTCTACTTGCTTTTCAGCATCCTATACTTCTTCTTCTTCTTCTTCTTCTTCTTCTTATTATTATTATTATTATTATTATTATTATTATTGTTGTTGTTGTTGTTGTCGCTCATTTTCTTTTACTTTTCTTCGTCATCTTTTCTTCATTTTTTTCTATTCATTTATTCTTTCTTACTTTCTTTTACTTCCCATTCTTATTATAATTGCATGCTTATACTTATTCTTGTTGTTGTTATTGTTGTTATTGTTCTTCTTCTTCTTCTTCTTCTTCTTCTTCTTCTTCTTCTTCTTCTTTTTCTTCTTCTTCTTCTTCTTTTTCTTCTTCTTGTAGTAGTAGTACTAGTAGAATTAGGGTATGTGGTAGCAAAACCCATACCCTTATTCTACTTGCTTTTCTGATTATTATTATTATTATTATTATTATTATTATTATTATTATTATTATTATTATTATTATTATCTCCTTTTGAGTTTTCACATCAGCATTAGCTGATGGTCTTATTATTATTATTATTATTATTATTGTTGTTGTTGTTGTTCCTATATCTTCTCATCTTCTTTTACTTTTTCTTCGTTTTTCTTCTTCTTCTTCTAATAATAATAATAATAATAATAATTATTATTATTATTATTATTATTATTAATGGTAGCAGCACCTTTCCCCTTCCTCATTTCTTTCTTTTATTCTTTCTTCCCCTCTCTCTTATCTTAACCCTCTTCCTTTTTTTTTTTTTGTTGCTATTATTACTGTTACCATTATTACCAGAATTTCTCTCTTTTTCAGCTCTCCTCCCACCTCTCCTCGCCTTTCTCTTTACTTATTCTCATTCCTTTTCCTCTCCCTTCCTCTCTTTACCTTAATTTCTCTTCTAGTTGGCTTGTTATTCTTTATTATCCTCCATTTCCTCCGCGTTCGTCGCCACAGCAACCGGTTTCGCTAAGGATTCATCGAAAGTTGGGAAGCAATGAAAACAAGCGAGATGCGTGACGTCAGCCACCGGGCACAAATTTGAGCAATATTCGGGTTTCTCAATCAGCCAATCAAATGATTGGCTCATTTCTTCTTCTTCTTCTCTTTCTCTTCTTCTTCTTCTTCTTCTTCTTTTCTTCTTCTTACCGTTTCCATTCCTACTCACAGTAGTGATTAACTTTGCTAATTTTTTTTCTTCTTCTTCTTCTTCTTCTTCTTCTTCTTCTTGCTCGCTCCTCTTCTTCTTCTTCTTCTTCTTCTTCTTCTTCTTCTCTTCTTCTTCTTCTACCGTTTTCCATTCCTTACTCACAGTAGTGATAACTTTGCTAATTTCTTCTTCTCTTCTTCTTCTTCTTCTTCTTCTTCTGCTCTTCTTCTTCTTCTTCTTCTTCTTCTTCTTCTTCTTCTTCTGCCGTTTCCATTCTCACAGTCTTTAATTTTTTCTTCTTCTTCTTCTTCTTCTCTCTTCTTCTTCTTTTTCTTCTTCTCTTCTCTTCTCTTCTTCTTCTGCTTCTTCTTTCTTCTTCTTCTTCTTCTCTCTTCTTCTTCCGTTTCCATTCCTTACTCACAGTAGTGATAACTTTGCAATTTTTTTTTTCTTCTTCTTCTTCTTCTTTTCTTCTTCTTCTTCTTCTTTCTTCTTCTTCTTCTTCTTCTTCTTCTTCTTCTGCCGTTTCCATTCCTTAATCACAGTAGTGATAACTTTGCCAATTTTTTTTTCTTCTTCTTCTTCTTCTTCTTCTTCTTCTTCTTCTTCTTCTTCTTCTTCTTCTTCTTCTTCTATCATCTGCCGCTTCCATTCCTTACTAAAAGTACTGATAACTAATAATACTAACACTACTATTACTGCTTTGCTGACTGTACCATCCCCGATTACTTGGCTATCTCAATTTTTTTTTTTTTTTGACAATTTTACCCGGGGAAAAATTATCAGAGACGCAAACACTTACTTTTGTACGCCGTTGGTTCAAGAATAGTGGTCAACTTCAGAAAGTAGACGATGACCGGAACTAATTAAAAACTATTTTCTTTTTCGCCGGCGTCGCCATGGTGCTCGCATTCATGTCCACCTGAATGAAGTGACAAGGCAATCTTTACAGTACTCCATACAAACCGGTCGCAATGGCTACAGAACGATAGACGAATAAGAATGGTCTGTAAATATCATTATGCTTCGTTAAAGACACTCCAAAATAAGGCCAATGCCCCAGAAGATATTTAGCGTTCAAATTTACAAGTATAATACAATATATATATGTATATATACATATATCAAATCCTGGATGCAATTACATTGATGGATTATCGTCTTCTCTTTTGATATTCTTCATCGGTGCTTCTGTGTTCAACATCTTAAGAATTCGATTTTGGTTAGATAATCACAAAGATTCCACTGTTTTGAGAAAATTCTGAAAGATTAGAACATTCGACTTGGAATGACAAAGTTCCAGGTTCGATACAGGCCCTCGCTAACCGCTTGGATTTGTGCGGTATCCGCTGTTTTGGGAAGATTCTGAGTCGGTAGAGCATCCAACTTAGAATGACAAAGTTCCAGGTTCGATACAGGCCCTTGCTAACAGCTTGGATTTGTGTGGTACAAATAAAAATCTTTTCAGCACTTTGTGACATCTCAACCAGCGGACTTCTTTGTAAGAAAGGAACATCGGTGATCTGATTATCCGTATCTTTCAATTGATGGTTGAACTGATGGTGTTTAAGAGTACAGCCTCCTATATAGTTTACTATCTTTGTGACCAAGCTAAGCACATGACCCAATTCTAAAATCTTTGAACATTCATTTTGTTGATAAATAATACAGTTGTAATAATGTGAAAATGATGAATCCAAACGCGAGTATTTTGTGTGTTTTCATAACTAATAGTCCTCATGGTTGCCATTTACAATTTTACTTTTGAAGTCTGAACACCACAGACCACGTCTTTCGTACTTTATACTGTAGACATACAATTTCAATTGTTTTCATAAGGCATTGCTTTACGAAATCTACTTCACTATCAAACTTTTCACTCATGTGTCTAGGCTGAACAAGGACAGTATAAATAGAGCCATGATGGTTGCGATTTACAATTTTACTCTTGAAGTCTGAACACCACAGACCACGTCTTTCGTATTTTATTCGGTGGACATACAATTTCAACTGTTTCCATAAAGAATTGCTTTACGAAATCCCCTTCACTATCAGATTTTTCATTCATGGTGATTATGTGTCTAGGCTGAACAAGATGATCTGCCCTTGATTAGAGACAGTATAAATAGAGCCATGATGGTTACCATTTGCAATTTTACTCTTGAAGTCTGAACACCACAGACCACGTCTTTCGTACTTTATACTGTAGACATACAATTTCAATTGTTTTCATAAGGCATTGCTTTACGAAATCTCCTTCACTATTAGATTTTTCATTCATGGTGATCATTTGGGTTTTTTTTTTCATTTTAGTTCGTAACTTGGTAGCCACGCCATTAAGTTTGCCAACCATATTCTTAGCACCGTCAGTAGATAAGCATGTAAGCTTACTCAAATGAAAACCATAGACATACAAAACCTGTTTGTCTTTCTCAAAGATACCCTGGATTGTTGCAGTGCCATGCATGGAGACCAGTTCAATCAGTTCTTCATAAATATTAAATTCATTATCACACATGAAGACTGCAAATGAAGTCTGTTGCTGGGTCTAGTTGGACTCCAATTCCTTGAGTCTTGAAACATACAGTTGGCCTTCTTAGGCATCGTAAGATTAATGGTTCGTTTCATAATGTATTTTCTAGTAGTACTCCTATATATTCAAACAAGAACACCAACCACAATGTAGAACATGTCAAACATCTTAAACACTTATTCATGGAATGCAGGTTTTTTGCTCACATCAGAAACCATTATTTTAAAGCAAACAATATGAAAGATCTGTTTGAAAATGTCAACATGGAGGATATTCTCTCCTTTTTGAGTGAAATAAAATTATACCATAGAATATAGACATAAAACTAATCAATACCATACAACATAATCCCCAATAATGCTAACACATTTTTAAAACCAATTACTAAAAAGTATAAATATAAATACACGATATGTGTTACTTCCTAACCGTTAGGCATGACATAACCTCAGACGGGTTGATATGCCGTTAAAATCAATAACAAACAAACAGCAGTTGTTGCAAATTAAATAATGTGACTTTCTATTTACCGTTGAGCAAAGATAATTATAATTCCCACTTTTCTTGAAACACCCGCCCTTCTTTCAATTTTCTCTTTTTTTTTTTTTTTCTCGCGAGCTGGAGGAGTACTAAATATTTTAAAGCTGAATTTGCAGGGGAAAATAATTTTCAAAATTGATGACTCGGAATCTGAATAATAAAAAATAATAATTCAAAGGGAGAGAGCTGGGTTTCTCACCTGTGCCTGAGGTACCCCACCAGGAGAAGGCTGAATGAAAAGGCCTTTGGCAATTTTTAAGACATTTCCTCATGGTGGGGCAATCCACCGCACGTTACTTTAATCTCGACATTCTTGTGTCAAAAATCACTGTAGTTAGCGCTGATATTCTTTTTCTTTGAACCTTTTTGGCATTAAATGACCCACAGAGGTTGAAATGCCGTTAAACAAAACTTATAATTAAAATTAAAATTAGATTGATTTCTTTTGGTTTCTGTCTGATGGCATATCAACCTTCGTGGGTTACTCAATGCCAAATACATCATTGGGCCGGTTTAGCTCAGTCGGTAGAACATCCAACTAGGATCCACAAGGTTCTGGGTTTTATACTGGCCCTCGCCAACTAAGCGTATGAGTAGCACAGGGGTCTGTGCGGTAAAGTGAAGAGCTAATGGTAATTGTGGCTCTCTGCATCAGACGAAAAAAAAACAATCTCCTTAGTCTAGCGCTTGTGAAAAGGGGATAGACTCCCTCGCTGTCTGGCTGATACCGACTTTAGTCCACCCCGAAGACTTTTATAAAGGGCCCGAAGAGTGATTCTGATGAATGGAGAGATTGGAATTCTTCTTCGCTACTGGAGGATGCACCAGAGGACGCAGGGAGAAGAAAAGCCATTTTACAAAGCGTTATTGGTAATCACTTGACGGTAAGCATCTTAAGCCAGTAGAACAGTTCATGTACCTAGGTAGTAATATCTCATCCACGTAGAGCAATATTAATACACGAATAGGAAAGCATGGTTAGCCACAAACAAATTATCGGTCATATGGAAAGATCTCGCTGACAAGCTAAAGCGACAATTCTTCCAGGCTGTGGTTATATCAGTACTGCTGTATGGCTGCACCACTTGGACCCTAACGAAGCACCTTGAGAATAAGTAGGATGGGACCTGCACAAGAATGCTGCGTGCAGTCTTGAACAAGTCGTGGAAACAGCACCCCACAAGGAAGCAGCTGTATGGCCACCTGCCCCCATCTCAAAAACCATCCGAGTAAGAAGGACTAGGCATGCTGGACACTGCTGGAGAAGCAAGGACGAGCTCATAAGCGACGTTCTCCTGTGGAAGCCAACTCATGGGCATGCTAGTGTGGGCTGCCCGGCAAGGACCTACATTGACCAACTATGTGAGGATGCTTGTTGCTGCGCAGAAGACCTCCCAGAGGCAATGAATGATAGGAGGGGGGTTGGTGAGAGATTGTCTTGGATATCTGGCTAATTACGTGACATGATGATGAATGATGGTCTCTGGAGCTTCAACAATAGTTAGACTATAGAAATTTCGTATTCAGAGATGATCTAATTAAATTAGTTTATAAATTTATGAAGAACACCCAAGAACTATTACAAATGAATTTTATGATTGTTCCTCTCACATTTTATAAATATATCAAGGGAAATAAACCATATTCTTTGTGTTGCGTAGTGTCTTTTCTTTGACGGTACCAAATATCTATATGTTATATACTTCTCTTACTTCTTACTCTGGTGGTCTACTCTTCTGGCCGGCTTGGTTCTTCTATCAACTATCTTGGTCTGGTATATCTTCTAAGGTCTGGTCTTCTTGAGGATTCCGTGTCTGGTTTCTGTTGGGGATCACTCCTTATCAGAAGCCTTGTGCCATTGTTAGCTTTTAGTAATAACCACAAGACTTCGATTTACGATGATGTTACTTTATTAGTAGATCCCCCAGACCAGACAATCACGCAGTGAGACTCACATCTTGCTAGCTTCGCTTCTAGGTTCTAACTCTAACTGACTGAGTTGCTTACTCCTTAAACCGGAAGGGGCTTCTATTGCCTTCCTGTTCTCACGATCATCCCCAGAACGCAAGGTCAGAGTGAGGTCAAACGCTGTCACTCACCCTCAAGGCCATCGGCTGCACTAATATGATTTCTATACTATTGTCATATTCATTAGGTATCTAATGATTATGTAACATTTGTTACGATTTTTGTGGTCATTTTTAGGCTGAAGGTGAGAGCACTTTACAGTTACCTTGTGTTTATTTAGAGTTACCTTGTGTTCCTTAGTGTTAGGCAGAATCCTTGTTTGATCCTTAGTGAAGAATCCTTGGTTGATCCTCTAACTGTCCGGTTTACAAAATAAATTATGAAGCTGCCACGATACTTTCGTAAAATCACACCACCACACAAAACCTTCGGTACACACTCGAAATAATGACTGCAATCGTGTTTCAAGTCCTTCGACGTCACGTATACGATTCCTGCCAGCAAACTGCTACCCCACGTCACTCGCCTGTTTTTAAAATGTCTGCCTGCTATCTTATGCAAATAAGTCTGTAGCATTTAAAAAATGGCAGTTTTGCGAATGGCTTTCAGAAAGTAGTGTTCCTTAGTGTTAGATAGAATCCTTGTTTGTTCCTTAGTGAAGAATCCTTGTGTTAAGCAGAGTCCCTGGTTGTTGATGTGGCCGCCCAGCAAGGACCTATATTGACCAACTATGTGAGGATGCTGGTTGCTGCACAGAAGACCTCTCAGAGGCAATGAATGATAGGGGAGGTTGGCGAGAGATTGTCATGGATATCCGTGCTACTTGCGCGACATGATGATGGTGATGATGATGATTGGTAATAAAACCAAACATCCCCAAATAGACCAACAGACAAAAGCAATTCCGAGATAGTATTAAAAAAATCACTTCCAGCCAAAACCGTCCGATGTTGTTCAGCAGTATAAATTTTACACCCGTGTCACGAAAACTGATGAGTCGGTCACAAACTTTGTGGCAGATCTAAAACGCTTATCGGAACACTGCCACTTCGGTGCGATACTAAAGACAATGATACGAGACAGAATTGTGTGTGGAATAAATGAGGAAAACACATAGAGAATATTATAACACAACGCATATATATATATATAATATAAGTATAACACAACGCATAGGTGCAGTTGGTGCAAGCATGTATATATATATATATATATATATATATATATATATATATATATATATATATATAATTGCATAGCTAGTTATACCGAATATGTAGTAGTAAGTCAAACCACATATATGTATAAATATGTGTGTGTGTGTGTGTGTGTGTGTGTGTGTGTGTGTGTGGTGTGTTGTGTGTAGATTGGGGATGGAGTGGGACCACCCACAGATGGGTATGTGTGTGTGTGTTCAGGTGGATCATGTGTGTGTGTGTATATATATATATATGTGTGTATATATTTATATATGTGTATACATGTATGGATAATTGTATGTGTGTAATAATCATGCCATAGAAGTTGTGGCTGGTGTTGGTCAAACAAAGGTTATAAAAGTAATAAAGAGAAATCCTATAGAAAATAAAAAGATTAAGAGTTATGATAACTCCCCAAGGTAGAGACCAGAAGTCTAGTTTTTGACCACTTTTAGTGTTAACTAGAGTTCAGATCAGTAATAAAATTTAACCAGTTAGAACAAAAGATTTCGAAATCTCGTGTGAAATCTCGGAGAATGAGAGTTGAGATGAGATTTGAAAGAATTCTGGGAGCTTTTTAAAAAGTCAGTTGGAGTTAGTTCTTAGGCAGCGGACGAGTAAGATCCCCCTTAGTCTTAGACTAGATAAGACAACTTAGCAGGAGTCGTGAGTAGATGGAGATGAGCATTTGTCGCGGACACAACAGGTCCTAAGTGAGATAACAGATGACACGGCCGAGATCATGGCCAGCGAGAACAGTGCAGCGAGTGCAAAAGTAATGCATCAAAAGAAGTGCGAGAGACTCCGAAGCAGTAAAGACGTGCAATAGCTCCCGGTCGCCGTAGGGTTATACTTGACAGTTAAGAGAGCTTTTGAAATACCTCAAGGAATGAAGGTCACTCGGAGATATGTCGCAGATTTGGATGGTAAAAGCCAATCAGGTGAATGAAAAGAGGTAGCGTGATAGACGGACAGGCGGATGAAAGGAGAATAGGCGACCGGTAGGAACATGTGGCAAATGCTATCGTTCTGGAGAAAAATTTATGCCACAAATCAAGAATAAATAAAACAATGTATTTGAGGGAATTCAGTGAGAGCTACTAAGGTAGTGGATGATTTAAAAACCCTTTCATGTGAAAAAAGACTTAGGAACACTTCATCGACGTACAAGAAGGGATTAAATTAAAACTCTTAAAAGAATTTTGTAAAGCAAATGCAAGACAAAATTATTTTAGTAACAGAGTGGTGAATACGTGGAATAAACTACCATCATCATTAGTGAATAAACTCCCAGAACTTTGAACCTAACCCTTTATTCAGTCCACGGGAGTATCCTGTTCTCATTCCGCTAGCTAGGGTAGAGGCGTTAAGTTGTGTTACCCCAGCTATGGTTTAGCGGAATGAGAACAGGATACTCCCGTGGACTGAATAAAGGGTTAGATTCAAAATTCCATGATGGCTCCCGATTACGACAAGAAGATTCGCAATTACAACAAGAAGGTCCCGAGTTCGACAAGAAATACCTGAAGAAGGCCGGAGGGCACATCGACCGAAGTGTTGTACAAATAACAATGAAGATGAGGACAATAGTCTGAATAACGCAGATAATACTAATCATCAAGCCTCATCTCAAACATTCAGAGAAAAAGTCCTATTATTATTGTATTCTGAGTTCTTCTCAATTGAAATGAACAAACCGTTAGTTTTTGTACTTTTCTTGTGTGTTGGGACAGCCGCTTTGAGCGGAGTAACCTCTTGAACCCTCACAACTATGCCTCGAGCAAGTTGTGCCGATCTCCGTTCTGCAAATCAAAAGAAAACACGATGTGGGCGCAGCAAGCATCGACGAACCAACCAGTCGGAAAACGCATGTGGTAAACCCAGTGATATGAGCACAGAGGAAGAGCTAAGGACTCTTCGCAAAGGACAAAGGAAGGAGATATTGAAGTAAGATTAGTTGTTGTTTGATTGTTTTGTTTTACGGCATATCAGCTTTTTTCCGGCCATTTAATGAGTCAAGCCGAATCAAATAATTCTGATAAACAAAGGACAAAGGTTGCTTACAGTACCTGGAAATAAGGGTATGTAAAATACTCCTACAATATCATACCATAACACACGCAACTACATGTCTATCACCAGTTGAACTGCTGATGAAAAGAAAACTGACCACGGGGCTTAGTAGAGTACATCCAGATCTGCAATTGTTCGTGTACGAAAACAAAAGAGAAGACATGGTCATGCAAAGCAGAGAGAGAGGAGAGAGAGAGAGAGAAGAGAAAGAGAGAGAGAGAGTTCATGGATGCGGATCGGGTCTTTGTGTGTATCTTCAATGTTGCAATATGGGTATATTCCTGACTTTTGTGAGCTAGAACTGCTAATGGAAGGAGGAGGAATAAATAACAAAGGCTTAAAAAATAGTGATGACCCAAAGAGGAGAGCGATGGTTTGACCGTAGCGTGACCCCGAACGAAGAATTGAGTGGCAAGCGGAGGTCGGGTGTTGACCGGAAGTCACGTGGTGACGTGGGGGAAGAAAGAAAGGGTTCGTCCTCTTTTTTGCCTGGGGCGGTCGTAGAGCACGGACCTCATGAGAGCCCAGTAATCTAGTAGTGTTCTCTCTCTCTCTTTCTCTCTGCCTTTCCTCCCCTCTGGTAGAAGCCCACTATATGAGCACGAGAATAAAGGCTGGCAGTTGTGACGACATGTTTCTCGTGTTATGATTTTTTATCGGAGTTTTAGTACCAAGAAAGAAAAAAGGACTACGGTACATGTATCGTTTTAGTGCCGTGAATATTACAACGTAATATTCAATTCTCATAGGGGATTGGATCTTAGGGATAGTAGAAAAAAGGCTATGACCTGTTTCAGTGCATGTGAGAGTGTTGAACGTACAGATAATCCGAAGACATGTCAACTATGTACGTAATCGTAAGCTTAGGCCTAGTAACACATAAACTCTCCCAGCTGCGGGTATGAGGAGTCTATCAACAGCCAGGTACCAGAAAATGCCAGTAGAAGAACCAAACTAGCATAACGAGGTTCTGTAGCAGTCCCAAGTCCTTTAGAAAATAGGTCTACTCACGCCAGATCCAAGAAGGCTGGAAGAACCTGAGATCAGAGATCCACACATCAAGCTCCCGTATCAGAGAGGCTAAGTAATGAGGAGTATGCACTTAAAGGGGGTGAGATGTGGTATCTAGGATTACTGCTAGGGTGTGGTGGGAGTTGTTCCCCCTTTGAATGTATCCTTTTTGGAGAGCAAATAATAAACATTTTGAAACCCTCTTTTGAAAACCTTGTCTGTCCTCTAAGGGATTATGACAAAAGCAATTATAACAAGAATGGGGAGTAAAAGAAAGAAAGAAAGAAAGAAACGATGAAGAAAAAGTAAAAGAAAATGAAAAGGCACAAAGTACATAAATCAGAGGAATAATTGAGACCATCCAGACTACTGCACTGCTGCAATTGACTAGAATACTCAGAGGAGTCCTGGAAACCTTAGGAGACTTGTTGTCACTCAGCCTCCAGTGAAATACCATCAGCTAACGCTGATGTGAAAAACTCGAAAGGAGTGAAAATCATAATAATAATAATAATAATAATAATAATAATGAACAGTTTTTTAAATTTAAAAAAAATGGTGAAAAATGTCGAGACTTTTTCAATATTTTTTCTCCCCCTTAGAATCACGTAGTTGAATGTAATTGGGAACCCTGATGATCAAAACAATATAAAAGAAAATTTCACTAAAGGGCTGGCGGGAATCGATTTTAAATTCCAGAGAAAACTTTAAAAATTGGCAAACATTTTTCTATTTCTTTCTTCTGTTTAAACCATAAAAACTGTTGTTGTTTTTAATACTTGTTTTTGAATTTTCAAAGAAAACTAGTGAAAATTTCTGGATCATGTCGAGTCTTTTTCAATTCCCCTCCACCCTGCCTACACTTAGAATCACCTGGTTGTATGCTAGAGTAATTAAGAACCCTGGCGGTAAAAAAAAAGTAGCAGCCCAAATAAGGATGTAACCCACATCCTGAAGAAGCATGTGGACTTTAACTAAGTAAAAACTTTGAAATTTTAAAGGCTGAAGTATTTTATTCTATTTTGTTTTATTTTTATTTATTATTTTAGGTGGTCTGCTGTAGTGTGATCTTCCTTGGAAGAATACCAGAAAACATCTGTGTCAGGAGCACAGATAATAATCAAACACTGATTTTGATATTCAAATCAACATGGGTCTCAGACGACAGATCTGAGTGTCATGATCGGCAGGTGTTCCCTTAATAGTCAGCATGGGGAACCCTGTTGGCATCCTGCGAACGTTGGCTGTTCTAATTTCACGTACACAAAGACCAAAATAATAAGGCATCTGACAGACACTAGATAAAAAATTAACAACAGAAGACAACAAACATTTAATCCACAATCATTTTAAAAGCAATCCAACACAAAGATGTTATCGGAAAAGGATTATAGAAATTTGGAAAGAAGTTGCTAATTTCGATACAACGAACCAACGACTTGCAGACCAAGCAAGTATGATTTTAAAGAAAGTTTAGTTTTCTGATTTCGAGATAATGGAAATATGTAGATAGTTAAGCCAAGAAGAAGAATACAGTAAAAAAGAGTAAAGAGAAACTAATTACAACAGCTAGTAATAGCAATTGCAACATATGGGAAAATACAAAAACATATAGAAAAATAGAAAAATAGAAAATTATGATTCAGAAATGGAAGGAAAAACAAGTATACGTATACTTCAAGCGACAAACTGGAGAAATTGCACATAAAAAGACCTAAATATGGCTAAGAAAATGAAACCATAAGAGAAAAACTGAATCTCTATAATAGCAGCACAAGATAATTCTAGAAGGACAAATTATATCAAAGTGAAAATAGATCAGATGCTACATAGTAGCAAGTGTATAATGAGTGGAGACAGACGAAACAGTTAACTGCATAATAAGCGAGTTAGCACAAACAAAAAAGTACAAGGCTAGGCACGGCTGGATGGGAAAGGTGATCCACTGGGAATTGTGCAAGAAATTAAATTTTGTCCATAATACCAAATGATATATGCACAAACCTAGAGAATGAAAGGCATAAAATTCTCTGTGATTTTGAGATACAAACAGACCACCTAATCCCAACCAGGAGACCACACCTAGAATTAATGAAGAAAATGATAACTTTTCATGTGGTAGAGGAGTAAAAATGAAAGAAAACAAAAAGATATACTAGTACTTGGACCTTGCCAGAGAACTGAAAAACCTGTGGAAAATGAGGGTGACAGTGTTACCAATTGTGGTTGGTGCAATTGGAACAGTCCCCAGAGGTTTGGAAAAAAAGACTGGAGGAATTGGAGATCTGGGAAAGAATTGAGACCATCCAAGCAACAACATTGTTAAGATCAGCTAGAATGCTCAGAAGAGTCATGAAGACTTGTTGTCATTCATGCTCAAATGAAACATTACCAGCTAGAGTAAAAAAAAGTCACAAAAAGTATAATAATAATAATAATAATAATAATAATAATAATAATAATAATAATAATAAAAGAATATCTCAGGAGAACTAGAAAACTTCTAGAAACCAATATCGTGATACCAATTGTAGTTGGTGCACTTGGAACAGTCCCAAAAGGATAGGGGAAGGGTCTGGAATGTTTGGAAATCAGAGGAAGGGTTGAAACCATCCAGAACACTGCACTGCTGCAATCTGCCAGAATACCCAGAAGAGTCCTGGAGACCTGAGGATACTTGTTGTCATTCAGACTCCAGTGAAAGACCATCAGCTAACGCTGGTGTGAAAAACTATGTAATAATAATATGTCGGATGTGTGTAGACAGAGACGAGACAATCAACCATGTATTAAGTGACTGCAGTAAACTAGCATAATGAAAATACAAGGCTAGAAACTAAATTTTGACCATACAATAAAATGGTATATGCAAAAACTAGAATCTGTTCTTGAGAATTAAACATAAAATTCTCTGGGACTTTGAGATAAAGGCGGATTGTTACATAATTATTAGATGCCTAATATTTATGTACAGTAGTGTAGAAACCAAAATGGCTGTTATAAGTTCAGCCGGCGGCCTTGAAGGATTGAATGACAAGGCTTGGTCTCATCCTGATCCTTCCATTGGATACCGTGAGAATCGGTGGAGAAGACCCTCTTCCGGTTTAGATTAGAAAGAGATGTTTTTAGTCAGATCGGCCAACACCACGACGGTGGTAAGTCGTGTTATGCACGGTGCCGACTCAATCTGCGCTGGTAGTCTGGTGGGGATTTCAGAATAAAATATGATCTAAGTTAAATCGAAGTCTTGTGTTATTATCTAAAAACTACCAATGACACAGGGCTTCTGATAAAGAGAAATCCCCAATGGAAGACCAGACGAAGTCCAGACGCTAGAAGAGACGCTAGAAGAATAGAAGTAAGAAAGTAAGGAAAGAGAGTATACAACAGGATCCCCTTATCCCAGCCAGAAGACCATATCCAGTATTGATTAAAAGAAAAAGGGAACTTGCCAACTGGTAAAAAAACTGTGGAATATGAGGGTGAACGTAATAGCATTTGTAGTTGGTCCACTCAGAACGGTCCTCAGGGGTTTAGAAAACAGAATAGAAGAACTGGTAAACATCACCAACAGCAATAACAAGGGAGTAAGTATTTACCAACCCGTTCGCCATGGGCCTACGGTCATGTTGAAAGTACAGGTTTATGCTAGATTACCGAAGTTAAGCAGCGATGAGCCTGTCTAATACTTAGATTGGTGACCATTTAAACAATACCATCTACTGCAAGCAACCTCATATCAAAATGGCTTGATTTGGCATTTAATGACCCGAAAATGGTTGATATGCAGTAAAATAAAACAACTAACGTTCGTCACTTATAAGATATGTTACAAGGTTGTTAGTATGGGGCATTATATCAACGGTGGGACACCTAGAAGAAAGAAGAAGAAGAAGAAGAAAGAAGAAAAGCAAGTAGAAAAGGGGGTAAAAAAGAAGAAGGAAGAAGAAAAGAAGAAGAAGAAGAAGAAGAAGAGAAGAAGAAGAAGAAGAAGAAGAAGAAGAAGTAGAAAGAAGAAGAAGAAGAAAGAAGAAGAAAAGAAGAAGAAGAAGAAGAAGCAAGAAGAAGAAGAAGAAGAAGAAGGGTAAGAAGCAAAAACCAAGAAGAGAAGAAGAAGAAGAAGATAAAGAAGAAGAAGAAGAAGAAGAAGGGTAGGAAGCAGAAACCAAGAAGAAGAAGAAGAAGATGAAGGGTAGGAAAGCAGAAAACCAAGAAGAAGAGAAGAAGAAGAAGAAGAAGAAGGGTAGGAAGCAGAAACCAGAAGAAGAAGAAGAAGAAGAAGAAGAAAGCAAGTGAAAAGCAAGAAGAAGAAGAAGAAGAAAAGCAAGTAGAAAAGCAAGAAGAAGAAGAAGGGTAGGAAGCAGAAAAGAAGAAGAAGAAGAAGAAGAAGAAGAAGACAGGAAGAGAAGAAGAGAAGAGAAGAAGAAGAAGAAAAGCAAGAGAAAAGCAAGAAGAAGAAGAAGGGTAGGAAGCAGAAAACAAGAAGAAGAGAAGAAGAAGAGAGAAGAAAAGCAAGTAGAAAAGCAAGAAGAAGAAGAAGAAGAAGAAGAAGAAGAGAAGAAGAAGAAGAAGAAGAAGAAGAGAAGAAAAGCAAGTAGAAACCAAGAAAAAAGAAGAAGAAGAAGAAGAAAGCAAGCAGAAAAGCAAGAAGAAGAAGAAGAGAAAGAAGAAGAAAGAAAGAAGAAGAAGAAGAAGAAGAAAAGCAAAAGAAAAGCAAGAAGAAGAAGAAGTAGGAAGCAGAAAAGCAAGAAGAAGGAAGAAGAAGGGTGGAAGCAAAAAGAAGAAGAAGAAGAAGAAGAAGAAGAAGAAGAAGAAGAAGAAGAAGTAGAAAAGCAAGAAAGAAGAAGAAGAAGAAGAAGAAGAAGAAGAAGAAGAAGAAGAAGAAGAAGAGAAGAGAAGAAGAAGAAGCAGAAAAGAAGAAGAAGAAGAAGAAGAGAAGAGAAGAAGAAGAAGAAGAAGAAAGAAGAAAGAAGAAAGAAGAAGAAAGAAGAGAGAAGAAGAAGAAAGAAGAAGAAGAAGAAGAAGAAGAAGAAGAAGGAAGAGAAGTAGGAAGCAGAAAGCAAGAAGAAGAAGAAGAAGAAGAAGAAGAAGAAGAAGAAGAAGAAGAAGAAGAAGAAGAAGAAGAAGAAAAGCAAGTAGAAAAGCAAGAAAGAGAAAAGAAGAAGAAGAGAAGAAGAGAAGAAGAAGAAGAAGAAGAAAAGCAAGTAGAAAAGGGGGCAGAGAAGAAGAAGAAGAAGAAGAGAAGAAGAAGAAGAAGAAGAAGAAGAAGAAGAAGAAGAAATCAAACAAAATTGCAATATATGATCTCTTAGATTCAATTAAACATAATCAGTTTTATTGTTTGTAGTAGAGATCTTATTTATGTATATTCTTTCAATAGATCTTAACAAAAATGCCAAATAGTTATACGGCCAATTACGTATGTTAACGCTATATATTGCTGAAATCCCCATTACGCGTGTGTGGCTAACCTTGTCAAATGTCACATCTTAAGTGATATTCTTAATGGCACTGTATTATGCGTCCGACTAAACAAAGTCTGACTAATCATTGTTTATATATATATAAACAATGATAACTTTAGTAATATGCAGATAACTAACCATTTGTCAGACTTTGCAGTTATTTCCTATAAGTCTAACATCGTCAAAGGGGAACCACTCTTGACTGATAAATTATTTATTTATTCATTGATCTACTATGAAAAATGAAGATGGGTTAGGGTTAGGGTTAGGGTTTAAGGTTAGGGTTAAGGCTTAGGTTTAGTTTAATTGGAAAATAAATAAATAATTTATCAGTCAAGAGTGATTCCCCTTTGATCATGTTAGACTTATAGGAAATAACCGACTTTGCTTAGTCTGACACGAAATACAGTGGCATTAAGAATATCACTTAAGATGTGACATTTGACTAGGTCACCCACTACACACGTAATGCGGATTTTGACCTAGGAATCACAAGGTTCCGGGTTCGATACCGGCCCTCGCCAACTCGGCGTATGAGTAGAACTGTGAGAAGCTCATAGTAGGTGCGGTGCTCCACCTCAGATGCTAAAATAATCTGTTTGGTCTAGCGCTAGTGAAAAGGGGCCAGACAACGAGGGATTCTATCCCCTTTTCACTAGCGCTAGACCAAAGAGATTATTTTAGCATCTGGGGTGGAGCACCACACCTACCATCAGCTTCTCACAGTTCTACTCATACGCTGAGTTGTCGAGGGCCGGTATCGAACCCGGAACCTCGTGATTCCTAGGCCGAAATCCGCATTACGTATATATATATATATATATATACCAAACTTGTTGCTAAACCCTTGCGGTAAGAAAAAAAACCAGCAAATAGTTTGATTGTAAAAATATACTACCAAACTTCACCTAGGGAAAAAAATTGAAAAAAAAAAACAAGATAGTCGTACCAACCGAAAATAATCGGTTGATACTATAATACTTAGGCCAAAAGAAAAAAATATATATATATGAAAAATATATATATAAACCGCCAGGATTATCTAAAGCTAAAAAGTAAAGAGTGCTCAATACCTAAGTAGAGCAAATAATAAAGTTAAACCTAATGAGTCAGATATACCTACTAACAGTTTCGCATAGTAGCTCTTCGGGGCAAAGATCTGACTCTACAGATCTAAAAACAACATACTACAGCTCTGCATGCTAATACCAATGAGAAAGTTATGCATCAAACTATTCTCCCTCTAGCTATGGGTAAATAATTGGGCATACTGAGCTCTTTAACCTTGGTATGGTAACCGACCTTGGATAAGGAAAACTCTTTATTTAGACCTGTTAAACTTCGCTTGAAAATTTACCTAGAGTCACATCCTATTCGCGCAGAGGGGTTAGGTAAATACCTACAACAGATCTGTATGAACATAGGATGCCGTGTTGAGGACTTACCTAGAGTGATGACCGATAGAGACGGATGGTGTAAACATTAAATACTACGCAGTAAATTGTAAACTGATAAAAATAGGCTCTAGCTGTCGACTGCTCTGCAATGTCATGTATTTGCCTATCCTATGAGAGTACATAAGACATGAGGTCAGGTTAATGTATGGCCTCACACGCATACACGTGGATCAAAACAAAAATTCTCCTGTCCCCATGCCGCAACGGTGACAGGGTTGAAAGCTTCAAGGATTAGGTTCGCTTAATTTATGTCATGCCTGGTCTTCGGGTCAGTCGACTGAGTCTAACTATGGCAAGATAATTGCATTACAGTCTTGCAATAAAACCACCCACACGCAATCAGCGAGTCTGAAAGATCCAGGAATTGGGGATTAGTAACGGTCAAATATCTTCTGCAGCTGGACACCACTTCTGCATTTGAATCTGTTGGTTTCTCTCCACCCCCCACGCCACACCCTACACCCATTGTTCTCTTCCAACGCCACCAACTACAAGAGACAAAATCAGGACGACAGCTGATAAAGAGTAGCCCTCCAAGCCAAACCGTGATCCGGGGACCATGGAGATTCGCAGCATGAATTGCGGAGGTTCGCTAACGCTGCAAGCAAATCTTGAAAATCTATACGTGTCATAAAAGTATCGAGATTGAAGCTATTACCAAGATAGAAATGAACAATGAATGGAACCTTATTTCTTTTTTTCAGAATACAAGGGGTTTGTTTTGGTTTGTTTTGTTTTACGGCATATCAACCTCAGTGGGTCATTTAATGCCGATAAAGTTTTGAAATAAATCAATTCTTAATGGATAATACAATTTTTTTTTTATAAACATTTTTCTATTTAACCCATAGATGGGACCCTAACAGGTACTACCACTCCGGGTCAGAGTGGACCAGGGAGCAATGGGGATGAAGGGGTGCTCCACATTCCCCAAACCTCCAAAACTGGAACCTCACCATCAGATAGAGTTTAACGTCATTCCCAGGACATGTAGACCCGCAGCCGCCGCCTTCTAGCACCCATATGATAAAAACATGAGTTAATAAACAAAATTGTATTATCCATTAAGAATTGATTTATTTAAAAACTTTATCGGCATTAAATAATCCACTGAGGTTGATATGCCGTAAAACAAAACAACCAAACCAAACAAACCAGAAAATCTATATTCTTACTTTGTGATTGGTATACAGGGTTGGACAAAATGATCTGATATATTTATTGGTTGAATAAAAGCAAAATAGAATAAATAATGAAGAAAAAATGTTTTTAATTTTTCCAGATTTGCGGCCTTCTTCAGGTATTTCTTGGACACATATCGTAGTGGATATAGGCGTGGATTTAAAACAGTTTTAAGTGACAGTTATCTCTAGACTGCAGGTTCAATCCTGGTCAAGAGCAACAGTAATATAGAATAATAATTAGCACAGCTTAATGCTTCTACCCCAGCTATGGTTATCGGAATGAGAACAGGATACCCCCGTGGATTGAATAA
Organism: Doryteuthis pealeii; assembly: GCA_023376005.1. Lineage (NCBI taxonomy): Eukaryota > Metazoa > Mollusca > Cephalopoda > Myopsida > Loliginidae > Doryteuthis > Doryteuthis pealeii. Next base: position 106,043,867 of record CM042142.1, on the reverse strand, counting down.
AGGGTTAGGTTCAAAGTTCCGTGGTGGCTCCTGATTACGACAAGAAGGTTCCCGAGTTCGAAAAGAAGGTTCCGAGTTCAAGAAGGTCCTCGAGTCCGACAATAAATATCTGAAGAAGGCCGGAGGTCACATCGGTCGAAACATTGTACAGAAACATTAAAGATAAAACAATAGTCCGAATAATCCTAATAATACTAGTAAAGTAGAAAGTCGTCGGGGTGGCCTAAAGTTGGTATCAGCCAATCAGCGAGGGGGTCTATCCCCTTTTCACTAGCGCTAGACCAAGGAGATTGTTTAGGCGTCTGAGGTGGAGCGCCACACCTACCATCAGCTCCTTAATAATACTAATTCATGCTAATTCATTCTTTTTTATGATTTTGAATCAAATTCCGTTGCTATGTTGTTAGATTGGCTCAAATTCGTATTCCAAGATTCATATACATCTTCTAATTTCTATACAAATAAACACGTAACAAAATTTTCACGGGAATCCTCATTTGTTGTAGGAAATCGATTTGGCCTTATATAAAAATAGGATTAAGTTTTTTTCTAAGAATGCAATTTCAGCAATGACATTTTTTAAAGTATTTATTGCTCATTTTTTTGTTATTCTCATTACATAGTTTTTACGTACATCCAACAAAAATTCTTTTTTTTTTTCTTCCAATTGTCTGTTTACAATTCCAACTTCTCAAGAGAGAAATTTTACTTATTCGCCTAACAGCAATCAGCATAAGTATTTTCTCCATATTTTCGTTCTTCTTTCTTTCTTTGTTTGTTTCTTTCTTTTTTCGTTCTTTCTTTTTTTTTTTTTCTTTTTTCTTTATTTCTTTATTTCTTTCTTTTGTTCTTCTTTTTTCTTTCTTTCTTTTTTACGTTTTTTTTTCTTTTTTTCTTTTTTTCTTTTTTTTTTAATTCTTTTTTCGTTCTTCTTTCTTTCTTTTGTTCTTGTTCTTTCTTTCTTTTGTTCGTTCTTTCTTTTTCTTTTCTTTTTCTTTATTCTTTCTTTCTTTCTTTCTCTCTTTTGTTCTTTCTTACTTTTGTTCTTTTGTTCTTCTTTTTTCTTTCTTTCTTTCTTTCTTTTTTACGTTTTTTTTTCATTCTTTTTTCGTTTCTTCTTTCTTTTGTTCTTTTGTTCTTTCTTTCTTTGTTCTTTCTTTCTTTCTTTTTCTTTCTTTTTCTTTATTCTTCTTTTCTTTCTTTCTTTTGTTCTTTTGTTCTTTCTTACTTTTGTTCTTTTGTTCTTCTTTTTTCTTTCTTTCTTTCTTTTTTACGTTTTTTTTTTTCATTCTTTTTTCGTTCTTCTTTCTTTCTTTTGTTCTTTTGTCTTTTCTTTATTTATTTCTTTTGTTCTTTCTTTATTTATTTCTTTTGTTCTTCTTTTTTCTTTCTTTTTTTCGGTCTTATTTTCTTTTCTTTTTCTTTCTTTCTTACTTTTGTTCCTTCTTACTTTTCTTCTTTTTTTTTCTTTCTTTCTTTCTTTCTTCCTAATTTGGCACTTTTATGACACACCTTGTATTCTGAAAAAAAAATAACGTTACATTTATTGTTCATTCCTATCTTGGTAAATACAGCTTCAATCTCGATACTTTTTTTTGACACACCTTGTATGCTGTAGGATAAAGAAGAAAAGTCTCAAGACTCTCATGTTTTAAATTAATCCTAAAGTTGCATTCAATTCTTGCTGAAAATTAAGAAACGGAACCCGTTTTTTTTTCTTTTGTTGTTATTTTTTCGGGTATGGGGGGGGTCACTGTATGTGCTAGAAGGCAGTGGTTGAAGGTTTTTAGTGGCCTGGGTATGACGCTAATCTGCATCTTGTGCTGAGGTTCTGATTCTGGACCTCTGGGAAGTCTGATGTACTCCTTCATTGACCATTACTCTCAGGTCCACACTGACCCACCTGTGTCTGTATTTATCGACCCAAGCTCTCCACCAGAAGCAGGATGTGACACTAGGTCAACTTTTTTTTGCTAAGCGGAATTGGCAGCTACGCAAGAGCCCATAGGCAAGAGGATCACGCGACAGACTGACCGAGTTTGAATCAACAATTCCTGTTGATTCATTTTCGACTGCTTAGGATGTGCGTATGCGCGTGCGCGATTGCGTGCGTGCGTACTTAGACTTATTCTGCAGAGATACTCGGGGAAACGCAAGGAATTACCAGTGTGGTAGCAAATGGTGGACAAATCTCAATGCTTTGAATTCTATTCAATTTTATTATTGTTGACAAGTAAAACTGGATGATACTTCGCGATTAGAATTTTTTTTTTAATTCCACAAGCACCACCGAGAATCACGCTAGAAATGGACGGACAGACACGCAAGCACGTACCAGGACCAGCACACTACTAATTACCAGCTCAGATCTTGTAGCAGTCAGTATAGTAAACCAACCGTGGGTGCGGGGACCTTTAAATTCAGAGTTTTCCTTAAAGACTGGTTGACTAACTATGGCTAAAAAAACTGAGTCTTCCCTACTGTTTGCCCATAACACACACACACTCTCTCTCTCTCTCTCTCTCTCTCTCTCTCTCTCTCTCTCTCTCTCTCTCTCTCTGTGTGTGTGTGTGTGTGTGTGTGTGTGTAATAATAATGCAAATATTTTGCAAATCTAACGAAAGAAAAACAAAATTTTACACATTGTTTAGCTTCCGTCCCTGGCCGTAATTTGTAGTTCTTTTGTCTATTTTTGTTTGTTTGTTTGTTTACTCATCTATTAATAATGGAGATTCGCTTCCGGTTTTTGTCTGTAACAAAAATTACGTCACTGCTTACGTCACATTACCCAAAATCGTCATAACAGAATAAATAAACTCAAAATTTGAACATGCAACATTAGACAGTCCTCATTGTTTTTTAAAACAAGTTTCAATAAATACATGACTGGTATTATATATCTATATATAGTTTGTTTTATTTTAATACATATTTAAAGTTTACATTTCAAATTGTTTTATTTTTTAATCCTTTAATGAATTTGATGATTTTACTTACTTAGGATATAAACTCGCTGACATTGAATTTTTTACTCCCACTCCTCAGGCAATATGTTTCAAAAATCTATTTTTATATCGGCCGGAGGGCATTTTTACTTTTGTACTAGTTTTTTTTTTTTAATATTCTTTATTTCTAAATTTCTAAACATGTGTCCTTATTTATTTAGCACTGTTGGCTGGGGCTGTATAATACGCTGACTGCACCTCTGTGGAGGAGTAAGAGATCCTTCCAATTTATAATTTGATTCTCCCTCAGTTTGTTAGAAACATGTTTCCTTTTTTATTGTAATAGTGTGAGATTTGGGGAATGCTATGTTAGAAAGATAGAAATCTATGAAGTTCAATCAAGGGAAACCCTGAAAGAAAAAGAATTGCCCCTCTGCAGAGGTTCAGTCAGTGCATTCTAACGTCCCAGCCGACAGGGCGGAGCACGACTGGGGTTTGAACTCGGTCACTACGATCTCGTAGTCCAGCACGTTAGCCATAATGCCACGGGGACTCTCCCTAATAAATTGGTCTTACAAGACAGAAGGGTTTTTGACTACCAGCATATCTTGGTTGGTTAGCTGGTTGGATTTTACAGCATGTCAACCCTTGTCGGGTTATTTCATTCCAAAGACATTTCGTTTGATTCATTCTCTTTTTGTCTTCTGTAAGAATAATGGCAGAATTTTTGTTATGTAATAAATGTAAACAACAAAAGTGCATGCAATCGAGAAGATGGTTGGTTGGTTGGTTGGTTGGATGGATTTTATGGCATGTCAACCCTTGTTGGGTTATTTTATGCCAAAGACATTTCGTTTGATTCATTCTATTTTTGTCTTCTGTAGGAATAATGGCAGAAACTTTGTTATGGAATAAATGTAAACAACAAAAAGTGCTTGCAATCGAGAAGATGGTTGGTTGGTTGGATTTTTACAGCATGACAACCCTTGTTGGGTTATTTCATGCCGATGACATTTTGTTTTATTCATTCTTAATGGATATTGAATTTTTTTAATTCGATTTTTTAGAACACATTTTTTAAACTCAGTTTTTTTTAATTAACCCATAGATTGGACCCTAATAGGTATTACCACTCCGGGTCAGAATGGACATGGGAGTAATGGCGATGAAGGAGCACTCCACACTCCCAAGAACTGGAACCTCAGCATTAGATCCAGTTTAACGCCATACCCAGGACACACCAGTGTATGTGTGAATGTTAGAGACAGATCTGGGTTATTTCCAATAACTCAAACCTAAAAAAGGGGAACCACTCTGAATGAATTTTATCTGTTAATTAATCTACCCATTATTTTACCATTAAACTAACCCTGAAGCCTAACCCCAACCCTAAACCCTAACCCTAACCCGTCTTCTTTTTTCCTAGTAGCTCAATGAATAAATAAATGATATATAAAATTCATTCAGAGTGGTTCCCCTTTTCTAGGTTGGAGTCATAGGAAATAACCCAGATCTGTTCTGAAAGTAACGTCGGTATTGATTACCTAATCATTTACTAGCCATGGTACCCACTCTTCGCTGCAACATTCTTTTTTTTTTTTTTTTTTTTTTTTTTTTTCAATCTGCAATCATATTTAAAAAAATATTTAAAAAATAAACAAAATGAAAATTGAGTCTGGTTTCAGACTTTTCTATACAAATTTAATAAAATTCGTCGGGACGGACTAATGTCGGTATGAGCCATACAGCGAGGGAGTCTATCCCCTTTTCACTCGTGCTAGACCAAGGAGATCGTCTTTTTGCGTCTGAGGTTGAGCGACACAATTACCATCAGCTCCTTACATTATCGCACATATCCCTGTCCTACTCATACGCTGAGTTGACGAGGGCCGGTATCGAACAAGAAAACCTAGAGGTTTCTAGCCCAACGCTCTACCGATTGAGCTAACCCGGCCCTAATATGTATGCAAATACCCCCCACACACACACAAACTCAATAGAACCCGAGTGCTGTTATATAAAAATAAAGACGGTAAACATATACTTGTATGTATGAGTTTATGCTGTTATTTTCATTATAGTCATCACAAAAAAAATATGTGTTCTTAATTTCTAATTTCGTGTCAGTTTAGTCGCGCTTAGTATCTGTGTAGGCGGCGTATTTTTTCACGAAGGTGTAAACAACGTATATTTCATTGTAAAATTGAACTTAAAAATTTGAAACTTAAATTTAACCTAATTTTATAAGTTCGAAGAAATAGAGTATTGGTCTACAAGCACAAATTAATAAACAATATAATCACATAGTCAGGGTGAACCAATTGTAGGTGAGACATAACTCATAATAATAATAATAATCTTATTATAATGGAGATTGTGGGTTTGTATGTCTGTAACCGAAACTATATCCCTACTCAAGTCACAATTCCCTTTGTTATTTACATCACATTCTACAGGATTTTATTTTTATTTAAACCTCAATTATTAATAAAATTGTTTTACATCATTAAGACTGTTGACCATATATACATACTAATAACATGCAATTGTATTTATATATACAAGAAAATAGCGGTTTACAGTGTGAATGGGAAGGTTAATTTGCATATTGATCTTAAAAAATTGATTTTAATAAATGTATGCTTAGTATTATTGATTTCTAATTGTTTGGTTTTATATTAATGAATATGAGCAAAAATCTCGGGGATAAATCTTAAAAGAAATCCATTAACAAGAAGAAATAACTGTAATTTCATTCTTTACTTCCTGTTTTAACTAAATAGTTAAATTAGGAAAATTTACCATTGAAAGACGGGAGTAAGGGAAAATGATGGAAGAGTTAGTTTCAAAGTTGTTCTATTTTTCAATCATACCCCCTCTGTTCCAAATCTTTTTATCTGCATTTTCATTCAGTTTCATTAGCCTTTCTAATTTAACATGATATTTTATTATATTAAAACATAAATACTTGCACCCAGAGGGTGCATATATTTGCTAGTAATAATAATAAAGACTGGAGGAACTGGAAACCAGAGGAAGAATCAATACCATCCAGACAACTGCATTGCGGAAATCGACTGAAATACTCAGAAGAGTCCTAGAGACCTGACGAGACTTACTGTCCCTCAGCCCCCGGGGGACCACCGGCTAAGGCGGGTGTGAACAACTCTAATGGATTGAAATAATAATAATAATAATAATAATAATAATAAATAATAATCGAAACCATCCAAACTACAGCATTGTTAAGATCGGCTAGAATACTCAGAAGAGTCATAGAAACCCAAGGAGACTTGTCGTCACTCAGCCTCCAGTGAACCACCGGCTACGGCAGGTGCGAAAAACTCGGATAATAATAATAATAATAATAATAATAATAATAATAATAATAATAAATTATTCTCTGATCTCGAGATAATAGAAATATGTGGACAGGAAAATCAAGGAATTCAAATCGATCAGGAATCAACCAAACAAAGTGAACAACGCGCCGGCCACCAAAACTGTATACAACCTACCTTAACAACACAGGAACTAACACCAGAACAGAGAATGGATATAGAACTTATACAACAAATTATGAATGACAACAAGAGTACATTACCATCCCTAAGAAACATAGAATGGAAAAAAGTCAAGAAAGAAACGGAAAAAATAAACAAAATATTAGCGAACATCCCAACAAACAATATCACTGAACTCAACAATCTTATTTATGCAGGAGCAAAACTAGTATGCGACAGAATTAATGCACCCCTTCAAAACACTATCACAAACAGAGAACCAAACAGAAACACAAAATCTGGGTGGGAGTTCAGATTGGAAGAACAAATTAAAAAATTGCGACAACAAATGAATATGTTAAACAAAAACACAAACACAAACACACATGCAAATAAAAAAGATAAAAGACAACAACAAAAAAAGATGGAAGAAGTAAAACAAAAGATATCGGCTACAGAAGGAAGACTCAAAAGGTATCGAGAAAGAACTAAACAGTACAAACAAAATAGGACCTTCCAAAACAATGAAAAGAGATTTTACGAACAAATTAATGGAACAAAAACAAACATTAGTGAACACCCAAATGCAACAGAAGCAGAAAAGTTCTGGAGTGATATATGGATGAGGAAAGAACATAATAAGCAGTCAAAGTGGATAAGTGATATCAAAAATGAACTGATGGGAATTGAGGAAGGACCTGTTGCCAGTGTTCATGTAATTACACTTAAATTAGTACTCAAGAAAGTAGCAAATTGGAAAACACCAGGCCATGATGGCATACATGGATTCTGGTTCAAAAAATTTACGTCTATCCACAAAAGAATGGCCCAGCAACTGACAAATGCCTACAAGAAACGGAAGTACCGAATGGATGACAAAAGGGATAACTACACTAATCCAGAAAGACCCACAAAAAGGAAATGTCCCCAGCAATTATAGACCAATAACTTGTCTACCCATGATGTGGAAAATTCTAACTGCTATTATAAGAGAAGAAGTATACTTTTCAACTCAATTGGCGGAAACTTCTCCCAGAAGAACAGAAAGGATGCCGCAAGGGAAAAAGAGGAACCCACGACTTACTCTATATAGACCAATACATTCTTAAAGAAGTCAAAAATAAACGGAAAATATTGCAATGGCCTGGATTGATTACAGAAAAGCCTATGACATGTACATACCTGGATTTTAGGCCTTCAGATGTACAATTTCCAACAACATTATAAACTTCATTAAAGTGGAAACTGGCGAGTTCATTAAAAGCTGGAAACAATCCCTGGCAGAAGTAAAATCCAAAGAGGTATCTTCCGGAGACTATTATTCTTTTTTATTGCATGATGCCGCTAAACCGCGGGGGATACAAATTTAGTAATTCCAAGAGAAGATAAAGTTAGTAAATGAGTCTCCTTGAAGATACCTCTTTGGATTTTTACTTCTGCCAGGGATTGTTTTCCAGCTTTTAATTGAACTCGCCAGTTTTCCATGGCTTTTTAATGAAGTTTATAATTTGTGGAAATTTTGTACATCTGAAGGCATTCTAAAATCCAGGTATGTGGGACCATGTCATAGGCTTTTCTGTAATCAATCCAGGCCATTGCAATATTTTTCCGTTTATTTTTGACTTCTTTAAGAATGTATTGGTCTATATAGAGTAAGTCGTGGGTTCCTCTTTTTCCCTTGCGGCATCCTTTCTGTCTTCTGGGAGAAGTTTCGCCAATTGAGTGAAAAGTATACTTCTTCTCTTATAACAGCAGTTAGAATTTTTCCACATCATGGGTAGACAAGTTATTGTCTATAATTGCTGGGGACATTTCCTTTTTGTGGGTCTTTCTGGATTAGTGGTAGTTATCCCTTTTGTCATCCATTCGGGTACTTCCGTTTCTTGTAGGCATTTGTTCAGTTGCTGGGCCATTCTTTTTGTGGATAGACGTAATTTTTTGAACCAGAATCCATGTATGCCATCATGGCCTGGTGTTTTCCAATTTGCTACTTTCTTGAGTACTGATTTAAGTGTAATTACATGAACACTGGCAACAGGTCCTTCCTCAATTCCCATCAGTTTCATTTTTGATATCACTTATCCACTTTGACTGCTTATTATGTTCTTTCCTCATCCATATATCACTCCAGAACTTTTCTGCTTCTGTTGCATTTGGGTGTTCACTAATGTTTGTTTTTGCTCCATTAATTTGTTCGTAAAATCTCTTTTCATTGTTTTGGAAGGTCCTATTTTGTTTGTACTGTTTAGTCTTTCTCGATACCTTTTGAGTCTTCCTTCTGTAGCCGATATCTTTTGTTTTACTTCTTCCAACTTTTTTTGTTGTTGTCTTTTATCTTTTTTATTTGCATGTGTGTGTTTGTGTTTTTGTTTAACATATTCATTTGTTGTCGCAGTTTTTTAATTGTTCTTCCAATCTGAACTCCCACCCAGATTTTTGTTTCTGTTTGGTTCTCTGTTTGTGTAGTGTTTTGAAGGGGTGCATTAATTCTGTCGCATACTAGTTTTGCTCCTGCATAAATAAGATTGTTGAGTTCAGTGATATTGTTTGTTGGGTTGTTCGCTAATATTTTTGTTTATTTTTTCCGTTTCTTTCTTGACTTTTTTCCATTCTATGTTTCTTAGGGATGGTAATGTACTCTTGTTGTCATTCACAATTTGTTGTATAAGTTCTATATCCATTCTCTGTTCTGGTGTTAGTTCCTGTGTTGTTAAGGTAGGTTGTATACAGTTTTGGTTGGCCCGCGCGTTGTTCACTTTGTTTGGTTGATTCCTGATCGATTTTGAATTCCTTGATTTTCCTGTCCACATATTTCTATTATCTCGAGATCAGAGAATAATTTATTATTATTATTATTATTATTATTATTAATTATTTTATTATTATCCGAGTTTTTCGCCCCTGCCGTTAGCCGGTGGTTCACTGGAGGCTGAGTGCGACAAGTCTCCTTGGGTTTCTATGACTCTTCTTGAGTATTCTAGCCGATCTTAACAATGCTGTAGTTTGGATGGTTCGATATTATTTATTATTATTATTATTATTAATTATTATTTCAATCCAATTAGAGTTGTTCACACCGCCTTAGCCGGTGGTCCCCGGGTGAGGGACAAGTAAGTCTCGTCGGTCCTCTAGGACTCTCCTGAGTAATTTCAGTCGATTCGCAATGCAGTTGTCTGGATGGTATTGATTTCTTCCTCTGGTTCACAGTTCCTCCGTCTTTAATTATTATTACTAGCAAATATATGCACCCTCTGGGTGCAAGTATTTTATTGTTTTAATATAATAATATCATGTTAAATTGAAAGTATGAAACTGAAATGAAAATGCAGATAAAAAAGATTTGAGAACAGAAGGGGGTAAATGATTGAAAATAGAACAACTTTGAAACTAACTCTCCATCATTTTCGCCTTATCCCGTCTTTCAATGGTAATTTTCCTAATTTAACTATTTAGTTAAAACAGGACATTAAAGAATGAAATTATCAGTTATCTTCTTGTTAATGGATTTCTTTTAAAGATTTATCCGAGATTTTTGCTCATATTCATTAATTAAACAAACAATTAGAAATCAATAATACTAAGCATACATTTATTAAAATCAATTTTTTAAGATCAATATGCAAATTAACCTTCCATTCACACTGTACCGCTATTTCTTGTATATATAAATACAATTGCATGTTTATTAGTTATGTATATATGGTCACAGTCTTAATGATGTAAAACCAATTTTATTAATAATTGAGGTTTAAATAAAAATAATCCTGTAGAATGGTGATGTAAATAAACAAAGGGAATTTGGTGACTTGAGTAAGGGAATATATTTCGGTTACAGACAACAAACCCACAATCTCATTATAATAAGATTATTATTATTTATTATGAGTTATGTCTGCACCTAACAATTGGTTCACCCTGACTATGTGATTATATTGTTTTATTAATTTGTGCTTGTTAGACCATACTCTATTCTTCCGAACCTTATAAAATTAGGTTTAAATTTAAGTTTCAAATTATTTAAGTTTTAAATTTTACAAATGAAATATAAGTTGTTTACACGCTTCGTGAAAAAATATCGCCGCCTACACAGATACTAGCGCGACTAAACTTGAGCCGAAATTAGAAATTAAGACACACATATTTTTTTTGTGATGACTATAATGAAATACAGCATAAACTCATACATACAAGTATATGTTTACCGTCTTTCTTTTTATATAACAGCACTCGGGTTCTAATTGAGTGTGTGTGTGTGTGGGGGGTAAATTTGCATACATATTAGGGCCGGGTTAGCTCAATCGTAGAAGCGTTGGGCTAGAAACCTCTAGTTTTCTTGTTCGATACCGGCCCTCGTCAACTCAGCGTATGAGTAGGACAGGGTATGTGCGATAATTAAGGAGCTGATGTAAATTGTGTCGCTCACCTCAGACGCAAAAGACGATCTCCTTGGTCTAGCACGAGTGAAAAGG
>CM042142.1:105995899-106032850 GCA_023376005.1 Doryteuthis pealeii | reverse complement strand
AAGATGTACACAAGGAAGCAAAGACAAACTACTTATTGGCGGCCAACCAAATAGGTAGAAATGGACAGAATGACAAACAGAAAAAACAACAAAAGACTAAGAAACAAAAATGGGAAGAAAACAACAATATACGGACGCTTCAAACGACAAATAGAAGAGGTTGCACATGAAAAAGACTTGGACATGGTTAAAGAAAGGGAAACCTCAAAGAGAAACGAATCACTTATAATTGTTGCACAAAATAATGCCATAAGGACAAACTACATCAAAGCGAAAAATTGATAAGACCCACAAAATAGTAAAGTAGACTTTCGGTAATAGAGATGAAGACTGTTAACATATTACTCTGCGAATGTAGCAAACTAGCACAACGAGAATACAAAGCTAGACACGACTGGGTTGGGAAGGTGATCCACTGGAATTATGCAAAAAATTAAATTTTGACCACACAACAAAATGGTATATGCATAAACCAGAATCTGTTCTTGAGAACGAAACGCATAAATTCTCTGGACTTTGAGCTAAAAAACGGATCACCTTATCCCAGCAAGAAGACCAGAACCTAGTGTTGAAAAACAAAAGAAAGACTTGTCAACTGGTGGATTTTGCAGTGCCAGCATATCACAGGTGAAGTTAAAGGAAAATGAAAAAAATAGACAAATATCTGGACCTTGCCAGAGAACTGAAAAAGTTATGGAATATGAAAGTGAAAGTGATACCAATTGTGGTTGGTGCACTTGGAACAGTCCCAAAAGGATTGGAAAAGGGTTTGGAAAGTTTGGAAATCAGAGGAAGGATTGAAACCATTCAGAACACTGCACTGCTGCAATCTGCCAGAATACTCAGAAGAGTCCTGGAGACCTGAGGAGACTTGCTGTCACTCAGACTCCAGTGAAAGACCATCAGCTAACACTGATGTGAAAACTCAAAAGGAGTAAATAATAATAAAGACTGGAGGAACTGGAAATCATAGGAAGAATCAATACCATCCAGACAACTGCATTGCGGAAATCGACTGAAATACTCAGAAGAGTCCTAGAGACCTGACGAGACTTACTGTCCCTCAGCCCCCGGGGGACCACCGGCTAAGGCGGGTGTGAACAACTCTAATGGAGTGAAATAATAATAATAATAATAATAATAATAATAATAAATAAATAATCGGAACCATCCAAACTACAGCATTGTTAAGATCGGCTAGAATACTCAGAAGAGTCATAGAAACCCAAGGAGACTTTTCGTCACTCAGCCTCCAGTGAACCACCGGCTACGGCAGGTGCGAAAAACTCGGATGATAATAATAATATAATAATAATAATAATAATAATAATAATAATAATAATAACTGGTGGACTTTGGGGTCCCAGCAGATCACAGGGTGAAGCTGAAGAAAAAAGATGGATAAATACCTGGACCTTGCCAGAGAATTGAAAAGGCTGTGGAATATGAGAGTGAAAGTGATACCAATTGTAGTTGGTGCATTTGGAACGGTACCAATAAACTCGGAAAAAAGACTGGGGATCTAGAAATCAGAGGAAGAATTGAGTCCATCCAGACTACTGCACTGCTGCAATCGGCTAGAATACCCAGAAGAATCCTGGAGACCTAAGGAGATTTGTTGTCACTCAGACTCCAGTAAAATACCATCAGCTAACGCTGATGTGAAAAACTCAAAAGGAGTAAAAATAATAATAATGATAATAATAGAGTGAGAAAGACTGATTACAGCAGCCAACAGTAGCAATATCAACAGAATTAACTAAAGGACAAACAGGAAAACAACACACACAAAATCTAGAATTTAAAAATGAGAAGAAAAACAACTGTATGGATATTTCAAGCGACAAAGTAATGAAATTGTTCATTAGATTTCCTGAATATGGCTTAGAAGGGGAAACCTCCAGAGAGACACTGAATCTCTAGCGACACAAAATAATTCAATAAGGACTAATTATATCAAAGCAAAATTGATAATATGCAACATAATAGCAAGTATAGGTTATGTGGTGACAGAGACTAAACAGATAATCATTATAATAATCGAATTCAGAAAACTCTTACATTAGGAATACAAGAGTAGACATGACTGAGTAGGAAAGGCGTTTTACTGGGAATAGTGCAAGAGATTAAAATTGACCAAGCTGACAAAAGGTATATGTACAAGCAATAATCTGTATAAAAAATGAGACCTATAAAATTCTCTAGGACTTTGAGATACAAACGGATCACCTAATCCCGGTCAAAAGACCAGAATTAGTGTTAATTAACAAGGAAAAAAAGAACTTATTATCTAGTTGATTTTACCGTTCCAGCGGACAATAGAATGAAAACTAAAGAAAGTGGAAATATATCCTAGATTTTGTCAAAGAGCTGAAAAAGGCGAGGAAGATGAAGGTGACGATGATAGTAATTAAAGGTATGTAAAAGAGACAGAAATGCCGATAGATACGCATTCTGCGTCCATGACGCACAAAAAATCTAAAAGGACGCAGTAAAATCATATCCATGCGTCCCAGTGTTTTTCTTTTCTTTTTTCTTCCCTGATCATTTCAAGCTAACTGTAAATACATTTCAATAATTTCTTAGAAACGAATTATACAGGATAGGATACAAGGTAGGCGTTAGACGGCTTTAGTTGGGACCCATAAATTTTAAAGCAAATATATGCGTCCCAGAACGCACTAAATCAAAAAGCTATCAGCATCACTGAGAGGCATGAGAACTGAAAAAGAAGTGAGGACATCCAGACAAAAATACTAAAATCAGCTCGAATACTTAGGAGAGTGCTGGAGATCTGAGAACACTTGCTGTCACTCAGACTTCAATAAAAAGAAATTTTAAAAATATTTTTAAAAACACCTTTTAAAACTGCTGTGAAAAACTCGAATCGTCGTATTTGATGATCATCATTAACTAAGCAAGAGCTTAACAAAGGTTGGTTGGCTGGTTGGTTGGTTGGGTTTTTACGACCTGTCACATCCTGCTAGAGCGAGAGGTTGGTGGATAGGTATACAAATCCACTGAACAACACGACTCGAATTTTGAATTCAGAGTTTTTTTCCTTCTCCTAGAAATTAAAACAGTTCATATACTGTCCTCGATCCTTGTGTCACATCCTGCTCGTGCGGAGAGTTTGGTAGATAGGTACACAGATCCACCGAACAACACGAATCGAATTTTCAATTCAGAGGGGTTTTTTTTCCCTTCTCCTAGAAATTGAAATCAGTTCATATACTGTTCTCGATCCTTGTGTCACATCCTGCTAGTGTGGAGGGGTTGGTAGATAGGCACACAGATCCACCGAACAACACGACTCGAATTTTCAATTCAGAGTTTTTCCCCTTCTCCTAGAAATTGAAATCAGTTCATAGACTGCCCTCGATCCTTGTGTCACATCCTGCTAGTGTGGAGGGATAGGTACACAGATCCACCGAACAACATGACTCGAATTTTGAATTTAGAGTTTTTTCCCTGATCCTAGAAATCAAAACCAGTTCATATACTGCCCTCGATCGTTGTGTCACATCCTGCTCATGCGAAGGGGTTGGTGGATAGGTACACAGATACACCGAACAACACGACTCTAATTTTGAATTCAGAGTTTTTTTCCCTTCTCCTAGAAATTGAAATCAGTTCATATACTGTCCTCGATCGTTGTGTCAATCCTGCTCGTGCTGAGGGTTAGTAGATAGGTACACAGATCCACCGAACAACACGACTCGAATTTGAATTCAGAGGGTTTTTTCCCTTCTCCTAGAAATTGAAATCAGTTCATATACTGTCCTCGATCGTTGTGTCACATCCTGCTCGTGCGGAGGGGTTGGTAGATAGGTACACAGATCCACCGAACAACACGACTCGAAATTTTGAATTCAGAGTTTTTCCCCTTCTCCTAGAAATTGAAACACTCAATATTGCCTCGATCTTGTTACATCCTGTTGTGCAGAGGGGTTGGTAGATAGGCACACAGATCACCGAACAACACGACTCGAATTTTGAATTCAGAGTTTTTCCCCTTCTCCTAGAAATTGAAATCACTTCATATATGCCCTCGATTGCCCTCGATCCATCTGTTGTGCAGAGGGGTTGGTAGATAGGCACACAGATCCACCGAACAACACGACTCGAATTTTGAATCAGAGTTTTTCCCCTTCCTAGAAATTGAAATCACTTCATATATTGCCCTCGATCTTGTGTTACATCCTGTTTGTGCAGAAAAGGGTTGGTAGATAGGCACACAGATCCACCGAACAACACGACTCGAATTTTGAATTCAGAGTTTTTCCCCTTTCTCCTAGAAATTGAAATCACTTCATATATTGCCCGATCTTTGTGTTACATCCTGTTTGTGCAGAGGGGTTGGTAGATAGGCACACAGATCCACCGAACAACACGACTCGAATTTTGAATTCAGAGTTTTTCCCCTTCTCCTAGAAATTGAAATCACTTCATATATTGCCCTCGATCTTTGTGTTACATCCTGTTTGTGCAGAGGGTTGGTAGATAGGCACACAGATCCACCGAACAACACGACTCGAATTTGAATTCAGAGTTTTTCCCCTTCTCTAGAAATTGAAATCACTTCATATATTGCCCTCGATCTTTGTGTTACATCCTGTTTGTGCAGAGGGGTGGTAGATAGGCACACAGATCCACCGAAACAACACGACTCGAATTTTGAATTCAGAGTTTTTCCCCTTCTCCTAGAAATTGAAATCACTTCATATATTGCCCTCGATCTTTGTGTTACATCCTGTTTGTGCAGAAGGGTTGGTAGATAGGCACACAGATCCACCGAACAACACGACTCGAATTTTGAATTCAGAGTTTTTTCCCTTCTCCTAGAAATTGAATCACTTCATATATTGCCCTCGATCTTTGTGTTACATCCTGTTTGTGCAGAGGGGTTGGTAGATAGGCACACAGATCCACCGAACAACACGACTCGAATTTTGAATTCAGAGTTTTTCCCTTCTCCTAGAAATTGAAATCACTTCATATATTGCCCTCGATCTTTGTGTTACATCCTGTTTGTGCAGAAGGGTTGGTAGATAGGCACACAGATCCACCGAACAACACGACTCGAATTTTTGAATTCAGAGTTTTTCCCCTTCTCCTAGAAATTGAAATCACTTCATATATTGCCCTCGATCTTTGTGTTACATCCTGTTTGTGCAGAAGGGTTGGTAGATAGGCACACAGATCCACCGAACAACACGACTCGAATTTTGAATTCAGAGTTTTTCCCCTTCTCTAGAAATTGAAATCACTTCATATATTGCCCTCGATCTTTGTGTTACACATCCTGTTTGTGCAGAAGGTTGGTAGATAGGCACACAGATCCACCGAACAACACGACTCGAATTTTGAATTCAGAGTTTTTCCCCTTCTCCTAGAAATTGAAATCACTTCATATATTGCCCTCGATCTTTGTGTTACATCCTGTTTGTGCAGAGGGGTTGGTAGATAGGCACACAGATCCACCGAACAACACGACTCGAATTTTGAATTCAGAGTTTTTCCCCTTCTCCTAGAAATTGAAATCACTTCATATATTGCCCTCGATCTTTGTGTTACATCCTGTTTGTGCAGAGGGTTGGTAGATAGGCACACAGATCCACCGAACAACACGACTCGAATTTTGAATTCAGAGTTTTCCCCTTCTCCTAGAAATTGAAATCACTTCATATATTGCCCTCGATCTTTGTGTTACATCCTGTTTGTGCAGAAGGGTTGGTAGATAGGCACACAGATCCACCGAACAACACGACTCGAATTTTGAATTCAGAGTTTTTCCCTCTCCTAGAAATTGAAATCACTTCATATATTGCCCTCGATCTTTGTGTTACATCCTGTTTGTGCAGAAGGGTTGGTAGATAGGCACACAGATCCACCGAACAACACGACCTCGAATTTTGAATTCAGAGTTTTTCCCCTTCTCCTAGAAATTGAAATCACTTCATATATTGCCTCGATCTTTGTGTTACATCCTGTTTGTGCAGAAAGTTGGTAGATAGGCACACAGATCCACCGAACAACACGACTCGAATTTTGAATTCAGAGTTTTCCCCTTCTCCTAGAAATTGAAATCACTTCATATATTGCCCTCGATCTTTGTGTTACATCCTGTTTGTGCAGAAGGGTTGGTAGATAGGCACACAGATCCACCGAACAACACGACTCGAATTTTGAATTCAGAGTTTTTCCCCTTCTCCTAGAAATTGAAATCACTTCATATATTGCCCTCGATCTTTGTGTTACATCCTGTTTGTGCAGAGGGTTGGTAGATAGGCACACAGATCCACCGAACAACACGACTCGAATTTTGAATTCAGAGTTTTTCCCCTTCTCCTAGAAATTGAAATCACTTCATATATTGCCCTCGATCTTTATGTACATCCTGTTTGTGCAGAGGGGTTGGTAGATAGGCACACAGATCCACCGAACAACACGACTCGAATTTTGAATTCAGAGTTTTTCCCCTTCTCCTAGAAATTGAAATCACTTCATATATTGCCCTCGATCTTTGTGTTACATCCTGTTTGTGCAGAGGGTTGGTTAGATAGGCACACAGATCCACCGACAAAACACGACTCGAATTTTGAATTCAGAGTTTTTCCCCTTCTCCTAGAAATTGAAATCACTTCATATATTGCCCTCGATCTTTGTGTTACATCCTGTTTGTGCAGAGGGGTTGGTAGATAGGCACACAGATCCACCGAACAACACGACTCGAATTTTGAATTCAGAGTTTTTCCCCTTCTCCTAGAAATTGAAATCAGTTCATAGACTGCCCTCGGTCCTTGTGTCACATCTTGCTCATGCGGAGGGATTTGTACACAGATCCACCGAACAACACGACTCGAATTTTGAATTCAGAGTTTTTTTCTCTTCTCCTAGAAATTAAAACCACTTCATACACTGTCCTCGATCTTATCATGGTAAAGTTGGAGCTAAATGCTTTTGTAGATGATTCTATCTTTTCATATACAACAGTGAAGTGATCGCAATCGTTTCTCCCATCGATTACTTCTTCGAGGTAATACAATTTGTGCCCCGTTTTAGTAACTTCGGCCGGTGGTGAAGCCATTATAGTGTCAAATGTTCTGGACATCCGGCGTTTCATATCAGAGCTCACGACGCACCAGCATTTCTCGATTGGATTTAGACGTTGTGCTTTAATAGGACACTGTGGA
This sequence comes from Doryteuthis pealeii, assembly GCA_023376005.1. Lineage (NCBI taxonomy): Eukaryota > Metazoa > Mollusca > Cephalopoda > Myopsida > Loliginidae > Doryteuthis > Doryteuthis pealeii. Next base: position 106,025,654 of record CM042142.1, on the reverse strand, counting down.
TAATATTAGCACCGGTAAATTCATTGCTTCCCACAATATATTTCCCCTGCGGACAGGGTTTAGAATACGCCAAATGTATCTTCTGCAGAGGGATAAATCATACCCCGGAAAAAGGGGGTGTCCTGGGTATTACACTAAACTACATTTGGTAGTGAGGCTCCGGTTTTTGAGATCTGGGAAGTGTTGAGTAGGGTAGGTCGATTTTGGAACTGTAACGTATCCCATGAGGCGAAAGTTGCAAATCGATATACACAATTACCACACGCAGTATATTTCTTCAAAAGTTTGCCTTCGTTTTAGGAAATAGATTTCAATCTTGTAAAATGTTATCACTGTTACGATTTTTGTGGCTATTTTTAGGTTTTAAGTGAGAGCACTTTACAGTGGAGATCCCTTGTGTTAAGCAGAGGCTGGTCCTTAGTGAAGAAACCTTTAGTTGTTCCGCGATGTCTCTTAGTGTTGGGTAAAATCCTTGCGTTCAGCAAAGTCCTTGGTTGCAGTTCTGTTCGTCAATGTCAAATACGTGCGAATAAACGCCCTTCAAGATCGGCGATTAAATACTTAACTAACCACGCATTCGAGCTGTTGATTGGCTGGCTTTAATCCACGCGCCCACGCTGAGTCTATAAGTTTAAGTGGTGGTTTCCAGCATACCTTATATCACAAAATATTGGGCAGTTCATGAATTCTGGTTAGCAAGTTAGATTAGCAGACCATTGTGAGTGAGTTCGATTCTCATTGGGTGCCCCATACATCTGGCCTTGTGCTATATCTAAGCAAAGCTTAGTTTTTTTATGGGCACCTTACGTGGTGTAATGGTTAGCAAGCTAGCTTAGCAGACCATTGTTAGTGAGTTCGATTCTCATTGGGTGCCCCATACTTCTGGCCTTGTGCTATATCTAAGCAAAGCTTAGTTTTTTAGGGCACCTCATGTGGTGTAATGGTTAGCAAGCTTGATTCGCAAACCATTGTTAGTGAGTTCGATTCTCATTGGGCGCCCCACACTTCTGGCCTTGTGCCATATCTAAGCTAAGCTTAGTAAATAACTATATCACAAAATATTGGGCAGTTCATGAATTCTGGTTAGCAAGTTAGATTAGCAGACCATTGTGAGTGAGTTCGATTCTCATTGGGTGCCCCATACATCTGGCCTTGTGCTATATCTAAGCAAAGCTTAGTTTTTTTTATGGGCACCTTACGTGGTGTAATGGTTAGCAAGCTAGCTTAGCAGACCATTGTTAGTGAGTTCGATTCTCATTGGGCCCCATACTTCTGGCCTTGTGCTATATCTAAGCAAAGCTTAGTTTTTTATAGGCACTTCAGGTTGTGTAATGGTTAGCAAGGAAGACTGGCAAACCATGACTAGTGAGTTCGAGTCTCACTGGGTGCCCCTTACATTCGGCCTTGTGCCATATCTAAGCGAAGCTTAGTAAATAACCTGGGCACCTCATTTGGTGTAATGGTTAGCAAGCTAGATTAGCAGACCATTGTTAGTGAGTTCGATTCTCACTGGGCGCCCCATAATTCTGGCCTTGTGCTATATCTAAGCAAAGCTTAGTTTTTTAAGGGCACCTCACGTGGTGTAATGGTTAGCAAGCTAGATTAGCGGACCATTGTTAGTGAGTTCGATTCTCACTGGGCGCCCCATAATTCTGGCCTTGTGCTATATCTAAGCAAAGCTTAGTTTTTAGGGCACCCGACGTGGTGTAATGGTTAGCAAGCTGGCTTCGCAGACCATTGGTAGTGAGTTCGATTCTCACTGGGCGCCCCTCACTTCTGGCCTTGTGCTATATCTAAGCAAAGCTTAGTAAATAACTATATCACAAAATATTGGGCAGTTCATGAATTCTGGTTAGCAAGTTAGATTAGCAGACCATTGTGAGTGAGTTCGATTCTCACTGGGCGCCCCATAATTTGTCTTTGCGCCACATCTAAGCTAAGCTTGGTAAATAAGTATATCACAAATACTGGGTACCTCATGTGATGTAATGGTTAGCAAGCTGGATTAGCAAACCATTGTTAGTGAGTTCGATTCTCATTGGGCGCCCGATACTTCTGGCCGTGTGCCACATCTTAGCTAAGCTTATAACTATATCACAAAATATTCTAACAGTTACATCTTAATTACTGAGGTGAAATACACCATATCGAAGGTGTCCGTGGTGATGGGGAATATATTTTCAAATTTGCATCTTAGCACAGAAGAATTTTTCAAACGATAGGTACATTTAATTAAATTGAAAGATTTCAAAGAAATAATTAAAAGAAATTCTAATTATGTTGACTGGCTTTAGTTAAATAAAAAAAAAACAATTCTAGTAAAAGTTAATCAGTCAATTAATTAATTCTAATGAAATAACTGTATTTAAAATTTAAAAAAAAGAAAGTAACGCTTACAGCACCTGGTATTACAAAGCGGTCACCCATCTAACTACTTGTAATCTGCCAGCAGAAACAAAGAGGTATAATTTGGATTATTCGGACTATTATCCTCATCTTTATTGTTATCTGTACAAGCCCCATGGATTGAATAAAGGGCTGGGTTCAAAGTTCCGTGATGGCTTCCGATTACGACAAGAAGGTTCCCGATTACAACAAAAAGGTTCCTGAGTTCGAAAAGAAGGTTCCCGAGTTCGAGAAGAAGTGCCTGAAGAAGGCCAGAGGACACATCGACCGAAACGTTAACAATAAAGATGAGGACAATAGTCCCAATAATCCAAATAATACTAAGAAAGAAAGAGGTGATGCTCTCCAGACTTCTCATTGGGCACACGCACATTACTCATTCACACCTACTAAAAATAGAAGGCGCCCTGTCGGTGGGGCGTTAGAATGTACTGACTGCACCTCTGCAGAGGGGTAAGACTCCCCCAATGGGGCCACCTGTTAGCTGTGGGTAGCGACCCGTGATACTTAAGGATAGAACTCAGGTGGATGAGCAGTTCATGACTTGCAAAACTCCACTTTGGCCCTATCTTGGGCTAGACGGGCGGTCGGAGAGGCCCCCTCTGATCAATCGGCTGGTCACGTCAAGCCCTAGCACCTATATGATTTTCCCAACCCTATTGCCCTTATGGCAAGCCCCAACTCCTTTTTATCATATGGGTGCTAGAAGGCGGTGACTGAGGGCCTTTCATGTCCTGGGAATGACGTTAAACTCAATCTGATGGTGAGGTTCCAGTTTTGGAGGTTTGGGGAATGTGGAGCACCCCTTCATCACCATTGCTCCCTGATCCACTCTGATTCGGAGTGGTAGTACCTGTTAGGGTCCCATCTATAGGTTAAATAGAAAAACATGAGTTAATAAACAAAATTTGTTATCCATTAAGAATGAATTTATTTCAAAACTTTATCGGCATTAAATGACCCACTGAGGTTGATATGCCGCAAAACAAAACAAACAAACTAAACCTAAAAATAGAAGACGCTCTGATATGTTCAATATGCAAAGTACCATTCACTGTCAAACGAAACCTTAAACTGTGACAGTTTCAGACAAACTTGTTCCACATACAACCAGACAAGCAATTTAAAGGACCTTTAAAAAAAAAAACCCACTAAACCAGAAGACATTGAGTTTTCTAAAAATAAGTAACCTTTTCGTCAAAATATGAGCAAATCAACCTTTTCACTAAGAACTGACTAAATATAACCAAATAGTATGAGGAAAGGAGGGTTGAAATGAATCCGACAGAATGAGGTAAAATATGGGGAATGAAAGAACAAAACTCAGACAAAAATGTGTAGTATATTTCGCTGGAGTGTGAACTCAGCGTCTTCAGCTTTTATTGAATTAACAGGATCATACAAGTGTTTTATAGAAGGGAGAAGTAGGTAGGTGGGTAAGTTTTGTGGTGAGGGAAAGATTTGATTGGTTATAGGAGACATCTTTGGGGAAGATGAGAAGGGAATCAGATGGGAAGAGAGTTGAGTGAGGGAGGTAGAAAAAATGAATGGTGAGAAATACCTGATAGGGGAGGGGAGTAGCCTTTCTTGGAGAGAGATTTGTGTAGAGGAAGTAGCAAACGGGAGTAATAAAAGGGGGGGTAGATGACCATAAAATCAAAATCAAACCTATTGTTAGTTTGTGGGTTATGGCCGAGTAGGTCACCAAGTGAGGGTCAACAGGGGAGGTTAGGTTAGTTGGAGGTGAGGTGGATGGATATAAATAGTATATATATGCATATAAACACATACATAGATTACACACAACATACACATACGCATGGAGGTGCGTGGTGTAATGGTTAGAGTCTTTGAAAATGGACTCGTCGTCCCGAGTTCAAGTGCTGGACGAGGCTGTTTGCATTCATATATAGCCTAATACCCTTGCGAAAGTATGAATTCATATATTCTCTCCACGGCAATGGTTAAATTGTAGGAAGACGGCTCTTTAACCTTGGATAGGTAACTAGTCTAGGAGAAGGAAACTCTCCGCTTAAGAAATTGACCTTGTGTCGCATCCTGCTCGTGCGGAGGTTGGTATATATATATATATATATATATATATTTGTGTGTGTGTGTGTGTGTGTGTGTGTAAAATGAAACTGGAAGTTATCCCACGGTATGTTGAAAAAATAAATAAAGGAAAGAAAGTATAGAATGGATAATATAGGATATTTTAATCAATTTTAATTATACGTGTTTCGGCCAGGAATTTATCCATGTGTACATTATTCAAACTATTATTATTTTTAAATAACCAAATGAAAATAAGGATTTACTCTGATGAAGGTCGAATTTTCTTTGTGTGCGGAACATTTATACATTTTTCTATTATTATTATTTCATTTCATTTGGTTATTGAAAAATAATAATAGTCTGATTAATGTACACATGGATAAACTCCAGACCGAAACACTTGTAAGTAAAATTGATTAAAATATCCTATTTTATCCATTCTATGCTTTCTTTCCTTTATTTATTTTTTCAACATAATATATATAATATATATATATATATATATATATATATATATATATATATAATATATAACCAAATAGTATCATAAAAACCCATACCCAAAAGTCGGAAGCCCATATGGATGACTGTTCGAATATTTTGTGCTATATAAGGAGATCTGAAGCCACACTTAAACTTATAGACTCTTAGTGGCCGCGTGGATTTAATTCAGCCAATCAACACGCTCGAATACGTGGTTGGTTAACTATTTAATGGCCGATCTTCAAAGGCGTTCAGTTGCTCGTGCTTAACATGGACGAACGGATCAACAACCAAGGATTCCTGCCTTAACACTAAAGACCAAAGGATCTCCACAGTAAGTGTGCTCTCCCCTGCAGCCTAAAAATCATCACAAGAATCTTAACAATGACAAAAACAATTTAACCCTTTTGTGCATTAAATAACCCACAGAGGTTAATATGCCATTAAACAAAACTCAGAATCAAACTGATCAGCCTCGGCTTTACTCAATGATCGAACGAAAACCGATGTGGTTATTTCTTATAACTCCAACATAAACAAAGGGGAACCACTCTTGACTGATAAATTATTTATTTATCTACTAGGATAAAAGAAGACGGGGTTAGGGTTAGGGTTAGGGTTAGGGTTTAGGGTTTAGGGTTACACAGGGCCGGGTTAGCTCAGTCGGTAGAGCGTTCGGCTAGAGACCACAAGGTTCCTAGTTCGATACTGGTCCTCGCCAACTCAGCGTATGAGTAGCACAGGGATCTGTGCGTTAAAGTAAGGAGCTGATGGTAGGTGTGGCGCTCCACCTCAGACGCTAAAACAATCTCCTTGGTCTAGCGCTATTGAAAAGGGGATAGACTCCCTCGCTGACTGGCTGATACTGACTTCAGGCCGCCCCGTCGACTTTAATGGGAAAATAAATAAGTAAATTATCTGTCAAGAGTGGTTCTCCTTTGTTTATGTTGGAGTTATAGGAAATAACCACCGATGTTTTCAGCTTGGTATGGCCGCAAGTGTCAGTGACTAGAAATGAATCCCTTATTTTCACTATTTTTTTAATTTAATTTTTGAAGCTGTTTTCTATAATGGTCATTATTTTAATGTTTTATTTTTTTTATTTTTTTATTTTTTTATTTTTTAAAATTTTTAAGCAAATCTCCTGTTATATATTTTCATATAACAAACAACATTTTTCGCGCGTGTTTTGCTTTTTATTTTATTGTTGTTATTTGATTACGTCTCAGATATTACCTGCTATCTTTTCTTTCTGTCTTCTCATTGGCGTTAGTTTCTCCATCATTCTCGTCTTTGTATGTGATTCACCATGGATGCTTTTGAATAATGGATGAAAAAAAAGATAACCGCTGGGTATAGAGCCATTTTGTTTCTTGTTGTTCCCTACTTTTTTTTAGGAAATGGAAGACTGTGTTCCGTCTGCTGACGCTGGTATTTCCTGAATAACAATCAGAATTAATGGAAGAATTTTTTTATCTATTTATTTATTTTTTTATTTTATTTTTTTTTTTTTTGATGGTTGTTGTCCTGGGAGTCATCGTTTGGTACTGGCATTGTTGATTGTCTTTGGCAAACTCTGGCCTAATTGAGAGGCACCGTTTTTTGCCGAAAACGCCGCAGAGTTCTTAGCGGCCCGGAGATGCGTGATTTATTTTTTCTTTGTCGACCTCCACAATGATTGTTTAGAAATCAAGGATTTGGGCGGAAGAAAAGGTGTCATAGGACGGGATATGATTTATGGAATCCGCCGCGGGTTTCCTTAAAGAGAATCTGCATGCGGCCGAATTCATTTTAACTCACCTGACTTTAAAACAAACTGATCAAAAATATGTCAATGGCGAAATAATACAGAGTGATTTAAAAAAAATTTGAGATTATTATACACAGTATTTCAGAAAGGAGGTGCATGGCTAGTGGTTAGAGTCGTGGAAAATGGACTCGTCGATTCGAGTTCAATTCCTAGACGAAGCTGTTAGCATTTCACATAACGCTAATACCCTTGGGAAAGGTATGAATCCATATTCTTCCTCCAGCTATGGGTTAAATAGTAGGGCAGACTGGGCCCTTCAACCTTGGGTAGGTAACCAGTCTAGGAGAGGGATAACTCTGAATTCAAAATTCCTGAGGTCGGTCGTTGATTGGGTTTGTGGCAACCCTTGATGCACCAATTCTTTCCCATCGACTGTGCCAAAAAGTGTGGATGGTCCAACACAAGCCTTCACCACTATAAACAAATCACTGTGTGGATGTTCATTGTATGAGCACTCATACGTCGAAATCGACGGGAGAGTCCATCATTTCAAAGAAATTGACATTATTTCGTAATCTAATAACTTTACAAATTCTAGTTCAAATGATCTCAAATTTTAACAGCATGTATAAAAACAACTCAAAATTCGGTTATTTCCAATAAGTCTAACATGATCAAAGGGGAACCACTCTTGACTGATACATTATTTATTTATTTTCCCATTAAACTAACCCTAACCGTAAACCCGTCTTCTTTTTTCCGAGTAGATCAATAAATAAATAAATAATTTATCAGTCAAGAGTGGTTCCCCTTTGATCATGTTAGACTTATAGGAAATAACCCAAAATTATATATACATATTTACCATACTCCTCCGCATGATTACTAGGTTATTAGATTTCTGAAACACCCTGTATATGAGGTGGACCGAAAAATTAATGATCTTATTTTTCAGGTTGGCAACTCTAATTAAAAATCAACTGATCACTAACCTTGAAAACGTTTGAAAACATCCAGTTCATATTTGCTTCTGAGAATCCACATTCACATAAACTTGGAAGTGTTTCATTAAATGTTTCATTAAAATGAAACTCAAGACAACATTCGGTTAAATCGAACTTGACGGACCTAAATTCCACCATCGTATGTCACCCCGCCGAAAGAAAAAAAATACCAAAAATTAGGAAATAAACCGAATTTATTGAAATTTTCAGTGTTTATATATTAATGAATAAAAGATATAATGCACCAGTTATTTTATTTAAAAACGTTTATGTTTTTTCAGGTCAGTTGATTTGGAACTACGTATCTTTGAGGCATAACATAGATTCTCAAAGATACGTGGTTCAAAGTTAACTGACCTGAAAAGACGTAAAAGTTTTTAAATAACATGACTGGTGCATTATATCTTTTATTCATTAATATATCAACACTGAAAATTTCATTAAATTCGGTTAATTCCCTGATTTTTGGTATTTTCTTTTTTCAGTGGGGTGACATACGATGGTGGAATTTAGGTCCGTTAAGTTCGATTTAACCCAAAATTCTATATCAAACTTCAAGAAAATGTAACAGAAACAATTAACAAGTTAACACAGGCTTTTCGATATCACGTTCTTTCGCCAAATTCATTTTGAATTACCGACTGACTGCTAAACTCCGTTCAGGTCTTACTGAGAAAAATGCGACAAAAATGTTAGATTAATTGATTGATTGATTTTAATTGAATCTGGGGTTATTTCCTACCCGGTGGTTAGAGAATCGTGTTCATTGCACGTTTATATTTATAACTTTTTGTAGTTATTCCTTAAATGTTTTTTTTTGGGGGGAGGTGCGGTTTCATACGTCCTATCGAATAAGAATCATTTTTAAACAAATGTATATGACCCATAGATGGGACCCGAACAAGAGCTACCACTCCAGGTCAGAGGGAACCTGGGAGAGCTCAGTCGGTAGAACACTTGACTAGGAATCGCGAAGTTCCTGGTTCGATACCGGTCCTCGCCAACTCAGCGTATGAGTAGCACAGGGATCTGTGTGGTAAAGTGAGGAGCTGATGATAGGTGTGGCGCTCCACCTCAGACGCCAAAATAATATCCTTGGTCTAGCGCTAGTGAATAGGGGATAGTGAGAACGGAAGTTTCAGTTAGCTTAGAGTTAGTTAAGCCGTGAGACGTCTTAATGTAAGCACGGACCGGCTTCGCTCCCCGTATGCCATTGAGAATCCTAGAAAATTCTGGTTCTGAAGTTGATAAAAATGTGATCACAACAAAATATATTGCCATGCGTTGTCTCTAGGAACTAATAAAAACCTTGGCAAAATCAGAACCAGTATCTTGAAGAACCAGACCTATAGTAGTGTTACATAGCGCCTTCTTCACTGGCACTAAATAATTATAATATTGCATACCTTTTTCTTTAATTCTATTTCTTGGCCGTCTTTTAGTATTCTGATCGTCTTTGGTATTTCTTCTATCATCTTCTAAGGCCCTGCATCTGAATTTGACTTGGGGATTTCGGTCTGGTTTTTTGTTAGGGATTTCTCTCTATCAGAAACCCTGTGTCATTGTTAGTTTAGATAATAAACACAAGACATCGATTTATTTGATGTTACTTTATTTTCAATCCCCAACCCGGACATCTGCTAACATAGCGCACGTGAGTTCCAGTTTAGACCAGAGCATAAAATGGCCGACCGCTCTGCCTGACGTCCAACTGCAAACTGGGGACTCAAAAGGTCCCACGTGACTTCATATATTTGGCGGGCTTCTGTAATTTTCCATGGAAGGATCCGGCCATTGATATGAAAAGGGTCATCCCCCTCATAATTACAGGGTTGACAATAATCTTTATGCCACCGCATAGATTATATAACAGTAGAACCAGACCAGTCAATAAAAGACATTAGAAGAAGCCATGAGGATAGATACAGACTACCAGACTACAGAAGTAGTAAGATAGCAGCGAGATGTCTCCCCGGAAGATAAGTAAAATAAAACATTAAATATGACACCCCTCATAATATATACCCAGCAGAACATTTTGAAGAAAATAAATTTGGAATTTAGAAATTACATCATCAGTCTCGTTATTTAACAAAACAACTTTGCTAATTATTTTCAAAATTAATCTTTAAAAAATCCCCATGAATAATAATTGTTCATTAATATAAAATGTGTTGGTTACTTGTCAGCAGCTGTCAACACAAAGCAAAACTTGTAGTCATTTAGAAAACTGTTGTAGAGTAGCTGGCACCCCTCCAGCACTCTACCAGATGGTCTGGCTCATAGCCTTAAATAGTCTACGATTAAGAACTTCAACAGTGGATTAATAAGTTGATTAATATTCGGACTGATCTTACTGCGTTTGACTTTCCTCTATTTCTTGTAAGTTTTCTTGTTAATTGTTTTGTAATTTATTGTTCTTTGTTTTAGCATGCATCCGTTAGTATCGGATACTGGTGTTGAATACATATATTAAGCACTCAATTTCTTCTGTGTATCATTTCACCTCGATAATACAACAAAAACCTAACTTGGTTTGGCACAAGGTCAGAACTTTGAAGCACCCAGTGACAACTGAACTCACTAAAAATGTAATTTTATTAACTTAGGCTTCGTTCTGAACAGGGCCTGAACCATAAACCCCAGTCCTATATATAAAGTAAGTAAAATCGACGGGGTGGCCTAAAAGTCGGTATCAGACAGACAGTGAGGGAGTCTATCACATTTTCACTAGCGCTAACCGAGGAGATTGTTTTTAGCGTCTGAGACCGGGCACTGAATACTGGTGCTGAATGAATATATTAAGCACTCAATTTCTTTTTGTGTATCATTTCGGACGATACAACAAAGACTTTAGCTAGTCTGGCACAGGGCCAGAACTTTGAAGCACCATTGACAACTGAACTCATTCAAATAGTGAATATTATTAACTTAACTTCATCTGACATAAGGCCTGGACCATGAAATCCAGTCATATTATAATATATAAATATGAACCACATAATGAAATACGCAAATTATGTAATCATAATTATATATTATATTATATATATATATTATATATAGCCAACCCCTTCACACGAGCAGATGCGACACAAGGTCAATTTCTTAAGCGGAGTTCACAGGTTTGAATTCAGAGTTTTCCTTCTCCTAGACCGGTTGCCTAACCAAGGTTAAAGTGCCCAGTCTGCTCTACTATTTACCCATAGCTGGAGGGAGAGTAGGATTCATACCTTTTTGATATAATGGAATGACCCATCTCCCCCGTACCATAACAGTGGCGATGGTTCTAGTCACATATTTAAGAACACACAGATTACTCTGTGTACTTAGACGACGGACTCTCCTCCTAATACTCACGTGACCTTACTATATAACACGCTTTTCCCAAGGGTATTAGCGCTAAGTGAAATGCAATGAGCACGTCCAGGATTTGAACTCGGGGGCGACGAGTCCATTTCCCATGACTTAAACATTACACCACGCGCCTTTCCTATATATATATAATATATATATAGATATATATATATATATATATATTATATATATATATATATATATATTATATATATTATAATATATATATATATATATATATAATGTATTGTGGTGTGTGTGAATGCATATGTAATGCATGTACGTATATATAGTATCAATTACCGTTTTAACTTTTCCGTCGCGGTTCAAGTAAAATAATCCAAAAGTGCTGAATATATTAAAAATACAGAACAGTAACTGCTTTTACTAAACATTATTTATAATTATAATTAAATTGATAGCAATACGAAGGTGAGAACTGAGGAATGAGTGCACGTGTAGAACGTTAAATCGTTTTTTTTTTTCTTCTCAATTTTCGCGCGCAAGCCACACGCAAGGATTAGAAAAATAATGTTTGAATTAACTATTATTATACAACAAAAAGTAAATTACAAAAACACACACAACCTATCAAATATCAGAAATCACACATAAACATATTCATATTTTGCCAAAATATGGTTAATTAATGCCTGAAGAAGATAACAGAAGATCTGAAACACGTGTCGCATATGTAAAATGATAATAATTTTTTTTTAAAACATAATTCTTTTTTCGAACCTTCTTTTTTATAGAATATCTAATTTTCTCCCGTCAGACTCATAACAACACTTTTTATATAAATATTTATATATCTATTTGTTATAGTGTACAATACATTTAAGGTGCGATTGTTACCATTGGTTTCAAAGCAGCGTCAATACAACGCACCCGTTAAACTTAACGGGTGACACATGGTTAATTTTCTTAAGCGGAGTTTCCTTTTCCTAGACTGGTTGACCAAGCAAGTTTTAAACAGCCTAATCTACCCTTCTTATTTACCCATAGCTGTACAAAGAATAGTTTGATTCATACCTTTCCCAAGGGTATTAGCGGTATGTGAAAATGCAAACAACTCGTCCAGGATTTGAACTAGTCTGCCGTGACCATTTTCTCTGACGATAACCATTACACCACGGGCGACTATTCAGAGTGTATTGATTCAGAGTCTTGCTTCTCCAAGACTAAAACCTATTTCTGCCCTACTATTTTACTCGTAACTGGGGCGGAAAGTTAGATGTATACCTTTCCCAGGGTATTAGCGCATGTGGAATGCAAACAGCCGCGTCCAGGATTTGATCTTGTCTCGTCGTGTCCATTTCCTCCGACGATAACCATTACACCACGGGCGACTATTCAGTGTATCATGATTCAGAGTCTTCCTTCTCCAAGACTAAAACCTATTCTGCCCTACTATTTACTCGTAACTGGAGGCGGAATAGTTAGATGTATACCTTTCCCAAGGGTATTAGCGCTATTGGAATGCAAACAGCCGCGTCCAGGATTTGATCTTGTCTCGTCGTGTCCATTCCTCCGACGATAACCATTACACCACGGGCGACTATTCAGTGTATCATGATTCAGAGTCTTCCTTCTCCAAGACTAAAACCTATTCTGCCCTACTATTTACTCGTAACTGGAGGCGGATAGTTAGATGTATACCTTTCCCAAGGGTATTAGCGCTATGTGGAATGCAAACAGCCGCGTCCAGGATTTGATCTTGTCTCATTTCCCTGTAACCATACGTCCCGCGCCTTCATTATGGATGTTGATTGATTGTTTGGCTGGGTTTTTACGGATGTCAACCCTTGTGGTTTATTTATCCAGAAGACATTTTTGTTTTCTATTTAACCAATTGATGAAACATAACAGGTACTACCACTCCGAGTCAAAGTGGACCTGGGAATAATGGCGATGAAGGGTACTCCACATTCCCCAGGTCTCCAGATTGGAACTTTCATTGAGTTTAACGTCATACCCAGACACCAAGACCCTCAGTCAATGACTTATACACACACATACATACACATAGAGAGAGAAGAGAGAGAGAGAGAGGACACACACACACACACATATATATATATATCACTTCATTTAAAGAACTATTCCACTAGATACATTCCATAAATGCGGTATCGGCGGTAATCAAATGAAGCAAGGTTTGGTTGTCGTGGTTGGTTGGTAGTTGGCCCGAATTTGTTTTGTTTTATACATCTTGTTGGGTTATTCATTTTTTTACAACCAGTTAAAAAAAAAATTTAAACTAATTTTTGATCTATCTAACCCATTGGTAGATCTCTAAACAGGTGCTACCACTCTGATCAGAGTGGAACGGAATAATAGCGATGAAAAGGGACTCCACATTCCCAGGAGCTCCATAATGGAACTTCATTGCAGTTTAACGTCCATGCCACAGGACACTAAAGACCCTCAGTCACGCCTTCTGACACATATTGATAAAACGGGCTTGGAAGTTTTCACAAGTACAAATAGCGGTTGGGACAATAATATAGTCTGGGTGTGTGAACAGTCGATTGGACAGAAACCACCACGCCGTCTTAGACCATCTTCTGTGGGTGATTAGACCTGAGAGAGAGAGAAGAGAGGAGAGAGAGAGAGAGAGAGAGAGAGAGAGAGAGAAGAGAGAGAGATATTTAAATACTTAGCTAGTAGAGTCACCTAGTGGCGAAACTCTCGCGGGAAGAAAAGATAACACTTTTGACTCTAGTCCATCTCAGCTAGGACAGACAATAGCTACAGGGCCATATGTTAGCCTTGTTACTTAAGGACGGAATCCTGGGGGCTGAGCAGTCCGACTTGCAACACTACACTTTGGTCCTTACTTGGGCTAGATGGGTGGTTGGAGAGGCTCTCTCTGATCAATCGACTGTTCACATCAACCCCTAGCACCTATATTATTGTCCCAACCCTATTGTCCTTATGAAAACTTCCAAGCCGTTTTATCATATGTGTCAGAAGGCGGTGACTGAGGGTCTTAGTGTCCTGGGCATGACGTTAAACTGCAATGAAGTTCCAATTATGGAGCTCTGGGGAATGTGGAGTACCCTTTCATCGCTATTATTCCCAGGTCCACTCTGATCAGAGTGGTAGCACCTGTTAGAGATCTACCAATGGGTTAGATAGATCAAAAATTAGTTTAAATTTTTTTTTTTAAACTGAGTTTTAAAAAAATGAATACCCAACAAGAATGTATAAAACAAAACAAATTCGGCCAACTACCAACCAAACCAGCCAACCAAACCTTGCTTCATTGATTACGCCGATACCGGCATTTATGGAATTATCCTAGTGGAATAGTTCTTTAAATGAAGTGTATATATATATATGTGTGTGTGTGTGTGTGTCTCTCTCTCTCTCTCTCTCTCTCTCTATGTGTATGTATGTGTGTGCTATAAGTCATTGACTGAGGGTCTTGGTGTCCTGGGTATGACGTTAAACTGCAATGAAGTTCCAATACTGGAGACCTGGGGAATGTGGAGTACCCTTTCATCGCCATTATTCCCAGGTCCACTTTGACTCGGAGTGGTAGTACCTGTTAGTGTTTCATCAATTGGTTAAATAGAAAACAAAATGTCTTCTGGATAAAATAAACCAACAAGGGTTGACATGCCGTAAAACCCAGCCAAACAATCAATCAACATCCATAATGAAGGCGCGGGACGTAATGGTTACAGGGAAATGAGACAAGATCAAATCCTGGACGCGGCTGTTTGCATTCCACATAGCGCTAATACCCTTGGGAAAGGTATACATCTAACTATTCCGCCTCCAGTTACGAGTAAATAGTAGGGCAGAATAGGTTTTAGTCTTGGAGAAGGAAGACTCTGAATCATGATACACTGAATAGTCGCCGTGGTGTAATGGTTATCGTCGGAGGAAATGGACACGAGAGACAAGATCAAATCCTGGACGCGGCTGTTTGCATTCCACATAGCGCTAATACCCTTGGAAAGGTATACATCTAACTATTCCGCCTCCAGTTACGAGTAAATAGTAGGGCAGAATAGGTTTTAGTCTTGGAGAAGGAAGACTCTGAATCATATACACTGAATAGTCGCCCGTGGTGTAATGGTTATCGTCGGAGGAAATGGACACGACGAGACAAGATCAAATCCTGGACGCGGCTGTTTGCATTCCACATAGCGCTAATACCCTTGGGAAAGGTATACATCTAACTATTCCGCCCCCAGTTACGAGTAAATAGTAGGGCAGAATAGGTTTTAGTCTTGGAGAAGCAAGACTCTGAATCAATACACTCTGAATAGTCGCCCGTGGTGTAATGGTTATCGTCAGAGGAAATGGTCACGGCAAGACTAGTTCAAATCCTGGACGAGTCTGTTTGCATTTCACATACCGCTAATACCCTTGGGAAAGGTATGAATCAAACTATTCTTTGTACAGCTATGGGTAAATAAGAAGGGTAGATTAGGCTGTTTAAAACTTGCTTGGTCAACCAGTCTAGGAAAAGGAAACTCCGCTTAAGAAAATTAACCATGTGTCACCCGTTAAGTTTAACGGGTGCGTTGTATTGACGCTGCTTTGAAACCAATGGTAACAATCGCACCTTAAATGTATTGTACACTATAACAAATAGATATATAAAATATTTATATAAAAAGTGTTGTTTATGAGTCTGACGGGAGAAAATTAGATATTCTATAAAAAAGAAGGTTCGAAAAAAGAATTATGTTTTAAAAAAAAATTATTATCATTTTACATATGCGACACGTGTTTCAGATCTTCTGTTATCTTCTTCAGGCATTAATTAACCATATTTTGGCAAAATATGAATATGTTTATGTGTGATTTCTGATATTTGATAGGTTGTGTGTGTTTTTGTAATTTACTTTTTGTTGTATAATAATAGTTAATCACAACATTATTTTTCTCAATCCTTGCGTGTGGCTTGCGCGCGAAAATTGAGAAGAAAAAAAAAAACGATTTAACGTTCTACACGTGCACTCATTCCTCAGTTCTCACCTTCGTATTGCTATCAATTTAATTATAATTATAAATAATGTTTAGTAAAAGCAGTTACTGTTCTGTATTTTTAATATATTCAGCACTTTTGGATATTTACTGATGCCACCGCGACGGAAAAGTTAAAACGGTAATTGGATACTATATATACGTACATGCATACATATGCATTCACACACACACACATACATACATTATATATATATATATATATATATATATATATTATATATTATATATATATATATATATATATATATATATATTATATATATATATATATATTATATATATATATATATAGGAAAAGCCGCGTGGTGTAATGTTTAAAGTCATGGGAAATGGACTCGTCGCCCCGAGTTCAATCCTGGACGTGCTCATTGCATTCACTTAGCGCTAATACCCTTGGGAAAGCGTGTATATAGTAAGGTCACGTGAGTATTAGGAGGAGAGTCCGTCCGTCTAAGTACACAGAGTAATCTGTGTGTTCTTAAATAGTGACTAGAACCATCGCCACTGTTATGGTAGGGGAGATGGGTCATTCCATTATATCAAAAGGTATGAATCCTACTCTCCCTCCAGCTATGGTAAATAGTAGAGCAGACTGGGCACTTTAACCTTGGTTAGGCAACCGGTCTAGGAGAAGGAAAACTCTGAATTCAAACCTGTTGAACTCCGCTTAAGAATTGACCTTGTGTCGCATCCTGCTCGTGTGAAGGGGTTGGTATATATATATATATATATATATAATATATATATATATTATTACATAATTTGCGTATTCATTATGTGTTCATTTATATATTTTATATATATGACTGGATTTCATGGTCCAGGCCTTATGTCAGATGAAGTTAAGTTAATAATATTACATTTTGAATGAGTTCAGTTGTCAATGGGTGCTTCAAAGTTCTGGCCCTGTGCCAGACTAAGCTAAGTCTTTGTTGTATCGTCGAAATGATACACAAAAGAAATTGAGTGCTTAATATATTCATTCAGCACCAGTATTCAGTGCCCGGTCTCAGACGCTAAAAAACAATCTCCTCGGTTTAGCGCTAGTGAAAATGTGATAGACTCCCTCACTGTCTGTCTGATACCGACTTTAGGCCACCCCGTCGATTTTACTTACTTTTATATATAGGACTGGGGTTTATGGTTCAGGCCCTGTGTCAGACGAAGCTAAGTTAATAAAATTACATTTTTAGTGAGTTCAGTTGTCACTGGGTGCTTCAAAGTTCTGACCTTGTGCCAAACCAAGTTAGGTTTTTGTTGTATTATCGAGGTGAAATGATACACAGAAGAAATTGAGTGCTTAATATATGTATTCAACACCAGTATCCGATACTAACGGATGCATGCTAAAACAAAGAACAATAAATTACAAAACAATTAAACAAGAAAAACTTACAAGAAATAAGGAAAGTCAAACGCAGTAAGATCAGTCCGAATATTAATCAACTTATTAATCCACTGTTGAAGTTCTTAATCGTAGACTATTTAAGGCTATGAGCCAGACCATCTGGTAGAGTGCTGGAGGGTGCCAGCTACTCTACAACAGTTTTCTAAATGACTACAAGTTTTGCTTTGTGTTGACAGCTGCTGAAAGTAACCAACACATTTTATATTAATGAACAATTATTATTCATGGGGATTTTTTAAAGATTAATTTTTGAAAAATTAGCAAAGTTGTTTTGTTAAATAACGAGACTGATGATGTAATTTCTAAATTCCAAATTTATTTTCTTCAAAATGTTCTGCTGGGTATATATTATGAGGGGTGTCATATTTAATGTTTTATTTTACTTATCTTCCGGGGGAGACATCTCGCTGCTATCTTACTTACTTCTGTAGTCTGTAGTCTGTATCTATCCTCATGGCTTCTTCTAACTGGTCTTTTATTGACTGGTCTGGTTCTACTGTTATATAATCTATGCGGTGGCATAAGATTATTGTCAACCCCCTGTAATTATGAGGGGATGACCCTTTTCATATCATGGCCGGATCCTTCCATGGAAAATTACAGAAGCCCGCCAAATATATGAAGTCACGTGGGACCTTTTGAGTCCCCAGTTTGCAGTTGGACGTCAGGCAGAGCGGTCGGCCATTTTATGCTCTGTCTAAACTGGAACTCACGTGCGCTATGTTAGCAGATGTCCGGGTTGGGGATTGAAAATAAAGTAACATCAAAATAAATCGATGTCTTGTGTTTATTATCTAAAAACTAACAATGACACAGGGTTTCTGATAGAGAGAAATCCCTAACAAAAAACCAGACCGAAATCCCCAAGTCAAATTCAGATGCAGGGCCTTAGAAGATGATAGAAGAAATACCAAAGACGATCAGAATACTAAAGACGGCCAAGAAATAGAATTAAAGAAAGAGGTATGCAATATTATAATTATTTAGTGCCAGTGAAGAAGGCGCTATGTAACACTACTATAGGTCTGGTTCTTCAAGATACTGGTCTGATTTTGCCAAGGTTTTTATTAGTTCCTAGAGACAACGCATGGCATATATTTTGTTGTGATCACATTTTTATCAACTTCAGAACCAGAATTTTCTAGATTCTCAATGGCATACGGGGAGCGAAGCCGGTCCGTGCTTACATTAAGACGTCTCACGGCTTAACTAACTCTAAGCTAACTGAAACTTCCGTTCTCACATCCCCTATTCACTAGCGCTAGACCAAGGATATTATTTTGGCGTCTGAGGTGGAGCGCCACACCTATCATCAGCTCCTCACTTTACCACACAGAATCCCTGTGCTACTCATACGCTGAGTTGGCGAGGACCGGTATCGAACCAGGAACTTCGCGATTCCTAGTCAAGTGTTCTACCGACTGAGCTCTCCCAGGTTCCCTCTGACCTGGAGTGGTAGCTCTTGTTCGGGTCCCATCTAGGTCATATACATTTGTTTAAAAATGATTCTTATTCGATAGGACGTATGAAACCGCACCTCCCCCCAAAAAAAAACATTTAAGGAATAACTACAAAAAGTTATAAATATAAACGTGCAATGAACACGATTCTCTAACCACCGGGTAGGAAATAACCCCAGATTCAATTAAAATCAATCAATCAATTAATCTAACATTTTGTCGCATTTTTCTCAGTAAGACCTGAACGGAGTTTAGCAGTCAGTCGGTAATTCAAAATGAATTTGGCGAAAAGAACGTGATATCGAAAAGCCTGTGTTAACTTGTTAAATGTTTCTGTTACATTTTCTTGAAGTTTGATATAGAGATTTTGGGTTAATCGAACTTAACGGACCTAAATTCCACCATCGTATGTCACCCCACTGAAAAAAGAAAATACCAAAATCAGGGAATTAACCGAATTTAATGAAATTTTCAGTGTTGATATATTAATGAATAAAAGATATAATGCACCAGTCATGTTATTTTAAAAACTTTTACGTCTTTTCAGGTCAGTTAACTTTGAACCACGTATCTTTGAGAATCTATGTTATGCCTCAAAGATACGTAGTTCCAAATCAACTGACCTGAAAAAACATAAACGTTTTTAAATAAAATAACTGGTGCATTATATCTTTTATTCATTAATATATAAACACTGAAATTTCAATAAATTCGGTTTATTTCCTAATTTTTGGTATTTTTTTTTCTTTCGCGGGGGGTGACATACGATGGTGGAATTTAGGTCCGTCAAGTTCGATTTAACCGAATGTTGTCTTGAGTTTCATTTAATGAAACATTTAATGAAACACTTCCAAGTTTATGTGAATGTGGATTCTCAGAAGCAAATATGAACTGGATGTTTTCAAACGTTTTCAAGGTTAGTGATCAGTTGATTTTTAATTAGAGTTGCCAACCTGAAAAATAAGATCATTAATTTTTCGGTCCACCTATATACAGGGTGTTTCAGAAATCTAATAACCTAGTAATCATGCGGAGGAGTATGGTAAATATGTATATATAATTTTGGGTTATTTCCTATAAGTCTAACATGATCAAAGGGGAACCACTCTTGACTGATAAATTATTATTTATTTATTGATTCTACTCGGAAAAAAGAAGACGGGTTTACGGTTAGGGTTAGTTTAATGGGAAAATAAATAAATAATGTATCAGTCAGAGTGGTTCCCCTTTGATCATGTTAGACTTATTGGAAATAACCGAATTTGAGTTGTTTTATACATGCTGTAAAATTTGAGATCATTTGAACTAGAATTTGTAAAGTTATTAGATTACGAAATAATGTCAATTTCTTGAAATGATGGACTCTCCCGTCGATTTCGACGTATGAGTGCTATACAATGAACATCCACACAGTGATTTGTTTATAGTGGTGAAGGCTTGTGTTGGACCATCCACACTTTTTGGCACAGTCGATGGGAAAGAATTGGTGCATCAAGGGTTGCCACAAACCCAATCAACGACGACCTCAGGAATTTTGAATTCAGAGTTATCCCTCTCCTAGACTGGTTACCTACCCAAGGTTGAAGGGCCCAGTCTGCCCTACTATTTAACCCATAGCTGGAGAAGAATATGGATTCATACCTTTCCCAAGGGTATTAGCGTTATGTGAAATGCTACAGCTTCGTCTAGGAATTGAACTCGAATCGACGAGTCCATTTTCCACGACTCTAACCACTAGCCCATGCACCTCCTTCTGAAATACTGTGTATAATAATCTCAATTTTTTTTAAATCACTCTGTATTATTTCGCCATTGACATATTTTTTGATCAGTTTGTTTTAAAGTCAGGTGAGTTAAATGAATTCGGCCGCATGCAGATTCTCTTTAAGGAAACCCGCGGCGGATTCCATAAATCATATCCCGTCCTATGACACCTTTTCTTCCGCCCAAATCCTTGATTTCTAAACAATCATTGTGGAGGTCGACAAAGAAAAAAATAAATCAGCATCTCGGGCCGCTAGAACTCTGCGGCGTTTTCGGCAAAAAACGGTGCCTCTCAATTAGGCCAGAGTTTGCCAAAGACAATCAACAATGCCAGTACCAACGATGACTCCCAGGACAACAACCATCAAAAAAAAAAAAAATAAAATAAAAAAATATAAATAGATAAAAAAAATTCTTCCATTAATTCTGATTGTTATTCAGGAAATACCAGCGTCAGCAGACGGAACACAGTCTTCCATTTCCTAAAAAAAAGTAGGGAACAACAAGAAAACAAAATGGCTCTATACCAGCGGTTATCTTTTTTTCATCCATTATTCAAAAGCATCCATGGTGAATCACATACAAAGACGAGAATGATGGAGAAACTAACGCCAAGAAAGACAGAAAGAAAAGATAGCAGGTAATATCTGAGACGTAATCAAATAACAACAATAAAATAAAAAGCAAAACACGCGCGAAAAATGTTGTTTGTTATATGAAAATATATAACAGGAGATTTGCTTAAAAATTTTAAAAAATAAAAAAATAAAAAATAAAAAAATAAAACATTAAATAATGACCATTATAGAAAACAGCTTCAAAAATTAAATTAAAAAATAGTGAAAATAAGGGATTCATTTCTAGTCACTGACACTTGCGGCCATACCAAGCTGAAAACATCGTGGTGTTATTCCTATAACTCCAACATAAACAAAGGAGAACCACTCTTGACAGATAATTTACTTATTTATTTTCCCATTAAAGTCGACGGGCGGCCTGAAGTCAGTATCAGCCAGTCAGCGAGGGAGTCTATCCCCTTTTCAATAGCGCGTAGACCAAGGAGATTGTTTTAGCGTCTGAGGTGGAGCGCCACACCTACCATCAGCTCCTTACTTAACGCACAGATCCCTGTGCTACTCATACGCTGAGTTGGCGAGGACCAGTATCGAACTAGGAACCTTGTGGTCTCTAGCCGAACGCTCTACCGACTGAGCTAACCCGGCCTGTGTAACCCTAAACCCTAAACCCTAACCCTAAACCCTAACCCTAACCCCGTCTTCTTTTATCCTAGTAGATAAATAAATAATTTATCAGTCAAGAGTGGTTCCCCTTTGTTTATGTTGGAGTTATAAGAAATAACCACATCGGTTTTCGTTCGATCATTGAGTAAAGCCGAGGCTGATCAGTTTGATTCTGAGTTTTGTTTAATGGCATATTAACCTCTGTGGGTTATTTAATGCACAAAAGGGTTAAATTGTTTTTGTCATTGTTAAGATTCTTGTGATGATTTTTAGGCTGCAGGGGAGAGCACACTTACTGTGGAGATCCCTTGTGGTCTTTAGTGTTAAGCAGGAATCCTTGGTTGTTGATCCGTTCGTCCATGTTAAGCACGAGCAACTGAACGCCTTTGAAGATCGGCCATTAAATAGTTAACCAACCACGTATTCGAGCGTGTTGATTGGCTGAATTAAATCCACGCGGCCACTAAGAGTCTATAAGTTTAAGTGGTGGGCTTCAGATCTCCTTATATAGCACAAAATATTCGAACAGTCATCCATATGGGCTTCCGACTTTTGGGTATGGGTTTTTATGATACTATTTGGTATATATTATATATATATATATATATATATATATATATATATATATATATATGTTGAAAAAATAAATAAAGGAAGAAAGCATAGAATGGATAAAATAGGATATTTTAATCAATTTTACTTACAAGTGTTCGGTCTGGAGTTTATCCATGTGTACATTAATCAGACTATTATTATTTTTCAATAACCAAATGAAATGAAATAATAAAATAGAAAAATGTATAAATGTTCCGCACACAAAGAAAATTCGACCTTCATCAGAGTAAATCCTTATTTTCATTTGGTTATTTAAAAATAATAATAGTTTGAATAATGTACACATGGATAAATTCCTGGAAACGTATAATTAAAATTGATTAAAATATCCTATATTATCCATTCTATACTTCTTCCTTTATTATTTTTTCAACATACCGTGGGATAACTTCCAGTTTCATTTTACACACACACACACACACACACACACAAATATATATATATATAATATATATAATATAACCCTCCGCACGAGCAGGATGCGACACAAGGTCAATCTTAAGCGGAGAGTTTTCCTTCTCTAGACTAGTTACCTATCCAAGGTTAAAGAGCCCAGTCTTCCCTACAATTTAACCATTGCCGTGGAGAGAATATATGAATTCATACTTTCGCAAGGGTATTAGCGCTATTGAAATGCAAACAGCCTCGTCCAGCAAACTCGGGACGACGAGTCCATTTTCAAAGACTCTAACCATTAACCACGCACCTCCATGCGTATGTGTATGTATGTGTGTATGTTCTATGTATGTGTTTATATGCATATATATACTTTTATATCCATCACCTTTCCCACCTCCAACTAACCTAACCTCCCCTGTTGACCTCACTTGGTGACCTACTCGGCCATAACCCACAAACTAACAAATAGGTTTGATTTTGATTTTATGGTCATCTCCCCCCCCTTTATTACTCCGTTTGCTACTTCCTCTACACAAATCTTCTCCCAAGAAAGGCTACTCCCCCCCCTATCAGGTATTTCTCACCATTCATTTTTTCTACCTCCCTCACTCAACTCTCTTCCCTTCTGATTCCTTCTCATCTTCCCCAAAGATGTCTCCTATAACCAATCAAATCTTTCCCCTCACCACAAAACTTACCCACCTACCTACTTCTCCCTTCTATAAAACACTTGTATGATCCTGTTAATTCAATAAAGCTGAAGACGCTGAGTTCACACTCAGCGAAATATACTACACATTTGTCTGAGTTTTTTCTTTCATTCCCATATTTTACCTCATTCTGTCGGATTCATTTCAACCCTCCTTTCCTCATACTATTTGGTTATATTTAGTCAGTTCTTTAGTGAAAAGGGGATTTGCTTCATATTTTGACGAAAAGGTTACTTATTTTAGAAAACTCAATGTCTTCTGGTTTAGTGGGTTTTTTTTTTTTAAAGGTCCTTTAAATTGCTTGTCTGGTTGTGTATGTGGAACAAGTTTGTCTGAAACTGTCACAGTTTAAGGTTCGTTTGACAGTGAATGGTACTTTGCTATTGAACATATCAGAGCGTCTTCTATTTTTAGGTTTAGTTTGTTTTGTTTGTTTTGCCGGCATATCAACCTCAGTGGGTCTTAATGCCGATAAAGTTTTGAAATAAATTCTTCTAATGGATTAACAAATTTTGTTATTAACTATGTTTTTCTATTTAACCTATAGATGGGACCCTAACAGGTATACCCACCTCCGAATCAGAGTGGATCAGGGAGCAATGGTGATGAAGGGGTGCTCCACATTCCCAAAACCTCCAAAACTGGAACCTCACCATCAGATTGAGTTTAACGTCTTTCCCAGGACATGAAAGCCCTCAGTCACCGCTTCTAGCACCCATATGTAAAAAGGAGTATGGGCTTGCCATAAGGGCAATAGGGTTGGGAAATCATATAGGTGCTAGGGCTTGACGTGACCAGCCGATTGATCAGAGGGGGCCTCTCGACCGCCCGTCTAGCCCAGAAGGGCCAAAGTGGAGTTTTGCAAGTCATGAACTGCTCAATCCACCTGAGTTCTATCCTTAAGTATCACGGGTCGCTACCACAGCTAACAGGTGGCCCCATTGGGGGAGTCTTTACCCCTCTGCAGAGGTGCAGTCAGTACATTCTAACGCCCCACCGACAGGGCGCCTTCTATTTTTTAGTAGGTGTTGAATGAGTAATGTGCGTGTGCCCAATGAGAAGTCTGGAGAGCATCACCTCTTTCTTCTTAGTATTATTTGGATTATTGGACTATTGTCCATTCTTTATTGTTAACGTTTCGGTCGATGTGTCTCTGGCCTTCTTCAGGCACTTCTTCTCGAACTCGGGAACCTTCTTTTCGAACTCAGGAACCTTTTTGTTGTAATCGGGAACCTTCTTGTCGTAATCGGAAGCCATCACGGAACTTTGAACCCAGCCCTTTATTCAATCCATGGGGCTTGTACAGATAACAATAAAGATGAGATATAGTCCGAATAATCCAAATTATACCTCTTTGTTTCTCTGGCAAGATTACAAGTAGTTAGATGGGTGACCGCTTTGTAATACCAGGTGCTGTAAGCGTTACTTTCTTTTTTAAATTTTAAAACAGTTATTTCATTAGAATATTAATTGACTGATTAAGTTTTTACTAGAATTTTTTTTTTTTATTAACTAAGCCAGTCAACATAATTAGAATTTCTTTTAATTATTTCTTGAAATCTTCAATTTAATTAAATGTACCTATCGTTTGAAAAATCTTCTGTGCTAAGATGCAAATTGAAAAATATATTCCCACACCACGGCACCTTCGAGTATGGTGTATTTCACCTCAGTAATTAAGATGTAACTGTTAGAATATTGTGATATAGTTAAAGCTTAGCTAAAATGTGGCACACGGCCAGAAGATATCGGGGCGCACCAATGAGAATCAACTCCTACAACAATTGGTTTGTCTAATCCAGACTTGGTAACCATTACATCACATGACGGTACCCAGTATTTGTGAGTATACTTATTACCAAGCTTTAGTTAGATGTGGCGCCAACAGACTAGTCTTTATATAGAGAGACACATAGAGAACTCGATACTTCACTCTACAATGGTCTGCTAATAGCTATCTACCAGATCATGAATTGCCCCAATATTGTGATTATAGTTATTTAGCTATAGACTAGATATAGCACAAGGCCAGAAGTGAGGGGCCGCCCAGTGAGAATCGAACTCATACAATTGAGTTGCAAGCCAGCTTGCTAACCATCTTACGCGTCGAGGTGCCCTAAAAACTAAGCCTTGCTTAGCCATAAGAGCACAACGGCCAAATTATGGTGGTTCAGTGTGAGAATATCGAATCTCATTTAATACTAATGGGCTGCCGCTAATCTAGCTTGCTAACCATTACACCCACGTGAGTGCCCTTAAAAACTAAGCTTTGCTTTAGAATAGCGACTACAAAGAGCCAGAATTATGGGCGCTCCTCCAGTGAGAATCGAACTCACTACAATGTCTGCTAATCCTAGCTTGCTAACCATTACACCAATGAGTGCCCAGGTTATTTCACTAAGCTTCGTGCTTAGATATGCCACAGAGGCCGCACATAGTACAGGGCACCAGGTGAGACTCGAACTCAACTAGTCCATGGTTTTTGCCAGGTTCTCCTTGCTAAACCATTACACAACCTGAAGTTGGCCTATAAAAAACTAGCTTTTGCTTAGACTATAGCACAGAGGGCCAGAGTTATGGGCATCCCAATGAGATGAACTCACTAACAATGGTCTGCTAAGACTAGCTTGCTAAACCTTACACCACGTAAGGTGCCATAAAAACAGCTTGTGCAGAGATAGCACCAAGGCAGATGTATGGGGCCACCCAATGAGAATCGACTCACTCACATGGTCTGCCTAATCTAACTTGCTAACGCTCCAGTAATTCAGTGAAGTTGCGGCTCCCAATATTGTCAGACTATAGTTTACCTTTACTAGCTTAGTGCTTTAAATATGGCCACCAGGCCAGACGTGTGTGTTGGCGCCTCATATGTGATAGCAATCTTGAGAACTCGCGCGTACCTAAACAATGAGTTTGTGTGTCGCAATCAAGTTTCGCTAACCACTGTTACCACCCATATGAAGTGCCCGCTAAGAATATCATAAGCTTTGCTATAGACTATGCCACTTCTATAAGGCCCAGAGTCAATCCTCTTACTTCACCTCCTCTAAAGTGCGGTGTATACCCCAATGACGGATATCGCATCGTCATCCATCAACCAGCTGGTCTGGTTACAAGCTTGTCTTGCTCATTACCATTTAACAACTCACCGGGTAAATGCTGCCCATTAATAAAAACCTCAAGTCTAGCATTGCTACTACGACCCTATAGCACAAGGCCAGTATGTTATGGGGCACCCAATGAGATCGAACTCACTCACAATGGTCTGTTCTAATACTAAACTTGCTAACCAAGAATTCATACGCCCAATATTTTGTGATATAAGGCATGCTGGAAACCACCACCTTAAACTTATAGATCAGCGTGGGCGCTGGATCTAAATGCCCTAGCAATCAACAGCTCGAATGCCGTGGTAGTTTAAGTATTATATCCGCGATCTTGTAAGTGGCGTTATTCCTCAGTACTTGAGCATTGCGAACAGAATCTGACGACCATGAGGACTTTGCTGAACGACAAGGATTTTACCCAACATCAAAGACATCGGGCAACAACTTAAAGGTTTCTCTACTCAAGGCACATCCGCCTCTGCTTAACACAACGGATCTCCACTGTAAAAGTGCTCTCACTTAAAACCTAAAATAGCCACCAAAAAGCGTAACAGTGATAACATTTTTACAAGATTAAATCTATTTTTCCTAAAACGAAGCAAACTTTTGAAGAATATACGCGTGTGGTAATTTGTTGTATATGCGATTTGCAACTTTCCTCAGCATGGGATACGTTACAGTTCCAAAATCGACTACCCTACTCAACACTTCCCAGATCTCAAAACCGGGAGCCCACTACAAATGTAGTTTAGTTTAATACCCAGGAACCCCTTTTTCCGGAGGTTGATTCTATCCTCTGCAGAAGATACATTGGCGTATTCTAAACCCTGTCCGCAGGCGGAAATATTATTTGTGGGAAGCCAATGAATTTACCGGTGCTAATATTATCCACAGTGTCTATTTAAAGCACAAACGTCGTAAAGCAGATCGAGAATGCTGGTGCGTCGTGAGCTCTGATATGAAAACGCGCGAATGGGTCCAGGAACATGGTGAGCGAACTATAAGGCTTCACCACGGCCGAGTTAGTTACTAAAACGGCGCACAATGAATGTGATTCGACTCGATAAGAAAGTAATCGATGGAGGAAACGATTGCGCGATCACGTCACCTGCTTGTATATGAGAAGATGACATCATCTACAAACGCAGTTTTAGCTCCATACTTCTACCAATGATAAGATCGAGGACAGTGTATGAAGTGGTTTTAATTTTCTAGGAGATGAGAAAAACTCTGAATTCAATTCGTAGTCGTTTGTTCGGTGGAGTCTTGTGTACAACCCTCGCGATGAGCAAGATGTGACACGAAGGACCGAGGGCAGTCTATGAACTGATGTCAATGTCTTAGGAGGAAGGGGGAAAAACTCTTGAATTCAAAATTCGAGTCGTGCTTGTTCGGTGGATCTGCTCTTTGTGTGCCTATGTACCAACCCTCGTGCAAAACAGCGAGGTCCATCACCAAAGATCGGAGGGCCAATATATGAAGTTGACTTTCAATTCATAGATGAGAAGGGGGCGAAAAACTCTGAATTCAAGAAAAATGTCGAGTCGTGTTGTTCGTGTGTGGATCTGTGGTGCGCTATCTACCAACGCCCTGCTGCACAAACAGGATGTTAACACAAAGATCGAGGGCAATTATATGAAGGTGATTTCAATTTCTTAGGAGAAGGGAATAAATTGCTGATCAAAATTCCGAGTCGTGTTGTTCCGCGTGGATCTGTGTGCCTAGTCTACGCAACCCCTCTGCCTCACAAACAGGATGTAACCATAAGAGACTCGAGGCAAGTATATGAAGTGATTTCAATTTCTTAGGAGAAGGGGATAAAACTCTGAATCACAAATTCGAGTCGTGTTGGCGGCTGGGATCTGTGTGCCTATCTACCAACCCCTGCTGTCGACGAATACGATGATGGTAAGCCAAAG
Organism: Doryteuthis pealeii; assembly: GCA_023376005.1. Taxonomy (NCBI): domain Eukaryota; kingdom Metazoa; phylum Mollusca; class Cephalopoda; order Myopsida; family Loliginidae; genus Doryteuthis; species Doryteuthis pealeii. Next base: position 105,996,960 of record CM042142.1, on the reverse strand, counting down.
ATCGAGCTGGCAATATACTGAAACTGATTTTCCATTCTAGGAGGAAGGAAAGAGGGAAACTTCTGAATTCAAAATTCGGAGTCGTTAGTTGTTCTGGTGATCTGTGTGCCTAATTCGTACCAACCCTTCTGCACAACGACAGGATGTAACAGCAAGCGATCGAGGGCAATATTTATTGGAAGGGTGATTTCAATTCTAGGAGAAGGGGAAAAAACTCTGAATTCAAAATTTCGAGTCTTGTTGTTCGGTGATCTATTGCTGTGATGGCCTAATCTACCAACTCTGCACAAACAGGATGTTAACACAAAGATCAGGAAAATAGTACAGTAGTTCAATTTCGAGGAGAAGGGGAAAAACTCTGAATTCAATAATCGAAGTCGTGTTGTTCGTTGGATCTGGTGCCTATCTACCAACCCTTCCTTCACAAACAGGATGTAACCAAAATCGAGGGCAATATATGAATTGATTTCAATTCTATGGAGAAGGGAAAAACTTCTTGAATCAAAATTCGAGTCGTGTTTTCGGTGGATCTTGTTGTGCCTTATCTACCAACCTTCCTGCACATAACAGGGAATGTAACACAAAGATCGAGGCAAGCGTATTATGAAGTGATTTTTCATTCTAGGGAGAAGGGGAAAAATCTGAAATTCCAAAATTCCGCAGTCGTGTGTTCGGTGGATCTGTGTGCCTATCTACCAACCCCTACTGCACAAACAGGATGTAACACAAAAAAAGATCAGAGGGCATATATTGAAGTGATTCATTTCTTAGGAGAAGGGGAAAAAACTCTGAATTCAAAATTTCGATCGGTTGTTCCGGTGGATCTGTGTGCCTAATCTTACACACCCCTCTGCACAAACAGAGTAACACAAAGATCAGAGGCAATTATGAAGTGATTTGCGAAATTCTAGAGAAGGTGGAAAACTCTGAATTTCAAAATTCGAGTCGTGTTGTCTGATGCTGGTCTATCTACCAAACCCGTCTGCACAAACAGGAGTGTAACACAAAGATGAGGGCAATAATGAAAGTATTTCAATTTCTAGAGAAGGATCTCTCTCTGG
>CM042142.1:105984371-105995799 GCA_023376005.1 Doryteuthis pealeii | reverse complement strand
ACTCGGCGCTTCAGCTTTTATTGAATTATCAGGATCATACAAGTGTTTTATAGAAGGGAGAAGTAGGTAGGTGGGTAAGTTTTGTGTGAGGGAAAGATTTGATTGGTTATAGGAGACATCTTGGGATAGATGAGAAGGGAATCAGATGGAAAAGAGAGTTGAGTGAGGGAGGTAGAAAAGATGAATGGTGAGAAATACCTGATAGGGGAGGGAGGGGAGTAGCCTTTCTTGGAGAGAGATTTCAGTAGAGGAAGTAGCAAACGGGAGTAATAAAAGGGGGGGGAGTAGATGACCATAAAATCAAAATCAAACCTATTTGTTAGTTTGTGGGTTATGGTCGAGTAGGTCACCAAGTGAGGGTCAACAGGGGAGGTTAGGTTAGTTGGGGGTGGGAAGGTGGATGGATATAAAAGTATATATATGCATATAAACACATACATAGATACATACACACATACATACACATACGCATGGAGATGCGTGGTGTAATGGTTAGAGTCTTTGGAAATGGACTCGTCGTCCCGAGTTCAAGTGCTGGACGAGGCTGTTTGCATTTCACATAGCGCTAATACCCTTGGGAAAGGTATGAATCCATATATTCTCTCCACGGCAATGGTTAAATTGTAGGAAAGACTGGGCTCTTTAACCTTGGATAGGTAACCAGTCTAGGAGAAGTAAAACTCTGAATTCAAACCTTCGCTTAAGAAATTGACCTTGTGTCGAATCCTGCTCGTGCGGAGGGGTTGGTAAATATATAATATATATATTATATATATATATATATATATATATATAGTATCATAAAAACCCATACCCAAAAGCCGGAAGCCCATATGGATGAGTGTTCGAATATTTTGGGCTATAGAAAGAGGGCTGAAGCCCACTACTTAAACTTATAGACTCTTCGTGGCCGCGTGGATTTAATTCAGCCAATCAACACGCTCGAATACGTGGTTGGTTAACTATTTAATGGCCGATCTTCAAAGGCGTTCAGTTGCTTGTGCTTAACATGGACGAATGGATCAACAACCAAGGATTCCTGCTTAACACTAAAGACCACAAGGGATCTCTCCTCTGCAGCCTAAAAATCGTCACAAGAATCTTAACAATGACAAAAACAACCCTTTTGGGCATTAAATAACCCACAGAGGTTAATATGCCATTAAACAAAACTCAGAATCACACTGATCAGCCTCGGCTTTACTCAACGATCTAACGAAAACCGATATGGTTATTTCTTATAACTCCAACATAAACAAAGGGGAACCACTCTTGACTGATAAATTATTTATTTATCTACTAGGATAAAAGAAGACGGGGTTAGGGTTAGGGTTTAGGGTTAGGGTTGGGATTTAGGGTTTAGGGTTAGGGTTAGTGTTTAGGGTTAGTTTAATGGGAAAATAAATGAACAATTTATCTGTCAAGAGTGGTTCCCCTTTGTTTATGTTGGAGTTATAGGAAATAACCACCGATGTTTTCAGCTTGGTATGGCCGCAAGTGTCAGTGACTAGAAATGAATCCCTTATTTTCACTATTTTTTTAATTTAATTTTTGAAGCTGTTTTCTATAATGGTCATTATTTTAATGTTTTTATTTTTTTTTTTTTTTTTTTTTTTTTTTAATTTTAAGCAAATCTCCTGTTATATATTTTCATATAACAAACAACATTTTTCGCGCTTGTTTTGCTTTTTATTTTATTGTTGTTATTTGATTACGTCTCAGATATTACCTGCTATCTTTTCTTTCTGTCTTCTCATTGGCGTTAGTTTCTCCATCATTCTCGTCTTTGTATGTGATTCACCATGGATGCTTTTGAATAATGGAGAGAAAAAAAAGATAACCGCTGGGTATAGAGCCATTTTGTTTCTTGTTGTTCCCTACTTTTTTTTAGGAAATGGAAGACTGTGTTCCGTCTGCTGACGCTGGTATTTCCTGAATAACAATCAGAATTAATGGAAGAATTTTTTTATCTATTTATTTCTATTTTTATTTTTTTATTTTTTTCGATGGTTGTTGTCCTGGGAGTCATCGTTGGTACTGGCATTGTTGATTGTCTTTGGCAAACTCTGGCCTAATTGAGAGGCACCGTTTTTTTGCCGAAAGCGCCGCAGAGTTCTTAGCGGCCCGAGATGCGTGATTTATTTTTTTCTTTGTCGACCTCCACAATGATTGTTTAGAAATCAAGGATTTGGGCGGAAGAAAAGGTGTCATAGGACGGGATATGATTTATGGAATCCGCCGCGGGTTTCCTTAAAGAGAATCTGCATGCGGCCGAATTCATTTAACTCACCTGACTTTAAAACAAACTGATCAAAAATATGTCAATGGCGAAATAATACAGTGATTTAAAAAAATTGAGATTATTATACACGGTATTTCAGAAAGGAGGTGCATGGGCTAGTGGTTAGAGTTGTGGAAAATGGACTCGTCGATTCTAGTTCAATTCCTAGACGAAGCTGTTGGCATTTCACATAGCGCTAATACCCTTGGGAAAGGTATGAATCCATATATTCTCCTCCAGCTATGGGTTAAATAGTAGGGCAGACTGGGCCCTTCAGCCTTGGGTAGGTAATCAGTCTAGGAGAGGGATAACTCTGAATTCAAAATTCCTAAGGTCGGTCGTTGATTGGGTTTGTGCAACCCTTGATGCACCAATTCTTTCCCATCGACTGTGCCAAAAAGTGTGGATGGTCCAACACAAGCCTTCACCACTATAAACAAATCACTGTGTGGATATTCATTGTATGAACACTCATACGTCGAAATCGACGGGAGAGTCCATCATTTCAAAGAAATTGACATTATTTCGTAATCTAATAACTTTACAAATTCTAGTTCAAATGATCTCAAATTTTAACAGCATGTATAAAAACAACTCAAAATTCGGTTATTTCCAATAAGTCTAACATGATCAAAGGGGAACCACTCTTGACTGATACATTAATTATTTATTTTCCCATTAAACTAACCCTAAACCCTAACCGTAAACCCGTCTTCTTTTTTCCGAGTAGATCAATAAATAAATAAATAATTTATCAGTCAAGAGTGGTTCCCCTTTGATCATGTTAGACTTATAGGAAATAACCCAAAATTCTATGTACATATTTACCATACTCCTCCGCATGATTACTAGGTTATTAGATTTCTGAAACACCCTGTATATGAGGTGGACCGAAAAATTAATGATTTTATTTTTCAGGTTGACAACTCTAATTAAAAATCAACTGATCACTGACCTTGAAAACGTTTGAAAACATCCAGTTCATATTTGCTTCTGAGAATCCACGTTCACCTAAGTAAACTTGGAAGTGTTTCATTAAATGTTTCATAAGAATGGAACTCAAGACAAAACTCGGTTAAATCGAACTTGACGGACCTAAATTCCACCATTGTATGTCACCCCGCCGAAAGAAAAAAAAATACTAAAAATCACGGAATTAACCGAATTTAATGAAATGTTCAGTGATTATATATTAATGAATAAAAGATATAATGCACCAGTTATTTTATTTAAAAACGTTTAAATCTTTTCAGGTCAGTTGATTTGGAACCACGTACCTTTAAGGCGTAACATAGATTCTCAAAGATACGTGGTTCAAAGTTAACTGACCTGAAAAGATGTAAAAGTTTTTAAATAACATGACTGGTGCATTATATCTTTTATTAATTAATATATCACTGAAAATTTCATTAAATTTGGTTAATTCCCTGATTTTTGGTATTTTTTCTTTCAGCGTGGTGACATACGATGGTGGAATTTAAGTCCGTTAAGTTCGATTTAACCCAACATTCTATATCAAACTTCAAGAAAATGTAACAGAAACAATTAACAAGTTAACACAGGCTTTTCGATATTACGTTCTTTCGCCGAATACATTTTTGAATTACCGACTGACTGCTAAACTCCGTTCAGGTCTTACTGAGAAAAATGCGACGTAAGTGTTAGATTAATTGATTGATTGATTTTAATAGAATCTGGGGTTATGTCCTACCCGGTGGTTAGAGAATCGCGTTCATTGCACGTTTATATTTATAACTTTTTGTAGTTATTCCTTAAATGCTTTTGGGGGGGTGCGGTTTCATACGTCCTATCGAATAAAATCATTTTTAAACAAATGTATATGACCCATAGACAAGACCCGAACAAGAGCTACCACTCCAGGTCAGAGGGAACCTGGGAGAGCTCACTCGATAGAGCACTTGACTAGGAATCGCAAGGTTCCTTAGTTCGATACCAGCCCTCGACAACTCAGCGAATGAGTAGCACAGGGATCTGTACGGTAAAGTGAGGAGCTGATGACAGGTGTGGCGCTCCACCTCAGACGCCAAAATAATCTCCTTGGTCTAGCGCTAGTGAATAGGGGATAGTGAGAACGGAAGTTTCAGTTAGCTTAGAGTTAGTTAAGCCGTGAGAAGTCCTAAAGTAAGCACGGGTCGGCTTCGCTCCCCGTATGCGATTGGGAATCCTAGAAAATTCTGGTTCTGAAGTTAATAAAAATGTGATCACAACAAAATATATGCCATGTGTTGTCTCTAGGAACTAATGATAACCTTGGCAAAATCAGACCAGCTTCTTGAAGAACTGTTACATAATTATTGGATCCCTAATGCTTTTATAAGGTATTGTAGAAATCATAATGGCGATTAGTGCAACTGATGGCCTTGAGGGTGAGTGACGGCGCTTGGCCTCAATCTCACCTTGCCTTGCGGGGATGGATCGTGAGAACCGGAACCCCCATAGAAGGCCCTCTTCCGGTTTAAGGATATAGTAAGTTTAAAGCAGTTAGAAGTTAGAAGCCGAGCTAGCAAGATGTGAGGATCTGTGCAGATTGTCTGGTTTTGGGATTTACAAATAAAGTAACATCAACGTAAATCGAAGTCTTGTGTTTATTACCTAAAAACTAACAATAACACAGGGCTTCTGATAAGGAGTGATCCCTAACAGAAACCAGACCCAAAATCCCCATACAAGAAAGACCAGACCTTTAGAAGAGACCAGACCAAGATGTTAGAAGATAGAACCAAAGCCGACCAGAAGAAAAGACGACTAGAAGTAGTAAGAAAAGGATATACAACGTTATATAGATTTGGTACGGTGAAAACACCAGTATGCAACAGAACCAGACTTATAGTAGAACCAGACCAGTCAATAAAAGACCACTTAGAAGAAGCCATGAGGATAGATACAGACTACAGACTACAAAAGAATGTAAGATAGCAGCCAGATGTCTCCCCCGGAAGATAAGTAAAATAAAACATTAAATATGACACCCCTCATAATATATACCCAGCAGAACATTTTGAAGAAAATAAATTTGGAATTTAGAAATTACATAATCAGTCTCGTTATTTAACAAAACAACTTTGCTGCTAATTATTTTCAAAATTAATCTTTAAAAAATCCCCATGAATAATAATTGTTCATTAATATAAAATTTGTTGGTTACTTGTCAGCAGCTGTCAACACAAAGCAAAACTTGTAGTCATTTAGAAAACTGTTGTAGAGTAGCTGGCACCCCTCCAGCACTCTACCAGATGGTCTGGCTCATAGCCTTAAATAGTCTACGATTAAGAACTTCAGCAGTGGATTAATAAGATGATTAATATTCGGACTGATCTTACTGCGTTTGACTTTCCTCTATTTCTTGTAAGTTTTCTTGTTAATTGTTTTGTAATTTATTGTTCTTTGTTTTTGCATGCATCCGTTAGTATCGGATACTGGTGCTGAATACATATATATATTAAGCACTCGATTTCTTCGGTGTATCATTTCACCTCGATAATACAACAAAAACCTAACTTGGTTTGGCACAAGGTCAGAACTTTGAAGCACCCAGTGACAACTGAACTCACTAAAAATGTAATTTTATTAACTTAGCTTCGTCTGACACAGGGCCTGAACCATGAACCCCAGTCCTATATATAAAAGTAAGTAAAATCGACGGGGTGGCCTAAAGTCGGTATCAGACAGACAGTGAGGAAGTCTATCACATTTTCACTAGCGCTAAACCAAGGAGATTGTTTTTTAGCGTCTGAGACCGGGCACCGAATACTGGTGCTGAATGAATATATTAAGCACTCAATTTCTTTTGTGTATCATTTCGACGATACAACAAAGACTTAGCTTAGTCTGGCACAGGGCCAGAACTTTGAAGCACCCATTGACAACTGAACTCACTCAAAATGTAATATTATTGACTTCATCTGACACAGGGCCTGGACCATGAAACCCAGTCATATCTATAAATATATAAATATGAACCACATAATGAAATACGCAAATTATGTAAATATAATAATATATATATATATATATATATATATATATATATATATATATACCAACCCCTCCGCACGAGCAGGATGCGACACAAGGTCAATTTCTTAAGCGGAGTTCAACAGGTTTGAATTCAGAGTTTTCCTTCTCCTAGACCGGTTGCCTAACCAAGGTTAAAGTGCCCAGTCTGCTCTACTATTTACCCATAGCTGGAGGGAGAGTAGGATTCATACCTTTTGATATAATGGAATGACCCATCTCCCCCGTAACCATAACAGTGGCGATGGTTCTAGTCACTATTTAAGAACACACAGATTACTCTGTGTACTTAGACAACGGACTCTCCTCCTAATACTCACGTGACCTTACTATATAACACGCTTTCCCAAGGGTATTAGCGCTAAGTGAAATGCAATGAGCACGTCCAGGATTTGAACACGGGGCGACAAGTCCATTTCCCATGACTTTAAACATTACACCACGCGCTTTCCTATATATATATATTATATATATATATATATATATATATATATATATATATATATATATATATTATGAGGCCTAATAGGCCGAAATGTACATACAGAGATGATTTTTTCTCGATTTGTTTAGCCATACATTTAATAGGTATTCCCGCCTAATTCATTATTAATTAATTAATTTTCTAAATTAGGTACGACTCCAATTAAACACTTATTCTCAAAAAATTATCGGCAAAAAGCCATTCTAAACAAACCTATATTATATATATATATATATATATATATATATATAAGGTTTGTTTAGAATGGCTTTTTGCCGATAATTTTTTGGAGAATAAGTGTTTAATTGGAGTCGTACCTAATTTAGAAAATTAATTAATTAATAATGAATTAGGCGGGAATACCTATTAAATGTATGGCTAAACAAATCGAGAAAAATCAATCTCTGTATGTACATTTCGGCCTATTAGGCCTCATCAGCAGAGCTATAGATCGGAAGACCGCCCTGTGCGTGATTTGAAACCGGACTGCCAAGCTGACAGGCCGATCCCATAACCCCAACACCAAACGAACTTCTTAGATTTTATGATTTGTTTAGAGTAGGTTAACATTCCTCTTCTAGTGACTTTTATTACACGACGATGTGGTAAGTTGTAAACAAGGTTTGTTTAGAATGGCTTTTTGCCGATAATTTTTTGGAGAATAAGTGTTTAATTGGAGTCGTACTCTGCTGATGAGGCCTAATAGGCCGAAATGTACATACAGAGATTGATTTTTCTCGATTTGTTTACGCCTTGCATTTGAACAGATATATTCGCCTAATTCATTATTAATTAATTAATTTTCTAAATTAGGTACGACTCCAATTAAACACTTATTCTCCAAAAAATTATCGGCAAAAAGCCATTCTAAACAAACCTTGTTTACAACTTACCACATCGTCGTGTAATAAAAGTCACTAGAAGAGGAATGTTAACCTACTCTAAACAAATCATAAAATCTAAGAAGTTCGTTTGGTGTTGGGGTTATGGGATCGGCCTGTCAGCTTGGCAGTCCGGTTTCAAATCACGCACAGGGCGGTCTTCCGATCTATAGCTCTGCTGATGAGGCCTAATAGGGCCGAAATGTACATACAGAGATTGATTTTTCTCGATTTGTAGCCATACATTAATAGGTATTCCGCCTAATTCATTATTAATTAATTAATTTTCTAAATTAGGTACGACTCCAATTAAACATATATATATTATATATATATATATATATATATATATATATGTGTGTGTGTGTGTATGCATGTACGTATATATAGTATCCAATTACCGTTTTAACTTTTCCGTCGCGGTGGCATCAGTAAATAATCCAAAAGTGCTGAATATATTAAAAATACAGAACAGTAACTGCTTTTGCTAAACATTATTTATAATTATAATTAAATTGATAGCAATACGAAGGTGAGAACCGAGGAATGAGTGCACGTGTAGAACGTTAAATCGTTTTTTTTTTCTTCTCAATTTTCGCGCGCAAGCCACACGCAAGGATTGAGAAAAAAAATGTTGTGTTTAACTATTATTATACAACCGTTATAAACAAAAAGTAAGTTACAAAAACACACACAACCTATCAAATATCAGAAATCACACATGTACATATTAACATTCTGCCAAAATATGGTTAATTACTGCCTGACGAAGATAACAGAAGATCTTAAACACGTGTCGCATATGTAAAATGATAATAATTTTTTTTTAAAACATAATCCTTTTTGCAAACATTCTTTTTTATAAAATATCTAATTTTCTCCCGTTGGACCCATAACAACACTTTTTATATAAATATTTATATATCTATTTGTTATAGTGTACAATACATTTAAGGTGCGATTGTTACCATTGGTTTCAAAGCAGCGTCAATACAACGCACCCGTTAAACTTAACGGGTGACACATGGTTAATTTTCTTAAGCGGAGTTTCCTTTTCCTAGACTGGTTAACTAAGCAAGTTTTAAACAGCCTAATCTGCCCTTCTATTTACTCATAGCTGTACAGAGAATAGTTTGATTCATACCTTTCCCAAGGGTATTAGCGCTATGTGAAATGCAAACAGACTCGTCCAGGATTTGAACTAGTCTTGCCGTGACCATTTCCTCCGACGATAACCATTACACCACGGGCGACTATTCAGAGTATCATGATTCAGAGTCTTCCTTCTCCAAGACTAAAACCTATTCTGCCCTACTATTTACTCGTAACTGGGGGCGGAATAGTTAGATGTATACCTTTCCCAAGGGTATTAGCGCTATGTGGAATGCAAACAGCCGCGTCCAGGATTTGATCTTGTCTCGTCGTGTCCATTTCCTCCGACGATAACCATTACACCCCGCGCCTTCATTATGGATGTTGGTTGATTGTTTGGCTGGGTTTTACGGCATGTCAACCCTTGTTGGTTTATTTTATCCAGAAGACATTTTGCTTTCTATCTAACCCATTGATGAAACACTAACAGGTACTACCACTCCGAGTCAGAGTGGACCTGGGAATAATGGCGATGAAAGGGTACTCCACATTCCCCAGGTCTCCAGTATTGGAACTTCATTGCAGTTTAACGTCATACCCAGGACACCAAGACCCTCAGTCAATGACTTATAGCACACACATACATACACATAGAGAGAGAGAGACACACACACAGATAGAGAGAGAGAGAGAGAGAGACACACACACACATATATATATCACTTCATTTAAAGAACTATTCCACTAGGATAATTCCATAAATGCCGGTATTGGCGGTAATCAAATGAAGCAAGGTTTGGTTGGCTGGTTGGTTGGTAGGTGGCCTAATTTGTTTTATTTTATACATTCTTGTTGGGTATTCATTTTTTTAAACTCAGTTTTAAAAAAAAAATTTAAACTAATTTTTGATCTATCTAACCCATTGGTAGATCTCTAACAGGTGCTACCACTCTGATCAGAGTGGACCTGGGAATAATAGCGATGAAAGGGTACTCCACATTCCCCAGAGCTCCATAATTGGAACTTCATTGCAGTTTAACGTCATACCCAGGACACTAAGACCCTCAGCCACCGTCTTCTGGCACATATGATAAAACGGCTTGGAAGTTTTCATAAGGACAATAGGGTTGGGACAATAATATAGGTGCTAGGGGTTGATGTGACCAGTCGATTGATCAGAGGGAGCCTCTCCAACCACCCATCTAGCCCAAGTAAGGACCAAAGTGTAGTGTTGCAAGTCGGACTGCTCAGCCCCCAGGATTCCGTCCTTAAGTAACAAGGCTAACATGTGGCCCTGTAGCTATTGTCTGCCCTAGCTGAGATGGACTAGAGTCCAAAAGTGTTATCTTCCTTTCCCGCGAGAGTTTCGCCACTAGGTGACTCTATTAGCTAAGTATTTAATCTCTCTCTCTCTCTCTCTCTCTCTCTCTCTCTCTCTCTCTCTCTCTCTCTCTCTCTGGTATATCACCCACAAAGATGGTCTAGACGCGTGGTGTTTCTGTCCATTAAGTGGGGGATCTTGCCCCCCCCCCCAACTATCAATATGTGACACTTATATTCATTATGAACTCTTTCTTACTTCTGGCATCCACAAAAGATGGACTAGACGCGTGGTATCTCTGTCCATTAAGTGTGAGGGGGTTGTTTCCCCCCCCCCAACTATCAGTAAGTGACTCATATTCATTATGAACTCTTTCTTACTTCCAAGTAACTTTCGTCCTCTCTGTCTGTATCTTGTGATGTATGTCATGTTCCATGTGCTCAGACAATAAAGTCTGTATTGTTGTTATGTTGCACTTCTTCGTTCGTATTTAATTATGTATATATTCACCTACGCTGGAAGGTTTCTCTGAGCTTTCTAACGTATTATAAGAACCAGTTTTCACCTCTAAAGCCAAAGCCACACACATTTAAATTTTATAGCTCCATTAGGGATATTTTACTCAGGTGCAGACGGCGTATTCTATAGCTCTAGCCGACAGGGAGGTCCATTACGGAATATAAGTCACTGAGAAGTTGTACAAACTATTTAAATGTCCAATATCTGTCTTTCCCAGATTCTTACATAAATTGCTCATGTTAACACTAACTTATAAATGTCAACGCTGGGTTGACACAAAACTTCTAACAGCACAAAATAAATCATCTACGCTGGAAACAGCTTAGGAATAAAGACAAAAATTGATACAATCTGTGTATCTAACTTCAACTCAATGTTTAATTTAGATTGTAAATTGAATGCGAGCTTCGTCCTCCCCTTAGGCAACTTATAACGAAATTGAATTTTTTTTTATGTATTCATTTGGCTGCACGTAGACATAGACATATTTATCAGCCTATCCTTTGATTCGAGATGGTCACATGGTGACTTTCTTGGCTCGCCATTGGCGGGACGTCGACGGCGGCTAGTTAAACTTTGGCTGTGGCGAATCTATCGTCATAGATTTGCTTAAGATATTTAAAAAAAATAAACGAAAAAAATTATTTAAATTAAAAAAAACAAAAAAAAAACAAATAAATAAATAAATAGAAATCAGAGAGAAAATCATCATCATCATCATCATCATCATCGCTATGCCATGCTCATAGCAGGGATACCTACTCCTCTCTCTCTCTCTCTCTCTCTCTCTCTCTCTCTCTCTCCTCTCTCTCTCT
>CM042142.1:105976871-105981871 GCA_023376005.1 Doryteuthis pealeii | reverse complement strand
TTTGATATAGTTTGTCCTTATGGCATTATTTGTGCAGCAATTATAAGTGATTCCGTTTCTCTTTTGAGGTTTCCTTTTCTTAACCATGTCCAAGACTTTTCATGGGCAACCTCTTCAATTTGTCGTTTGAAGCGTCCATATAATTGTTTTTCTTCCCATTTTTGTTTTCTAGTCTTTGTTGTTTTTCTGATTGTCCATCTGTCACTTCTACTATTGTTGGCCGCCATAAGTAATTTGTCTTTGCTCTTTTTTGTGTAATCCTCAAGTTGTTGGATAGTAGGTTCTACGCAGTCCTCTATGTTGGCAAGACCTCTTCCCCCTTCCTTTTTTGACACATATAATCTATCTCTATCATCTCTAGGGTAGAGAGCCTTGTGCATGGTCATTAATTTTCTCGTTCTTTGGTCAATCTGTCTGAGTTCTTCTTTTGTCCATTTTAAGAATGGTCCTGAGTATCTTATAATGAGGACGGCCCAGGTATTGATTCCTTTAATCAGATTTCTGCTGTTAAGTTAGGTTTCTAGAAGTTTTCTAGTTCTCCTGAGATATTCTTTTTTAACTTTTTAACTTTTCCTTTCATTTCTGTTTGCATGATATTGTCCGCTTCTAAAATTCCTAAGTATTTGTAGCTTCTATTTTCATCATTATTATTATTATTATTATTATTATTTTGTGAGTTTTTCACACCAGCGTTAGCTGATGGTATTTCATTAGAGTTTGAGTGGCAACAAGTCTCCTCAGGTCTCCAGGACTCTCCTGAGTATTCTAGCCGATTGTAGCAATGCAGTAGTCTGGATGGTCCCAATTCTTCCTTCGATTTCCAGATTTCAAAGTCCCAGAGAATTTATTATTATTATTATTATTATTATTATTATTATTATTATTATTATTGTTGTTGTTGTTGTTGTTGTTGCTGTTGTTGTTGCTATTATCAGAAGTACGGAGCAGAGAATAAATAATAGTTGATCAAAGCAAGAATAACAATTAAATAAGTAGAGTTCATCTATAAAAGAGAGTATCGTGACTTCATATTTTCCGGCCGTTCTAAATCGGCGGTGAGACGCAAATAATCGGTGGTATAAACCTTATTACACTGAGAGTTTGACAGCGTGAAGTTGTTTCCGGAACATTCAAAAAGGAAACTGAAAATATACAATCACAATCTTCAAAGAAATGTAAATATAGATGTTAAAACGAGGCAGACACATTGCGAATATTTCAATACTTATCTATCTTTACACACATATATATATATATATATATATATATATATATATATACATATATATATATATATATATATATATATATATATATATATTCTTCTTTCAAAAATATTTACTCTGCTATCAAACGTACTATTATGCCTAATATGCCATATATATATATATATATATATATATATATATATATATATATATATATATATATATATATTATGGACTCTCTCGTCGATTTTCGACGCATGAGGGTTCACACACACATAGAACACCCACACAGTGATTTGTTTATAGTGGTGAAGGCTTGTGTTGGACCATCCACTCTTTTTGACACAGTCGATAGGAAAGAATTGGTGCACGAATGCCACAAATCCAATCAACGACCGACCTCAGGAATTTTGAATTCAGAGTCATCCCTCTCCTAGACTGGTTCCCTCCCAAGGCTGAAGGGTCCAGTCTGTCCTACTATTTAACCCATAGCTGGAGGGAATTTTGAATTCAGAGTTATCCCTCTCCTAGACTGGTTACCTACCCAAGGCTGAAGGGCCCAGTCTGCCCTACTATTTAACCCATAGCTGGAGGGAGAATATATGGATTCATACCTTTCCCAAGGGTATTAGCGCTATGTGAAATGCCAACAGCTTCGTCTATGAATTGAACTCGAATCGACGAGTCCATTTCCCACGACTCTAACCATATATATATATATATATATATATATATATATATATATATATATATATACTGATAGGCATGCGTCCTGAATCTCTGACACACAAAGATTTAAAAGGACGCAGTAAAATCGCATCCATGCGTCTCGGTGTTTTTTTTTTCTTCCCTCACCATTTCAAACTAACTGTAAATACATCTCATTAGTTTCTTAGAAACAAATTACACAGGATAAGTTACAAGGTAGTAGTTAGACGGCTTTAGTCAGGACTCATTGAAAGCAAATCTGTGCGTCCCAGGACGTCCTAAATCAAAAAGCTATCAGCATCACTATATATATATATATATATATATATATATATATATATATATATATATATATATATATATATTAAAAATAGAAATTAGAAGGCAATTGACAATGCAATGAAATAGGTGATGAAAATGATGTTTATTTACCTGTTTCCTAAATATTTTCGGGATAAATCCCATCTTCAGAGGTTTTGGAGGTACTTGTTTTTTTTAGTACTTATACCACGGCGCTGTCGCAAACGTTTGTTGTTTATCAAGTTAAATAAAGGAACTCCAGATGTTGCAGTGAATTTGAAAATGTTTGCGAATTTCCGTGGTGAATCGCCGGCCCGTTCGTGCGTGCGCGCGTGCAGTGTCAAATATGGATCTTCGAAATTCTTTTAGTTCTCTGACTTAGACAAATTCAGCCTCGCTCAGGCATAGTGAAATGAGGGTTTTATAGTTTGCTTGAAGCATTGTGTTTAAACTAGAAAATAAAACCCTTATTTCACTACGCCTGGGCGAGGCTGAATTTGCCAAATAAATTCATTCTTAATGAATACAATTTTGGGAGATTAAGATTGTTTTTAATCAGGTATTGCTTTTTTTAAAACCCAAATTACTATACATTTAATG
The DNA here is from genome assembly GCA_023376005.1 of Doryteuthis pealeii. Taxonomy (NCBI): domain Eukaryota; kingdom Metazoa; phylum Mollusca; class Cephalopoda; order Myopsida; family Loliginidae; genus Doryteuthis; species Doryteuthis pealeii. The sequence continues at coordinate 105,979,055 of CM042142.1, read as the reverse complement.
TTGAAAAATAATTTTTTTTTTAAACCAAGATTAATTGAAATTATACATTGCAGTACTAACACAAACAACTAAGACTGATGTGTCTACCGTTGGATTCAATAATTAATTTCAATGGTTAAATAAACGTATAGTAATTTGGGGGGAGGGTCTGTTGTTGTTTTTAAGCAATGCGGAATTAAAAACAACCGTAATCCCCAAACCCCTAAACCGTAACCCAATTCGCCAAAAAGTTCACTCATACGCTGTAGTTAAACTGTCATGGATCACCAAATAAGTTTCCGTTTTAATTTTGACGACGATTTGCAAGTTTAACCCTATTCTGTATATCTTCTATCCTGTTTTGTATTCTACTTCTATTAAGTTTGCTCAGGCAATAAAATGTCTTTATCACTTTCGTCATGAATTGCTCTTAAATATTTATACCGTTCCATGGGAATTATATACGCAACCTACAATCATTTTCATTCCAACAGGGACTTTTTTTAGTACTATTGTGTCCCATAAATATATTTTCAAAACTAATCTTCTCGGCCATTGACCTGAGCTATTCAAAGACAACAGATCATCGTAGCTTTTAAACTTAACCCAACTTGATGCGTTATGTGTATTTATGTCTCACGAGCTCGTTGGTGGGTGCGCATGCGCGTGTGTACGTGTGTGTTTCCGAAGGCATTCGTATTGCATTAAAACGTGACTGTGGCTGCAGACAGTCCTTTGTTATTATCTGCAGACAAAGCTCCTTATTAAATCATCGTCCACTGAACTCAATTAACTCTTGGCTGACCATTCAGAACTGATTTAATGAAAACAAGAAAAAATAAAGAAAAAAATAAAATAAAATAAATACACACACAAAAAGAGGAAAACCATGAAAATCTTCGTTCTAAAATTTCCTATTCTGTCTTTCTTCTTTTTTTTTTTTTTTCTTTTTTTTTTTTTTGGTTTTATATTATTCTTTTTTTCTTTTCTTTTTAATTTTTTTTTTCTTTTTAATCATTTTAATTACCTTATGAAATCGGATTACACCCTTTTTCTAAAAAAAAAAAATCATCTTCAAGCAACTAAAATAAAATGTCGGGTTCTTTTATTTTTTTTTATTTTTTTTTTTTTTTCACCATTTTAATTTTTTCTTTTTCCCTCTTCCAAATGATTCTAATTGAAAAGACGTCCGTGCAAATACAACAATGCTATACACAGATATCAAGTAAAATTAAATTTTGACTAGTAATTTTTCGAGTTAGTTGAGATAAAAAAAAAACAAGAATTAAGATAAAGGATAATACACACAAAAAGTATTTATAATGATGATTGAAACAGTGTCATCTACATATATATATCTTATTAAAATGGAGATTGTGGGTTTGTCTGTCTGTAACCGAAACTATATCACTATACGAGTCACAATTCCTTTTGTTATTTACATCACATGCTCTATGATTTTATTTTTAATTTAAACTTCAATTATTAATAAAATTATTTTACATCATTAAGACTGTTGATCATATCTACAAACTATTAACATACAATTGTATTTATATATACAACAAAATAGCGGTTTACAGTGTGAACGGGAAGGCTAATTTGCATATTGATCTTAAAAATTTGATTTTAATAAATATATGCTTAGTATTATTGATTTCTAATTGTTTGGTTTTATCTTATTGAATATGAGCAAAAATCTTGGGATAAATCTTAAAAGAAATTACCATTAACAAGAAGAAATAACTGTAAATTCATTCTTTACTTCCTATTTTAACTAAAGAGTTAAATTAGGAAAATTTACCAATGATAGACGGGAGTAATGGTAAATGATGGAAGAGTTAGTTTCGAAGTTGTTCTATTTTTCAATCATACCCCCTCTGTTCCAAATCTTTTTATCTGCATACTTATTCAGTTTCATTAGCCTCTCTAATTTAATATGATATTTTATTATATTAAAACTTAAATACTTGCACCCGGAGGGTGCATATATTTGCTAGTATATATATATATATATCTTTGAAAGGAAGGAAAAACTCAACACCGTTATTCCATAATAAATTTATTTCGACCAAAATTGGGGCCTTTTAGTCGAAATAAATTTATTATGGAATAACGGTGTTGAGTTTTTCCTTCCTTTCCAAGATAAATATTGCTCTGTATATAATCTAAAAAGATTATTATACATTGAGCTCTCTGTAGTGA
>CM042142.1:105971871-105974371 GCA_023376005.1 Doryteuthis pealeii | reverse complement strand
GTCTTTTTTTACGTGGGAATTTTAAATGGGGAATTCTGTGGGGATCCAACTCACAATTCAGTAATAATAATGAAACATCGAGACTAACTTTAAAAAAAAAAAAGAAATCTTTCCCTTTACCTAGCCGACGCCGGGTAGCCGCTTCTAATACTTCATATGTGCAAAGCTAGTTTTGTGATTGTAAAATATTTTCTTGAAATGACCTCGAGTAAAGTTGATTGTTTTATAATTTTGCCCGTCAATTTGTACACTAATTTTGGTTCAAACCCTGGATGGGATAATTGCATTTCACTTAGCGCTAATACCCTTGCGAAATGTATGAATTCTACTCTTCCTCCAGCTATGGATAAATAGCAGGACAGACTGGGCTCTTTAGGCAACCGGTCTAGGAGAAGGAAAACTCTGAATTCAAACCTGTTGAACTTAAGAAATTGACCTTGTGTCACATCCTGCTCGTGTGGAGGGGTTGGTAAATATATATATAGAATAGATTCACTCTGAAATTTAACATCAAGAGGACACTAAAAAAGTCGTAATATGAGTCAATGTAAAAAATCATACATCAGTAAAAAGTTAGATATTCTAGGTAAAACAAGACATTAGGTTTATAAGTCCCCAAAATTCACACATATAGAATTGGACACATAGCATAGTGGATTAGGGCGTTGGGTTAAGACAGTTCTGACAGTTATCTCTTGGCTGCGGGTTCAATCCTGGTCAAAGGCGACAGTAACGTAGAATAATAATCAACACGGATAATATATATAGATGGGAGTAGCTATGGTTAGCGGAATGAGAACAGGATAACCCCGTGTTGGGTTAAAAGTTCCGTGATGGCTCCTGATTACGACATGAAGGTTTCCCAGCTCGAAAAGAAAGTTCCTCGACTTCATGAAAGTTCCAGAGTCTGACAAGAAATACTTGAAGAAGGCCGGAGGGTACATCGACCGAAACCTCGTACGGATAACAATAAAGATTAGGTCAATAGTCCGAATAATACGAATTGTCAAGCCTTATCTAAAAAAGAAAATCTGAGAAATTGCATGGTAGATATTAGCGTTTTTATTTATTTAAATCGAACTTAATGGACCTAAATTCCACCATCGTATGTTACCCCGCCGAAAGAAAAAATCAGGGAATTAACCGAATTTAATGAAATTTTCAGTGTTGATATACGAATAAAAGATATAATGCACCAGTTATTTTATTTAAAAACTTTTACATTTTTCCAGGTCAGTTAACTTTGAACCACGTATCTTTTAGGTGTAACACAGATTCTCAAAGATACTATAACCGCAAAATAGCCGATTTTAACCTTTTTTGTTTACCAAATATATATATATGTATATTCGGTTTAGCTCAGTCGGTAGAGCTTCCGCCTAGGAATCTTATATATATATATATATATATATTATATATATATATATATATATAACGTTTCGTCTGTTAGACCTTCTTCAGGACAGTGGATTGAGTTCTTGCTTCAAAGGATGTCGTTCTCATACTGAGTACGAGAACAACATCCACTGTCCTGAAGAAGGTCTAACAGATCGAAACGTTATAAGGTCAACACCACTATCTACAATAAACATCCATCTTATACAACATCCGGTGTTTGTCTACCTTTCTCCACATATTGTCGGGTTAATTTCCTCTTATTTCTCCCATATATATATATATATATATATATATATATATATATATATATATATATATAGAGAGAGAGAGAGAGAGAGAGAGAGAGAGAGAGAGAGAGAGAAAGATACATATATTCCTAGGGACCTCACATCAGTGAGGGGGGGACCGATGTGCTTTTTAAAGCCGTTGAGAGGAAGGCCCCGAAACGGTGCACATTCTCTCCTGATGATCCCATGCTGTTTGTAAACATCATTTGTTTTTTTCATTATATCAAATTCACACTGTCGGATTAATTTCCTTTTATTTCATATATATATATATATATAATATATAATATATATATATATATATATATATATAAATTCATATGGGAGTGCGGAACGTATCCAGCTATATTTAATGTCTAAAAACTGTTTGCGCAGTCCTGATATAACCTCGCGTCTAATTCGAAGAGACTCCACTGCGCATGTGCGAATATACACGTGATTATTCAGTCGGTAGCAAGACGCCATTGAGAGAGTTTGTTTAATGTGTGATAGTCGATTTTTTTTTAATGAAATGAACGAGCGAATAAATTGTAAATGTCTCGTTCAAGCCTGCCAGGCTCCGCCATTCCCCAATCTATATTTTTGGGCTCCCTCTGACTTATGGCTTTTCCGGAAGTTAAAATCTCCGTTGGAACGCAGAATATTTCAACGAGCAAGTTTTATAGTGATCCCGATTTTGTCGCGTGCTTTGAATAGTAGAATGGACATTGAGATAAGTGTGTGATATTAAATTATTAATATATTTGGGTGATATTAAATTGCCAATATTAAATTTCCAGGGCAGGCCTCATATATATATATATATATAACTGCGG
>CM042142.1:105951871-105966871 GCA_023376005.1 Doryteuthis pealeii | reverse complement strand
AATCCCTAGTACCTATATGATTTTCCCAACCCTATTGCTCTTATGGCAAACCCCAACCCTATTTATCATATGGGTGCTAGATGGCGGTGACTGAGGGTCTACATGTCCTGGAAATGACGTTTAAATCTATCTGGTGGTGAGGTTCCAGTTTTGGAGGTTTAGGGAATGTGGAGCACCCCTTCATCACCATTGCTCCCTGGTCCACTCTGACCCGGAGTGCTATTACCTGTTAGGGTCCCATCTATTGGTTAAATAGAAAAACATGAGTTGATAAACAAAATTGTATTATGCATTAAGAATGAATTTATCTCACAACTTTGTCGGCATTAAATGACCCACCGAGGTTGATATACCGTAAAACAAAACAAACCAAACCAAATCAACCCTTGTAGTCATACGCATGCACAATATATACATACATGTATCCCTGTGAAAATGTGTGCACATATATATATATATATATATATATATATATATATATAGTGCGCGTGTGTGTATCATACATGTAGACATACGTATGCACATATACACACACACACACACACACATATATATATATATACATATAATCCAAAAGTCCAGAGAAGAAATCTTCCTTACGACAAAGGTATTTTTTAAAAAAAACAACTTGTCGCAGTTAGAGAGCTCAATGTGTGCTCTTGTGTTAGAGTCACAGAGCAAATTTATATTTAAATAAATAACAAAAGACTTATAGATCTTGCATTATAGACTATTTCAGGGAGCTTAGACAAAAATGTCTAATTCTCCCGACTCATCAGATGCTAATGATGAATTCTTTATTTTTAAGGCGTTTGAAAACAAAGTCTGTTTAAAAAAAAAAAATTTTTCTGAAGTTTGAAAAAAGGAGACGGTTTTGAAATATGACATCAAATATTCTATTCTATCAAATATTCTATTTTAAGGTGTGAGTATGTAGCGCTGTAAGTGTATGCATTGAAAGAAACATTGAGCGTTTATTACGTATGTTGTTTTCAAACGCCTTAAAAATAAAGAATTCATCATTAGCATCTGATGAGTCTGGAGAATTAGACATTTTTGTCTAAGCTCCCTGAAATAGTCTATAATGCAAGATCTATAAGTCTTTTGTTATTTATTTAAATATATATACATATATATATTATATATATATTATCATAAAGGTACACGGTAATAACCTACTCGAGTTTCGCCATAAGGATCTTCAGGGTTAAATCCACTGGATTAATCAAGATATTGATTAATTGCTGTCGATTTCACGTGTGTTTTTTTTGGGGTTTTTTTTCGCGATAAACGGTTGATTATAGGTCCGTGGTCGAAGAACGCTGGTTTAAAATTCAAAAATTCTAAAAGGGCGGAAGTTACATTTTTTCAAAGGATCAAAATATAAACATTGTTAAAAATCCGCTTTGTGCTATTGTTTTAAAGATTTACGACAATGAATGAGGATTGTCTATATTATTATAGTCTGTAGTGATTAAATGTGGTTTTGTAATAATGTATGTCTAAAGTTATTTATTTTGATTAAAGCCAATAGAATGTTATATATATATATAATATATATAATATATATATATATATATATATATATATTATATATATAATATATAATTATATATATAATAAATAAATAAAATAAGAATGTTTAAAAAATATTTTTTTTAATAATAAAAAAATATAATTTTAATAAATCAAAAATATTTTAATAATTAAAAATATAATTTTATTTTTAGGAGGTTGATTTAGAAAGGCTATCACAATGCAGGTGTTAAAGAAGAATAATAATAATACGGTTAACATGCCGTTGTGGTCGTTAAACCTGTAGTTTAATTCCTTTGAAAATGTTCGGATAATATCTTCATCTCTCCNAAAAGGAGGAGAGGAAGTATAGGAGATAGATGCAACTTAGTTACCGAATAATTTGAAGAGGGCTGATTCAGGGGAAGGACTCTAACTTAAACTATGAGGCGAGGCCACGAGACGCCAGTGACGACACGTCTCACGGTTGCCGAGGTTTATGGATTAATATTATCTTAGTGGGCGCTCGGCCATTTTACTATCAGGGTTGACTCCTTACAACATATATAAGGTATATCTACTATATGCCCTCTATCTAAAAATACCTTCTCTTATTCCTAACCGCCACACTATGGTCGTGGACAAGGACGAAATAGTTTGATTCATACCTTTCCACCAAGGATAATATAGGCAGGCGAGAAGTAATGTTGAAATGCAAAACACAGACCTCCGTCCAGGATTTGAACTAAGTCTTGCACGGAGCCATTCCTCTGGACGAATTAATACCTTTACACCGGGGGGGGGGAGGACGGGGCGAAAAAACTATTTCCAGAGTGTATTTGTTCAGAGTCTTGCTTCTCTCCATAGACTAAAACCTACCCCCTCTGCCTACTATTTACTCGTAACTGGGGCGGAATAGTTAGATTATACCATTCTCCAAGGGTATTAGACGCTATGTGGAAGCAAACAGCGCGCTCCAGGATTTTGATCTCTGTCTCGTGTGTCCATTTCCTCCGACGATAACGCATTACACCACGGCGACTATTCAAGTGTATAATGATATCAGAGTCTTCTTCTCCAAGACATAAAAACTATTCTGCCCTACTATTTACTCGTAACTGGAGCGGAATAGTTAATGTATACCTTTCCCAAGGTATTAGCGCTATGTGGAATGCAAACAGCCGCGTCCTCGAGACAATCTGAGTCTGATCTAACTCTGTCATTACCAGGTCGTGATTAGACACATGGGAATTATCAACTTATCGCGAACGATAAAGAACAATAGCAGAATGTACGGAATCCACTTCTATCGGAAAGTGGCGCTACAAATTCTATGTTCGTAGACCTCCGTTGCTGGACATGAGTAGGTTATTGACTAAATATTCGATGTCACATTCGCCAAGTAACTAATACAGGCTAGGGGCAAGACGCTAAGGACCGTTATCTGTTACTATTTCTCATACTGGAGCCGAATATTAGTGTAATCTTCCCAAGGTACGCCTATGTGGCAAGTGCCAACAACAGTCCGGCATTTGTCTTAGTACTCATAGTATCCCTGTAAACACGATGATACGGCGTCCGGCACGTATTGATGGTATGTGAGAAGATGCTTGCGAGAAATAGAAGGTTACGGCATGTTCAGCCTTGTTTGGTTTATTTATATCTCAAGAAAGAGCACATTTTGTTTTCCCTATTTAACGCAATTGATGAAACATAACTAATCAGATACCATGCCGAGTCAAAGTAGGAACGCTGGAGAATAAATGGTCGAATGAAAAGGGTCTACTTCCACTGTCCCAGGTCTCTCAGTATTAGGATCTTCATTGTCAGTTTATCACGTCATATCCCGGGACACCAGACGCCTCACGTCAATGACTTATAGCACACACATACATATACACATAGAGAGAAGAGAGAGAGAGAGAGAGGAGAGAGCACAACCACAACAACACTATATATTAGTAAGTCATATCATTAAGAACTATTCCAATCTAGGATAATATCCATAAATGCCCGGATAATCGCCGTAATCAATTGAAGCACAGGTGGTTTGTGGGCTTTGTTGGTTGGTATGTTGCGCCGAATGTTGTTTTTGTTTTTATCAAGTTCTTGTGGGTATTCATTTTTTTAAAACTCAGGTTAAAAAAAAAAATTTAATACAAATTTTGTGATCTATCAACCCTCGTTACGGATAGATCGCATACAAGGTGCTACCTAATTCCATTTCTGACTTCGAAGAGTTGTGGACGCTGGGAATCAATAGGATGAAAGGGTACTCCACACTTACCGCCAGAGCTCCATAATGTGGAACTGTCTATTGGCAGTTTACGTCATGCCCAGGGACACTCAGAGACCGCTCAGTCACCGGCGGCTTCTGGCACACATAATATGAAACAACGGCTGGAAGTTTTCAAATACACGCGACAATAAGGGATTGGGTACAATAATAATTGGTGCTAGTGGGTTGGATGTGAACAGTGCGATTGAATGGCAGAGAGAGCGCCTCTCCAAAACCACATGCTAGCCAGAGTAAAGGAACCAAGATGTAGTGTTGCAAGGTCGACTGCTCAGACCCCCAAGGAAATTGCCGTTCTAACGTAACAAGGGCTAACATTATTGGTCCCTGTGCTATTGAATCTGCCTAGCTGAGATGGACTAGAGGTCAATGTTGCTTTCTCCGCAATCCCACGGTAGTGCTTATACGCAAGGTTATATCTTGGATGATCGCATGGCTGCTCTCTAGCTAGCACGTCTATATCTCTCTCTCTTCATCTCATTCTCTCTCATCTCTCTCTCCTCACTACCACTCTCTCTCTCCAGGTCTATCACGCCACAAGATGATGGTCCTAGACGCGATGGTGTTTCTGTCCATTATAGTGGGGAATCTTGCCCCCCCCACAACTATCAGTATAGTGGACTTCCATAATTTTCCGCCAATTATGAAACTCTTTTTACCTTCCAAGGCAAACTTTCCGTCCACTTCTCTGTTTGTAGATCTTCTGTCATGTATTTCATTGTTCCATGTGCTCAGGACAATAAAGTCTGTCATTGTTGTTAGTTGTGGAACTTCTTCGGTTCGTAATGCTAGATTAATGTATATAGTATAATTCACAGCTACGGCTACAGAGATAGGGTTTCTCTGACGGCTTTCTACGTATTATGGAAGAACCAGTTTTTCCCTCTCTAAAGCCAAGCCAACACACATTTAAATTTTATAGCTCCATTACGGGACATTTTACTCAGGGTGCAGACGCGTATTCTACAGATCTAGGGCCATTACCAGGAGAGGTCTCATTTCGCCTGGATCTCATAAAGGAATCACTGCGAAGTTGTACAAACTATTTGAAAATGTTCAGCAGTATCATGTCTTTCCCAGAGATTGTAATCAATATAAATGTGCCTCCATGTTTAACATTAACTTATATAATATGTCAACGCTGGGTTTGACACAAACACTAAATCTATACAGCACAAATAACATCTCCTCGCTGAGAACAGCTTAGGAATAAGACAAAAATTGGTATTACAATCTGTTGTATCTAACTTCAAATCAATGTTTAAAATTTTAGATTGTAAATTGAATGCAGAGGCTTCCGTCTCCCCTTAGGCAACTTATAACGAAGTGAATTTTTTTTTTGTGTATTTTTCCTACATCTTGGCTTGCACGTAAGAACATTTAGACAATATTTATCAGCCTATACCTTGATCTGGGGAGATGTGTCAATTGTGTGACGTTTCTTGGCATCCGCCATTGGCGGACGATCGACGGGTCGTTCGAAAACTTTGGCTGTGGGCGAATCTAATCGTATCATAGATTTGCTGAAGATATTTAAAAAAAATAATCGAAAAAAAATTATTTAATTTAAAAAAAAAAAAACAAGACAATAAATAAAATAACATAGAGATCCAGGGATAACAAATCATCGGTATCAATCCATCAGTCATCAATCATCATCATCATCATCGCCATGATCATGCTGAAGCAGGGACTACCGTACTCCCTCTCTCTCTCTCTCTCCTCTCAGTGCTTCTCTCTCTCTCTCTCACTCTCGTCGTCATTCTCTTGCTCTCTATATGTTACAATATATATATTAATATCTTATATTTGTGTGTGTGTGTGTGTGTGTGTGTGATGTTATTGGTAATTGCTTTCCCCTTGGAGGCGCTAATAACCCTTGGGAAATGGTATTGAATTCTACTCTTCTCCCTCCGAAGCCTATGGGTATAGTAGGGCAAGACTGGGCTCTTAACCTGGTTAGGCAACCGGTCTAGGAGAAGGCAAAACTCTGAATTGAAACTCTGTTATAACTGCCGCTTAAAAAATTTGACCTTGTGTCACATCCCTAACTCTGCGGAGGGGTTGGTATATATTATATATTATAAATAATATATATATATATAATATATATTATATATAATGTATGCCAAAAAAAAGTCATCGAGATTTTCTAGTTTTGACACCCTTGTATTGCTAAAAAAAATTAAGCGGTTCATTTATTTGTCATTTTCAATCTTTGATAAATACCAGCTTCATCTCGATATTTAGCACACCTTACACTCAGAATACACACACAACCCACACATATATGATATTGTTATACGGTGATATACCTATTGGACCAATGGAATGCGACCGACAGGGTTAACTATAAGTACAAGGGATAATTCGTGGCTTAGCAGTAAGCCAATGCGAGTATGACCAATAACTCTGTGCTGTGCTCGGATCTGATAGTTTCCACATCCTCTCATAATTGTATTTGATCTCACTTTTGTAAGTTTTTGGGACAACATTCTATTCTACATTTGATCACGACCGTCGTTTTGTTCCTTATCATTGACGCAACATTTAAAATACCTCACTATACAATATTATTTTTATTGTATAATATATATATATTAGTATATATATAGTATATATCGTCTTCTATCGGACTATCACCCTTCCGGCTAAGTCTCATGCAGAAAAGCATCTCGTGTACCATCATAGGACTAGATGAATGAAAGTTTGTTTTTTTGCTAGTGTCTAAGCCCAACCTGATTACTTGTATAATAGATGGTATAAAGCAACTCAAAAAAGTTTTATGGATCATTCCGTATCCATATATCATATATTACAACCACGTCTATAATATTTAATAGGCAAGTACTATCGACGTGTGTCACACCCTGTCATCACCGTCGAGATAAATTAATGGACCATTCCGTTATTGTTTGATTTAAGCATATGACATGCAGTGTGTTCAAATGTTATCGACCATATCGTTGTAATTGTGAGAAAAAAAACACGTACGTGTCAGGAGGGGGAAAAAGCAAAAGAAAGAAAGAAAGAAAGGTGTAGTCTGTTAGGGTCCCATCTATGGTGTAAAGTGAAAAAGTCTGTTTACATTTTTTTTAATTTTGAATACCTATCAAGAATGAATAGAACAAAACTCTTCGGCAAAAATAACCATCAAGGGTTGACATGTCGTAAATTCATATGGATAAATTAGTGTAATGTATTTGAATTTACAAAAAGAAGTTTATATAAACTACGATTTTTTAAGGTTTTTCTTCAATCTTATGATATCTAGGCTTGCATATTGAGTTCTTATGGCGTTATTTTGAATGCTAGTAAGTGATGTGATTCAGTTTCTCCTTTTAGGTTTCCTCTTCGTAGCCAAGTCCAGGTATCTCGTGCACAATCTCCTTAGTTTGTCTCATGATATGGTTCACAAAGTCGTTTATTATCTTCCTATCTTTTTTTTCTCGGTTTTGATAATTCCGTTTACACCAGTTTTTCAGTTTTTTACTCTTATTGCTGTGCTGTGATTAATCTCTCTTTGGTCTTTCCTTTTTTCTTTTTTCCTTTTTCTTTTGTTTGTTTCTTTTTTGTTTCTTTTTTTTTCTTTTTTTCTTTTTTTCTTTTTTTTTCTTTTTTTTTTTTTTATTGATAATATTATCTAGCTCTGAGTTGCTTGCACCTCAATAATGGCTCTATGTTGGCGCGAATCCATTATTATTATTATTATTATTATTTTGGTTTTTCACACCTGCGTAGCTGGTGGTTCACTGGAAGCTGAGTGACAGCAAGTCTCCTCAGGTCTCCAGACTCGCGAGTCTATTCGTACTGATCCCAACAGTGCTCGTCTGAATGGTCTCGGTTCTTCCTCTGATTTCGCAGTTCCCAAATTCTTTTCCAGAGCTTTGGAGATTGTTCAAGGCACCATATATTATTATTTAATTAATTATTATTGGATTATTGTGAGTTTTTTCACCACCAGGCGTTAGCGATGGTATTTCACTAGGAGTTTGTCGGCGAACAAGGTACCTCAATGTCATGCAGGATTCTCCTGATTTATATTCAACCCGGATTATAGCATGTAGAAATGCAGGTAGTCTGGATGCTCCCCAGATTCTCCCCGATGTTCCAGTGTCGCTCCAGGTCTTGTTTTCAAGCTTATTAGCGTACCGATTCAAGTGACCAACTGACAATTGTGTATCACTTGTCAACCCTCACGACATTGCCAACAGGTTTTTTCAATAATTCTCGGATGCAAGGTCCAGGTAATTTGTCCATCCTTTCAAATACCGTGGATAATTATTATTATGATCGATGAGTTTTTGAAGTCACTACTTGCCATGCGAGACTTGATTGACAGCAAGTCCTCCCCCCCCCTCAAGTCTCACGGACTCGTGAGTATTCTCAGACCGAGTCGTAACGAGTGCTGTTGGTTTTGATGGTCTCGATATTCTTCCTCTGATTATCCAATTCAACCAAATTGCTTTTCCCAAGTTCGCTTGGAGACCACTTCCAGAGGGCACCAAATTATAATTGGCTACGCACTGTTCACTTCAGTTCAGTTTCAAACGTTTCATCAGTTCTCTGGCGATGTCCAATATTTGGTCATATCTTTTCGCTTTCATTTCTTTTTCACTCGGTTGGTTCGGCCGAACACGGCAAAATCTACGAAGCTGACAGGTCTCTTCTTTGATAATCAATACTAGCCGGACTTTCTGGTTAGGTGATGGCCGTCTGTACCGTCGGAAGTCGCCAGGAGAATTGTATGCGTCTGGGCCATTCTCTAGGACAAATACAGGGCTTGTTTGCATTATTACCATTTAGTTGGTGGGAAAAATTGAATTCTTGCACAATTCCAGTGGATTACCTTTCCACGAGTCGTACCTAGTCTTTTACTCTCTTTGTGCTAGTTTGCTGCATTCGCTTATTATATTGATTAACCGTTTCGTCTCTGTTTCCACACATTCTGCATTATTATTATTATTATTATTATTATTATTATTATTATTATTATTTTGAGTTTTTTACATCAGCGTAAGCTGATGGTATTTCACTAAAGTCTGAGTGACAACAAGTCTCCTCAGATCTCCAGGACTCTTCTGTGTATTCTAACCGATTTCAGCAATGCAGTAGTCTGGATGGTCTCAATTCTTCCTCTGATTTCCAGGTCCTCCAGTCTTTTTTTCCAAGTTTTTGGGGACCGTTCCAAGTACACCAAATAAAATTGGTATCATTTTTACCCTCATATTCCACAGCTTTTTCAATTCTCTGGCAAGGTCCAGGTATTTGTCCATCTTTTCGTTTTCTTTCAACTTCACCCTGTGATCTGTTGGAACCGAAAAGTCCACCAGTTAGCACGTTCTCTTTTTTCTTTTTTTTTTTTTTTTTGTTTGTTTGTTAATCAACACTAGGTCTGGTCTCCTGGCTGGGGTGGGGTGATCCGTCTTTATCTTGAAATCCCAGAGGATTTTATGCGTTTCATTCTCGAGAACAGATTCTGGTTTATGCATATACCATTTTGTTTTATGTTCAAAATTTAATTTTTTGCATAATTCCCCAGTGGATCACCTTCCCAACCCAGTTGTGCCTAGCTTTGTATTCCCGTTGTGCTAGTTTGCTACATTCGTTTAATACATCGTTTACAGTTTCATCTCTGTCACCACACAGTCTACATTTACTATTTTGTTGTGTCTTATTTATTTTTGCTTTGATATAATTCGTTCTTATGGCATTATTTTGTGCAACAATTATTAGCGATTCAGTTTATTATTATTATCATTATTATTATTATTATTATTATTATTATTATTATTATTATTATTATTATTTACTCCTTTCGAGTTTTCACATCAGTGTTAGCTGATGGTCATTCACTGGAGTCTGAGTGAAAGCAAGTCTCCTCAGGTCTGCAGGACTCTTCTGAGTATTCTGGCAGATTGCAGCAGTGCAGTGTTCTGAATGCTTTCAATCCTTCCTCTGATATCCAAACTTTCCAAACCCTTTTCTAATCCTTTAGTGACCGTTCCAAGTGCACCAACCACAATTGGTATCACTTTCACTTTCATGTTCCATAACTTTTTCATTTCTCTGGCAAGGTCCATATATTTGTCTATTTTTTCATTTTCCTTCCGCTTCACCCTGTGGTTATTATTATTATTATTATTATTATTATTATTATTATTATTATTGTTGTTGTTGTTGTTGTTATCAGAAGTACGGAGCAGAGAATAAATAATAGTTGATCAAAGCAAGAATAACAATTAAATAAGTAGAGTTCATCTATAAAAGAGAGTATCGTGACTTCATATTTTCCAGCTGTTCTAAATCGGCGGTGAGACGCAAATAATCGGTGGTATAAACCTTATTACACTGAGAGTTTGACAGCGTGAAGTTGTTTCCGGAACATTCAAAAAGAAAACTGAAAATATACAATCACAATCTTCAAAGTAGAAATGTAAATATAGACGTTAAAACGAGGCAGACACATTGCGAATATTTCAATACTTATCTATCTTTACTTATATATATATATATATATATAATATATATATATATATATATATATATATATATATATATATATATATATATGTGTGTGTGTGTGTGTGTGTGGTGTGTGAACAAAAAGTATTAAGACAATCAGGAATATTTCTTGTATGTTGTTTATTCTCAACTAGTTTTGACCTTAGGTCATCGTCAGGAGAAAATTTCTTATTTGAAGAAATTGTTGATTTATTATTAGAAAGGGAGCATTATAGAAGAATTATAAAAGTTGAAGTGGTTTTGTGGGTTTGACATGCTGTTAAAATCCAGGTAGGCGAGTGTGTTTTAATAGTAAACATGTCCGTTTGTTCCGTGAAGAACCTCTATGAGTAGGTTTCTATATTATATATATATATATATATATATATATATATATATATATATATATAATATCTTCTTCAAAATATTTACTCTGCTATCAAAACGTACTATTATGCCATATATATATATATATATATATATATATAAATATATATATATATATATATATTATCGACTCTCTCGTCGATTTTCGACGCATGTGGGTTCACACACACAATGAACACCCACACAGTCATTTGTTTATAGTGGTGAAGGCCTGTGTTGGACCATCCACACTTTTTGGCACAGTCGATAGGAAAGAATTGGTGCATCAACGGTTGCCACAAACCCAATCAACGACCGACCTCAGGAATTTTGAATTCAGAGTCATCCCTCTCCTAGACTGGTTATCTACCCAAGGTTGAAGGGCCCAGTCTGCCCTACTATTTAACCCATAGCTGGAGGGAGAATATATGGATTCATACCTTTCCCAAGGGTATTAGCGCTATGTGAAATGCCAACAGCTTCGTCTAGGAATTGAACTCAAATCGACGAGTCCATTTCCCACGACTCTAACCATATATATATATATATATATATATATATATATATATATATATATATATATATACTGATAGGCATGCGTCCTGCATCTCTGACACACGACATTTAAAAGGACGCAGTAAAATCGCATCCATGCATCTCAGTGTTTTTTTTTTCTTCCCTCGCCATTTCAAACTAACTGTAAATACATTTCATTAGTTTCTTAGAAACAAATTACACAGGATAAGTTACAAGGCAGGAGTTAGACGGTTTTAGTTATGACTCATTGAAAGCAAATCTGTGCGTCCCAGGACGCCCTAAATCAAAAAGCTATCAGCATCACTATATATATATTTAAAATAGAAATTAGAAGGCAATTGACAATGCAATGGAATAGGTGATGAAAATGATGTTTATTTACCTGTTTCCTAAATATTTTCGGGATAGAATCCCATTTTCAAAGGTTTTGGAGGTACTTGAGTTTTTGGGGTTTTTTTTGTATTTATACTACGGCGCTGTCGCAAACGTTTGTTGTTTATCAAGTTAAATAAAGGAACGCCAGATGTTGCAGTGAATTTGAAAATGTTCGGGAATGTCCGTAGTGAATCGCCGGCCCGTTCGTGCGTGCGCGCGTGCAGTGTCAAATATGGATCTTCGAAATTCTTTTAGTTCTCTGACTTAGACAAATTCAGCCTCGCTCAGGCATAGTGAAATGAGGGTTTTATAGTTTGCTTGAAGCATTGTGTTTAAACTAGAAAATAAAACCCTTATTTCACTACGCCTGGGCGAGGCTGAATTTGCCAAATAAATTCATTCTTAATGAATACAATTTTGGGAGATTAAGATTGTTTTTAATCAGGTATTGCTTTTTTTTAAACCCAAATTACTATACATTTAATGTTGAAAAATAATTTTTTTTAACCAAGATTAATTGAAATTATACATTGCAGTACTAACACAAACAACTAACTGATGTGTCTACCGTTGGATTCAAATAATTAATTTCAATGGTTAAATAAACGTATAGTAATTTGGGGGAGGGTCTGTTGTTGTTTTTAAGCAATGCGGAATTAAAAACAACCGTAATCCCCAAACCCCTAAACCGTAACCCAATTCGCCAAAAAGTTCATTCATACGCTGTAGTTAAACTGTCATGGATCACCAAATAAGTTTCCGTTTTAATTTGACGACGATTTGCAAGTTTTAACGCTATTCTGTATATCTTCTGTCCTGTTTTGTATTCTACTTCTATTAAGTTTGCTCAGGCAATAAATGTCTTTATCACTTTCGTCATGAATTGCTCTTAAATATTTATACCGTTCCATGGAATTATATACACAACCTACAATGATTTTCATTCCAACAGGGACTTTTTAGTACTATTGTGTCCCATAAATTATTTTTCAAAACTAATCTTCTCGGCCATTGACCTGAGCTATTCAAAGACAACAGATCATCGTAGCTTTTAAACTTAACCCAACTTGATGCGTTATGTGTATTTATATGTCTCACGAGCTCGTTGGTGGATGCGCATGCGCGTGTGTACGTGTGTGTTTCCGAAGGCATTCGTATTGCATTAAAACGTGACTGTGGCTGCAGACAGTCCTTTGTTATTATCTGCAGACAAAGCTCCTTATTAAATCATCGTCCACTGAACTCAATTAACTCTTGGCTGACCATTCAGAACTGATTTAATGAAAACAAGAAAAAATAAAGAAAAAAAATAAATAAATAAATACACACAAAAAAAGAGGAAACCATGAAAATCTTCGTTCTAAATTTTATCTGTCTTTCTTTCTTTTTTTTGTTTTTTTTTTTTTTGTTTTTATATTATTCTTTCCTTTCTTTTCTTTTCTTTTTCATTTTTTCTTTTTAATCATTTTAATTACCTTATGAAATCGGATTACACCCTTTTTCTTTAAAAATAAAAAAATCATCTTCAAGCAACTTATACTAAAATAAAATGTCGGGTTCTTTTATTTTTTTTTTCCAACATTTTAATTTTTCTTTTTCCCTCTTCCAAATGATTCTAATTGAAAAGACGTCCGTGCAAATACAACAATGCTATACACAGATATCAAGTAAAATTAATTTTGACTAGTAATTTTTCGAGTTAGTTGAGATAAAAAAAAAACAACAAGAATTAAGATAAAGGATAATACACACAAAAAAGTATTTATAATGATGATTGAAACGGTGTCATCTAAAATATATATATATATATATATATATATTATATATATATATATATATAATATCTTTGAAAGGAAGGAAAAACTCAACACCGTTATTCCATAATAATTTATTTCGACCAAAATTGGGGCCTTTTGGTCGAAATAAATTTATCATGGAATAACAGTGTTGAGTTTTTCCTTCCTTTCAAAGATAAATATTGCTCTGTATATAATCTAAAAAGATTATTATACATTGAGCTCTCTGTAGTGATTTAAAGATTCACTGTATTTATACATACTGGATCATACAATAATAATACAGTGTATCTTAGATATCACATATAGAAGCATCCCTTACTACCAAGTTTTGGATAACTCACATATATATATATATATATATATATATATATATGTGTGTGTGTGTGTGTGTGTGTGTGTGTGTGTGTGTGCGCGTGTGTGTGTGTGTGTGTGAAGATGTCCCACGATAGGGCAGAAAGTACTTGGACAATCACCTATGGCAAATACATTAGCCAATTTTCGCCAGATATTATTAGAACAATCCGGCAATATGAAAGGACAAAGGACAAAATTTGCAGACAAAAAATGGCTGCATTGTTCAATAATATATGCTTAAAGGAAGGAATGCTGCATATATATATATATATATATAATATATATATATATATATATATATATATATAATATCGGTAGTCTTTTTTAGTATTGGAGAATTGAAAATAAAGTGCTTAATTACGGGTGTAAGAGCTGTATTTATTTCTGTACAATACATTTTAGTACAATTATTACCATTGGTTTCCAAACAGCATGTTAGCCACTTTTCTTCAAGACAACGCGCCAGTTGAGAAATGTAGTGAATGCCAATTCATATATATATATATATATATATATATATATATATATATATATATAAAGAGAGAGGGGGAAAGAAATTTGGTTAGATGGTATAGACATCTTTTGTTTAAAAATTCTGGTTAGAACGTTTTTAAGTCGTGAATAGATGTTACAATATCGCACCGAAATTGGCTATTAAATTTTCCATAATTAATATGTTTCCAAGTACTTTCGGTCCTATCATGGACCATCCTTGGGGCATGTGTTTATTGTAAACAGACAAATTTGTTTATATTGTATAAACTTGTAGTACTTGTAATATTGTAGATAGTAGATATTGATTTTTCTTTCCAAAATGGTTGGATCAACGCAAGGTATTTTTAACTGAGTATGAGAACGACATTCACTGTCCTGATGAAGGTCTAACAGACCGAAACGTTATAAGGTCAACATCACTATCTACAATAAACATACATCCTGTACAACATCCCGTGTTTGTCTACCTTTCTCCACATATTGTCGGTTAATTTCCTCTTATTTCTTCCATATATATATATATATATATATAATATATATGTGTGTGTGTGTGTGTGTGTGTGTGTGTGTATGTGTGTGTGTGTGTGTGTGTGTGTGAGAGAGTGCGGAACGTATCCAGCTATATTTAATGTCTAAAAAACTGTTTGCGCAGTCCTGATATAACATCGCGTCTAATTCGAAGAGACTCCACTGCACATGTGCGAATATACACGCGATTATTCAGTCGGTAGCAAGACGCCATTGAGAGAGTTTGCTTAA
>CM042142.1:105931871-105946871 GCA_023376005.1 Doryteuthis pealeii | reverse complement strand
CTGACTACCTGTAGGAGCCCATAAGTTGGATGGCTGGTTGAATTTACGGCATATCAACCCTTGTAGTCATACGCAAGCACATATATAACATACATGTATGCTCTGTGAAAATTTGTGCATATATATATATATATATATATATATATATATAATATATATAGTGCGTGTGTGTGTGTATCATACATGTAGACATACGTATGCACATACACACACACACACACACACATATATATAAATATATATAAATATATATATATATATATCATCATAGAGGTACACGGTAATAACCTACTCGAGTTTCACCATAAGGATCTTCAGGGTTAAATCCACTGGATTAATCAAGATATTGATTAATTGCAGTCGATTTCACGTGTGTATTTTTTTACGATAAACGGTTGATTATAGGTCCGCGGTCGAAGAACGCTGGTTTGAAATTCAAAATTCAAAACGAACGGTAGTTGCATTTTTTTCAAAGGATCAAAATATAAACATTGTTAGAAATTCGCTTTGTGCTATTGTTTTAAAGGTTTACGACAATGAATGAGGATTGTCTATATTATTATAGAGTCCGTAGTGATTAAATGTGGTTTTAATAATGTATGTCTAAAGTTATTTATTTTGATTAAAGCCAATAGAATGTGTATATATGTATACATACATGGAGGTGTATTTTTACCATTTCAATGGTCTTATTATATATATATATATATATATATATATATATATATATATATATATATATATATATAAGAGAGAGAGTTTTATAATTTGCTTGAAGCATTGTGTATATATTGGTAAGGAGGTTGATTTAGAAGGCTATCACAATGCAGGTGTAAAGAAGAAAAAAAATAATAATACGGTAACAATGATGTTGTGTGTTAACCTGTATTTAATTCTTGAATTTTCGAGATAATATCTCTTTTTCAAAAGATCACTGGAACTGAAGCAGTCTAGTTATGACATTTCTTTTTAAATTATTTTTTTTTTTTTTTAAATGATGGTATTTTTATATAACTGTATTCTCGTGTTGTATGTTTACGTGAATGCGTTTTTGTTTTTTTTTTTGTACTTGTGCGTATGTTGTCATGCGCGTGTCCATGAAAATGCGTGTTGGTTGTGACGTTATGACTGTATCCTAGCGCGGGATTGCACGTGTGTATGTGCGTATTAAACAGCGTATTTGTGTTTGGTAGCCATGGTGATGTATAATATTTCGTGTTGGATGTAATATAAATCAATTTAATCATTTATTATTATTATTATTATTATTATTATTAGTATATTATCCATGTTATTATTATATTTATTCAATTTATATTTAAGTTCAGTCTCATCAGACAGTCACAGTTAGAATGAGCAACCCAAAGAAATATCACCAGAAATCCAACCAGATATCTTTTCTTTGGGTTATTCATTCTAACTGTGACTGTCTGATGAGACTGAACTTGAGTTTGGGAAATTTCTTTAAATTTTCTAAAAAGTCTTTTAAGTTTTGGTCGAAATAAATTTATTACAAAATGACAGTTTATTGAGTTTTTCTTTTCTTTCAAAGGTAAATATTGCTCTGTATTTAATCTAAAATATAGATTATTATGCATTGAGCTCTCTCTAGGGATTTATAAAAATCCTTGTATTTGCATCTACTAAAACATGCAATATATTATACAGTGAGATTTTGAAGATCCCATGTAGAATCATCCCTTACTAATAGTTTCGGATACCTTACACACACACACACACACACACACATATATATATATATTATATAATATATATATATATATATATATATACATTGTTGTTTTTTGTTTTTGTTTTTTCGAATCATATTGTGGAATTGGACGAAACAAATGACTAATACGAAAACGGTGATATACGGAAATGCATTAAACCCAGTGGAATAATAACGTGATTGAGGAGTAGGAAACACATTTAGCGGTCATAAGTCTTCAATTCAGGACTGACATTAAGATTTGTCGTAAGTGCTACTGAATAAATACTTCAACAGGAAAACTATATATATATATATATATATATATATATATATATATATATGAAAACATTATATATATATATGTATATAATATATATATATATATATATATATATATATATATATATATATATACATTATATATATATATATATATATATATATATATATATATATATATATGAAAACATTATATATATATATATATATATATATATATATATATATATATAAATTATATATATATATATATATATATATATATATATGAAACATTAATATATATATATATATATATATATATATATAATATATGAAAGCATTATATATATATATATGAAAACATTATATATATATATATATATATATTGGCATGCCCCATAATTCAAATTCGTAGCTGCTGTTGTCATAAAAATTGTTTTCTTATGGGGGTGTATGAGAAGACTTGATTCTGGTGAATGATTTTTCTATTGAGATTCCCCGTATTTGTAAAATCTATCTGAAGAGGCTAGACTCATTTTGAGTTTCTGGTCGAAATAAATTATTATAGTATACTGACGCTTTGTTAAGTTTTTCTGTCTTTGAAAGTTAAATATTGCTCTGTATATAAGTGATTTATTAGTTATTATACATAAAGCTCTCTTAAGGATTTATAAAAATCCTTGTATGAATATATATGTTTGCACCTACAAGAGCATACAGTATGGTTGTACAGTGAGATTTCGATGATCCCAAATAGAACCATCCCTTACTTACCAGCCAATTGGATTATCTTATATATATATATATATATTCTCCCTAAAATTATCGGCAAAAAGCCATTCTAAACAAACCTTGTTTACAACTTATCATATCGTCGTGTAATAAAAGTCACTAGAAGAGGAATATTAACCTACTCTAAACAAATCATAAAAATCTAAGAAGTTCGTTTAGTGTAGGGGTTATGAGATCGGCCTGTCAGCTTGGCAGTCCGGTTTCAAATCACGCACAGGGCGGTCTTCCGATCTATAGCTCTGCTGATGAGGCCTAATAGGCCGAAATGTACATACAGAGATTGATTTTTCTCGATTTGTTTAGCCATACATTTAATAGGTATTCCCGCCTAATTCATTATTAATTAATTAATTTTCAAAATTAGGTACGACTCCAATTAAGCACTTATTCTCCCAAAAATTATCGACAAAAAGCCATTCTAAACAAACCTTGTTTACAATATATATATATATATATATATATATATATATATATATATATCTTCCAGGCCGTTGTCGTATCAGTGCTGCTGTATGGCTGCACCACCTGGACCCTAACGAAGCGACTAGAGAATAAACTAGATGGGAGCTGCACAAGAATGCTGCGGGTGATCCTGAACAAGACGTGGAAACAGCACCATACGAGAAAACAGCTGTACGGTCACCTGGCACATATCACCCAAACCATCTGAGTAAGACAGACAAGACACGCAGGACACTGCTGCAGAAGCAAGGACGAACTCATAAGCGACGTCCTCCTGTGGAAGCCAGCACATGGACACGCCAGTGTGGGCCGACCAGCAAAGAAGTACATTGATCAGCTCTGTGCGGATGCTGCATAGAGGACCTCCCGAGAATGATGAACGATAGGGACGGATGGAGAGAGACGGTCATGGATATCCGTGCTAACAACGCGACATGATGATATATATATAATATATATATATATATATATATATATATATATATATATGTTAAAATTGCAGCCATTTTCTGTCTGCAAGTTTTGTCCTTTTTTTTTTTTCGTATTGCCGGATTATTTTTGTAATATCTGGCGAAAATTGGCTGATGTATTTGCCATATGTCATAGACCGAGTACTTTCTGCCCTATCGTGGGCCATCTTCAAGGTATTTTAAAACCGTACAACAATGGGCTATTCCATTTACCATTTATATAGGTTGTGTTTATTATTGTTGCTATTATTATTATTAGTTTTATTATTATTATTGTCATTATTATTATTACTTTTGCTATTATAATTTCATAGTAATTATAGGCATTTTAGAAAGTACTCGGTCTATGACATATAGCAAATACATCAGCCAATTTTCGCCAGATATTACAAAAATAATCCGGCAATACGAAAAAACAAAGGACAAAACTTGCAGACAGAAAATGGCTGCATTATTTAACAATATATGCCTACAAGAAAAATGCTGCCTAAATGCACACACACACACACACACACACACACATATATATATATTATATATATATATATATATATATATATATATATATATATATATATACGCTGATGACATTAGGTGCTTGTATTAACCGCTATTAACTGTATACTAGAGTATACATGCGATTGTATTGATTTTTCGCGGTCAAATTTGATGGATTTGTGCATCATATTTAAGTTGGTTAGAAAATTATTCAGTGTGTCTGACGTAAAAGACGCAGTCATTGACAAATTGAGTGTTTTTAAACATTTCCATATAAATTGTGGCATATGACGAGGCTGCAACAGTACCCATGGCGCGTCCTTTTAGTTGAAGAAAATATCAAGTTTGAGGTGCATGGTGTAATGGTTAGAGTCGTAGGAAATGGGCTCGTCGACCAGAGTTCAAATCCTGAACAAAGCGCTAATACTTTTGGGCATGGTATGAATCCAACTATTCTCTCTCTCCAGCTATGGGTAAATAGTAGGATAGACTGTATTCTTTAACCTTGGTTAGGCAGAAGGAAAACTTTTGAATTCAAACCTGTTAAACTCCGCTTAAAAAAAACTGACCTTATGTCACATCCTACTCGTGTGGAGAGGTTACTGACAGTTTCATGCCTAGGAGAGAAACTATCAGTAACCAGCCGCGGTTATATATACACGTTCACCGTTTTAGCGAAAGCAAGGCTCTTTATTATTTACGGATTTGAGCTCTCTAGTGACCGTAACATATATACCTCTGTATGTATTCATCAGTTTAAAATTCTGCTCCTTACTGGTTAAGGAATCGGAATGATGAAAAAACAGTCGGGTTTCCCTCCCGGCTAGAAGTAGTTGCTAAGTCTAGCCACACTGAGCAGACGTGATACGTCGAAACACGGGGTCTGTGGATGACTATATATATATATATATATATATATATATATATATATATATATATATATATATATCCGTAGCTAGGTTACCAAGTCAGTTGTATAAGGATGATTCTAAGTTGGACCTTTTTTTCAACAGCGGAATGTTAGATTAGTGCAGGTCCACTTTGAGAGCTCATTGTTGAATATTATTTAACAGAGCAATATAATTGGTATAGAAAAGCTAAAAAATCGGTCATTTTGCGGTTACAGATCTATTTCTACTTATATATATATATATAAGGTGTGTCAAAAAGTATCGAGATTTTTTGTACTTTTTGACATACCTTGTATTCTGAAAAAAGATAACGTTCTATTCATTCTTCATTTCTATTTTGATAAATACAGCTTTAAACGTGGTGCTTTTTTGACACACCTTGTATTCTGGGAAAAAAATAACGTTCCATTCATTGTTCATTTCTATGTTGGTAAATACAGCTACAAATTCAAATTTTTGACACACCTTGTATATGATACAAGTACTTGCCTATAACTTCAAGCTATGAACAAATGATATAACTAAACATGAACACGTTTATTTGCTTGTAAAATCCACCATATGCAATTATATACAGGGTGGACCAAAATGATCTGACACATTTGGAGGCTTAATAAAAAAAATGCGCAATGCTCGCCAGTCCAGTTCATAAGGATATTCTGAAAATAAATAAAAATAAAACTTTTTTAAATATATTAATACATTTTGGTGTAAATAAAATAAAATGGCATTATATGTACTTGCAAAATAAAAAAAACTCCTCCGGGCGATGTAAAATAGATTTTTAAAACATATTGCCTGAGGGGTGGGAGTTAAAAATTCAATGCCAGCGAGTTTGTACCCTAAGTAAGTAAAATCATCAAATTCATTAAAGGATTAAAAAATGAAACAATTTGAAATGTAAACTTTGAAATATGTATTAAAATAAAACAAACTATATATAGATATATAATACCAGTTATGTATTTATTAAAACTTGTTTTAAAAAACAATGAGGACTGTCTAATGTTGCATGTTCAAATTTTTAGTATATTTATTTTGTTATGACGATTTCGGGTATAGTGACGTAAGCAGTGATGTAGTTTTTGTTACAGACAAAAAACCGGAAGCAAATCTCCATTATTAATAGAGACATTCAGAAAATAGAATTTCTTTCTTTTCATTATTTCTTGTTTTGTGCTTTTATTAAGCCTCCAAATGTGTCAGATCATTTTGGTCGACCCTGTATTTCCAATGCTTGTAAGAATTATGCTTGTTTGGTTCCACTGTTAGAAGAACGTGCTAAAAACAAAATCTCTGAGTTGCTATTGTAAATGCCAATTACTAAACTAGATAGATTTTTAGTTCATATCTTAAAGTTAATTTTTTTTAATTTAATTTTTTTTTTTTTTAGTCCAAAAACAAGTTGTTCGCAGATCATTTTTTGTCAATTAAGGCTTGTCAATCTTCCAAATTCTATTTATCAACATATTCTATAAATTGTAAGATTTTGAACTTTTTCTGATTGGTTGATTATAAAATGGCAGATAAAATCTTTAATCTCATTGGCTAATTTTTATTTCGGAGCTAAATAGTTTTTTTACGTGTTTTATTCATTTAAAACTTAATTAATTGATTATGAAACCAAGATACTTATGTGCGAAAAGTAACTAAACTCTTTTTGTGATTTTATCTTAATCCTTACGTAAAAATTATTGAACCATTTTTTATACCCGACAGAACTGAACGAAAATCGATTTGGGACTGTAGCCTATATGGTGTAATAAAATAAAATGGTATTATATGTACATTCAGAAAATAGAATTTTTCTTTTCTTTATTTTTTATTTTGTGCTTTTATTAAGCCTCCAAATGTGTCAGATCATTTTGGTCGACCCTGTATTTCCAATGCTGGTTAGAATTATGCTTGTTTGGTTCCACTGTTAGAAGAACGTGCTAAAAACAAAATCTCTGAGTTGCTATTGTAAATGCCAAACAGTGTGGAAAAAGATCTTGAGGAAAAAGTGGCCTCACTTTAAGCAATCGGTCTAGAATGCACAAAGTTCTCTCTATATTCGTGTTTTATAAATATCTACAATATCGACAAATGCTCTTTGGCTTTCATTTCTTATCGTAGCGATAAAAACTTTGGATGGGTCTCAAGTTGACGGGGGCGGTTATTAAGGCCTTTATTTGCCAGCCTACATACTACTTACCTGACTGAATTCGATTATCCAAATGCACACCGACTTTCAAAAGTTAACTTACCCACCCTCAGTAGGGTAGACTCGGCTCTTTAAAATTGGTGCGGCAACCAATCTTAGAGAAGGAAAACTGAATTCAAACCAACTTAACTCCACTTAAAAATTGGGTAATTTTCACCTTTAGTTGGCTAAATTCCTAGCATAAAATTGTGCGTGCGCATTATCTGAAATGAACTTAATTGTTATTAAGAACACATTTTATGATATTTTTGTGTTAAAGCATGCAGTTGTATTATGTTCGAAAAAGTCTCTAAGATGACGGAGATTGTTTTTGGTGTCTGAGACGGAGCGCCACACTTAGCTCAGTCGGTAGAGCTTTCCGATTTGGAACCGCAAGGTTCCGGGTTCGATACCGCCCTCCCAACTCAGCGTATGAGTAGCACAGAGATCTGTGCAGTCAAGTGAGGATATCTGTTAAACTCCAAGTCAAATCTCATAAACTCTTCATCGCCCGTAGGCCGTTTGAAATCACTGCCTGGTTGACAGTGAGCAATCACGTGATAAGGAATTAAGCCCTTTTTTTTCGGGTGTGGGGGCAATCGGAAGGGACTGAAAGCTAAAGCAGTTGATGTTTTCTTGATTCCATCAAAAGCATACAACACCTCGCATTCCACAAATGGCCTGTTCTCATTATCGAAACCCCGTGCATATTCGACAAGTTTCTTTTCTCGCCTCAATGGCCAGACACGGATAACACACAGAACGTATCTTTTTGCGACCAAGCCACCTTACTTCACATACACACCAAAGGGATAGGTATTTGCCTCTCATCCCAACTATGAGAACGTGACACAAATACATTCTTATGTGGACCCAGCCGCGAACCAAAGCTCATGGTTGGTAGACACAAAGAATGCGTTGACCCCGTCGACATTGCCCTTCAAGGGGGCGCCTCGGGCACTGGTCTATAAACCTAGCCCTGCCCCTTTAAATCAAGGAGGCAGATGTTGCCTGGGGGGATGGCCTCTTGGGATGCAAAATGGCCAGACACCTTGAAAGGATTGAGCAGAAACTCGTACAACAGGAATTGTCACTCTAGTTCAACCAAACACACACACACACACATATATATATATATATATATATATATATATATATATAAGTAAGAGAGAAGGCAAGAGAATACACGTTAAAATTAACAAAGATGATTATCCTCCAAATAATTTGTGAAATAATGATCTTAGAATTTCAAATATTATTTGCATTAATCCTTTACTCGCTAAGTATGGAAATATCATGTTGCCAACAGCAACCTTGAACACCTTTTTGCTCTCCATGTTTCTAACACATGGCGGCATGCCTAAGTCAGAAAACAGCATAGCTCACATGACTTTCGGAAACATTTTTTCACGCTCAGAGATGCTGAGGCATCCGTTGTAGGCTGCCGAAACACTGCATCTTTCAAAGCCTCCATGCTTCCTGTAATTCGCTAACACTATACCTGATACCCACCTCCACACACATATGCACGCACGTGCACACATATATGTATATTATTACTGTACGCTATTCATGTTCCTGACATTAGTACATTATTGTATGTACTATACATGAGACATTGATGAGTTGTGGCGCACCTGAGCACTGTACGCAATAAATTTCATTATTATTTTCATTATTATTATTATATGAAATGCACTCCACCACCAAGCATGCAGACTGAAAAAAAAATTGGTGGTTGGTTTTGAAGGCTATCACAATGCAAGTGTAAAGAAAAATAAGGTAACTATGGTGTTGTTTGTTAACCTGTAATTTAAAAAAAATAATTCTTTATATTTCGAAGAAAAAAACTCATCTATTTTTTTTTTTTTTTTTTTTTAAATAATAATTCTTAATATTTCGTGATAAAAATCTCATCTACAGAAGATCTCCGAAACTGAGTTGTTGTTAGTGGCTGTCTGTTTGGTTTTGTCTTATGTCTTCCAAACTCTGGGGAGGGGGTGCTTATGTGTGTGTGCCTGTTCAACAGTGTCTGATTATAATTCCAGGTCTGGCCCACCCTCCAAGTATAAAAAAAAACATGTTTTTACATGTCAGAACATTAGAAATATAATACTTCAAATTATCTTATTATAATGGAGATTGTGGGTTTGTCTGTCTGTAACCGAAACTATATTACTATACAAATCACAATTCCTTTAGTTATTTACATCATATTCTCCATGATTTTATTTTTTATTTAAACCTCAATTATTAATAAAATTGTTTTACATTACTTACACTGTTGACCATATCTACATACTAATAACATGCAATTTTATTTATATATACAACAAAATAGAGGTTTGTTGTGTGAATGGGAAGGCTAATTTGCATATTGATCTTAAAAAATGATTTTAATAAATATATGCTTAGTATTATTGATTTCTAATTGTTTGGTTTTATCTTATTGAATATGAGCAAAAATCTCTTCAATAAATCTTAAAAGAAATCCCTTAACAAGAAGAAATAACTGCAATATTATTTTTTACTTCCTATTTTAACTAAACAGTTAAATTAGGAAAATTTACCAATGAAAGACGGGAGTAAGGGAAAATGATGAAACAGTTAGTTTCAAAGTTGTTCTATTTTTTAATCATACCCCCTCTGTTCCAAATCTTTTTATCTGAATTCTTATTCAGTTTCATTAGCCTTTCTAATTCAACATGATATTCTATTATATCAAAACTTAAATACTTGCACCCGGAGGGTGCATATATTTGCTAGTGCATATAATGGTAGATTCATTGAAGATAGATACATCTGACCTCTTTGCTATAATTCTTTACCGATGCAAAAATGCAAGTAGATTAATAAGAAATTATTGTTAAATACTTGTGTATCATGAGACTTTCTGAGACCTAAATTCTAGCTTAATAATAAGGCAATCGTAGCTTAAATTTAGCAGTAAATTTTCCTACTGATTTTTTCTCTATAGGGGTGAATTAATCAGAATTTCGTTTTCATTATATATTTATTAATAATGGAGATTCTCTATCTGTCTGTAACAAAAATACGTCACTGCTTACGTCACAAAACCCAATACCACCATACTCACGCCTTTTTTTTTTCAGTAACAAAATGTTAACTAAAAGGTTTACAAATAAATAAATACCTACGATGTTGTGTAAAATTTATGTATGAAATATTCAAAAATATTTATCTACTTAATAATTAATAGATGCATGCAACATTTTATTTGAGGGGAACAGAACTGAGTTTCAATTTCAAATTGTTTTATTTCTTTATTCCTTTAATAAATTTGATGATTTTGCTTATGTTGTATAAACCCTCTGACATTGAATTTTTAACTTCCTCCCTTAGGTAATATCTTTCAAAAATTAATTTTTACACTGCCCGTAGGGTGTTTATTTTTGCTAGTTTTCCTAATGGAAGTAACTGGAGAATTGGATCTACTGCAAATCAAACAACTGTAAGGCAACTTTTAAAAGTTTCAAAAACTTCTTTCTGTTACAATCTTCTGGGCCATCCTTTAGGCTTTAAGCAAGAGCACTTGTCCAGCAGAAATCTTCGATAAAGTATCCTTTGGTTCACCTATTTGGAAAATACATCTACAAGATGCGTTGGGATGCATCGTCAGTAACGTTTCCCTGTGTTCATTACCTGTTTCGGGTCTTTCAACATTATATTGGTTCCCACAGGAGACCCAGTCCAAAATGTTAAATTTTGGGCTTGCATCCCAGCAATATCCTGCTACTTCATTGTGTGGCATCACTTTTTTAAGTATGGCATTTTGTGTTGGTTTATAAGAGATTATTTGACCATGCGAGGTTGAGTGGTGGCATCCCATTGGCCAGTGCTACTTGCTTCGCGTACTGCCGGCCAATGGGCATCCTCCTTCCTGCCTCATCATAAGTTCCTCCTCATATGATTGCAAATGAACTGTGGCAAGTATCAGTGTTTAAGTAGTGAATCAGCCACGCATATGGCTGTTGATTGGCTGGAGGAATAAACCACGTGATCTCGGCTAGTCTATAAATTTAGGTGGGGAATTGTAGCACACCTTATATCACAAATAATCCAACAGTTTCTAATTCTTATTATAATCGAGATTGTGTGTCTCTATGTATCTGAAACTACGTCACCACCAGTGTAACAATTCCCTTAGTTATTTACATTATATTCCAATGGTTATTTAATAATCATTAATCTTAACATCTTATTACAATGTCTCTATTAAGATCTAGCTGAGATAGATTTGCCTCAAAACAGCCCATATTATTACCGTGTTTAAAATCCTGAGATATGTGTTATCATCATTAAGAAATAAATGTTTACATAGTATATGGTGTGAATAATTTGCATATCGGTTTTAATAAAACCATATTTAATAAATAATTACTTAGTGTTATTAGATTTCTAATAATATGGTTTTATTCTCAAACGTATTAAAGACAATCCTATGTCTAATCTTATATTGAAATCAATTAGAATAGAGGAAAAATAAGTAATCTTTTTTGTGTTTGTATTTAATTTCATTAGTCTTTCTAATTCCATATACAAGGGTGAGTCACTACAGATTTCACTTCTTCATCACTGGAATAATGTTTGCCTCTCTTCAGACCCATGAGCGAGGGTTTGAGAGGCAAACATTATTCCAGTGACGAGGAA
Source organism: Doryteuthis pealeii (assembly GCA_023376005.1). NCBI lineage: Eukaryota > Metazoa > Mollusca > Cephalopoda > Myopsida > Loliginidae > Doryteuthis > Doryteuthis pealeii. The sequence continues at coordinate 105,934,910 of CM042142.1, read as the reverse complement.
GTGAAATCTGTAGTGAAGAAGTGGCTCAACAGAATTTTACAGGGCAGGGATACATGTTCTTATTCGAAGGTGGAACATTGCTATTGAGAGAAACGGTGACTATGTGGAGAAGTAGGAATGTGATCCAGAGGACTTGCTTCATTTTGATATATGATATGTTCCTGTGTTGGTAATTATACCTGTCCTAAACAAAATGGCATTACTTTTTTTTTGTTATTTCCTATAAGTCTAACATGATCAAAGGGGAACCACTCTTGACTGATAAATTATTTATTTTCCCATTAAACTAACCCTAAACCTAACTCTAAACCCATCTTCTTTTTTCTTAGATCAATGAATAAATAAATAATTTACCAGTCAAGAGTGGTTCCCCTTTGTTTATTTTGGAGTTATAGAAATAACTGAGAAGGTTATTTCCTATAAGTCTAACATAAACAAAGGGTAACCACATTTAACTGATAAATTATTTATTTATTGATCTACTAGGAAAAATGTTAGACTTATAGGAAATAACCCACTTCATCTATGGTAGCAAGAGCTGTTATATGTTGTCTTAACAATTAGTGGTTTGCTTTGATTTGTTTTATGGCATATCAACCTCGTGGAACATTTAATGCTGACTAAGTTTTGGATACAAACCTACCCTTGTAATATCAAATTATATTAAAACTTGAATGCTGGTGACCGGAGGGCACGTACTTTTGCTAATTATAGCTCAGTTAGAGCATTCGGCTAGATTAGGATAACCAACTCAGCATATGATAAGGGCCAGGTTAGCTCAGTCTGTAGAGCGTTCGGCTAGAAACAACAAGGTTCCTAGTTCGATACTACACTTGCCAACTCAGCATATGAGTAGCACAGGCATCTGTGTGGTAAAGTGAGGAGCTAATGGTAGGTGTGGCACACCATCTCAGATGCTAAAATAATCTCCTAGGTCTAGCGCTATTGAAAAGGGGAAAGACTCGCTCGTCTCTGGCTGATACCGACATTAGGCCGCCCCAACGACTTTACTTACTTATTGTAATTAGGAGAGAGTTAACAATTAAATTTCCTTACCTTAGTTTGTTGGCTTCCGCTGCTTAGCTTAGCCTATCAGTAGTTTACTTTTTTGCCAATAGGTGGCTCACATACACGTATCTCAACAGCTGTTTTTTATTTTGTAGTAGTGCGATATTTTCATTAAAATCTCTCAAAAATTTACAGAAAACTAATTGTTTGTTTGTTTATTGATTTTAACGGCATATCAACCCGTCTGGGGTTATGTCATGCCTAACAGTTAGGAAGTTATACATATCGTGTATTCATATTTATACTTTTTAGTAATTGGTTTTAGCAATGTGTTAGCATTATTGGGGATTATGTTGTATGGTATGATTTGTTTCATGTCTATATTCTATGGTATAATTTTATTTCCCTCAAAAAGGAGAGAATATCCTCCATGTTGACATTTTTAAACAGATCTTTCTTATTGTTTGCTTTAAAATAACGGTTTCTGATGTGAGCAAGAAACCTGCATTCCATGAATAAGTGTTTAACTGTCAAGGTGTTTGACATGTTCTATATTGTTGTTCTTGTTTGAGTATATAGGAGTGTGTTAGTCTTGTATGACCAATGCGTAATCAGGACACAATGACTTATTCCTTTCTAGACTTCCTTAAAGTTGGTCTCCAGCCTCCCAAAGCGGGTTTGATTAGAAAGAGTTTATTGTGGATGTTGTTATTCCAGTGTTGTTGCCATTTTGTATGAAGGAAGCTATTAATTTTAGGTTTCAAATCAGTATATGGTATCTTGAAAACTAAGTTGAAGAGAAAATATATTTCCACAAACATACATATGAGGTGTGTCTGAAAGTAATGGAACTCATTTTGAATGCGTTGAGGCCATCAAGAGGTCCGTAATGATGGAGCTGAGAGACATACTAGAAGAATCTTCAAGCAGGGCAGAGAAGCAGAAAAGGATGGGAAAGTGCATTAGATTTAAAAGGGGGACTACTCTGGAGGAGAAAACATTTAGTTTGTTGTTTGGATTTTAAATGAATTGTTTGTGACAACAGTCTCATTACTTTTCAGACACACTTTGTAAGCCTTAACCTAGCCAACCAAAAATGAAACTCACATAACACACAAGGATGAAATCTTTTGGAGACCAAATATGAGGAGCTGCACAATACGCAGCATCGCATGATACTTGAGTAATCAAGTAACCAGTTTGGTAATCATGAACTTTGGTTTAGTAAATTCCTACCATAAAATTATGCTTGCACATTATCTAAAATGAACTTAATTGTATTAAGAACACATTTTATGATATTTTTGTGTTAAAACATTGATTCAAACAAGTTTGTATTTTTTTGTTTATATCGTACAATACTTCAAAATGTGTTCTTAATAACAATTAAGTTCATTTCAGATAATACTCAAGCATAATTTTATGGTAGGAATTTACTAAACCAAAGCACATTTTGAATTATCGTACAATATAAACAAAAATATACAAACTTGTTCGAATCAATACAACTGCATGCTTTAACACAAAAATATCATAAAATATGTTTGTAATAACAATTAAGTTCATTTCAGATGATGTGCAAGCATAATTTTATAGTAGTGCAGGGGCAGATAATCGCTACAGTATAAATTTACTAAACCAAAGTTCATGATTACCACCAATTTTGTCTCCCATATATTTTGAAGATCTGTCAAACCATTTTAACCATTTAGAAAAAAATACACAAACTGATTGGATTCAAAAGTGTATGTGTAAACACACATAGCTGATTTCTCAATTGTAAAACCATATTTAATTTTATTGGTCTTAATAATTTAGTTTTTACCTCTCTGCAGAGGTGCAGTCGGTGTATTCTAAAGCCCCAGCCAACAGGGCTTATGTCAACCTGTCTGGGATTATTTCATGCCTGTTAGGAAATTACGTACATAGTGCATTTAAATTTACATTTTTTGTGTTATTGTTTCTTAAGAATTTTTATTTTGTTTTAAAAATTTCAAAATCCTACGAGATTGTTTTCTAATACTTACTTTG
>CM042142.1:105749371-105926871 GCA_023376005.1 Doryteuthis pealeii | reverse complement strand
TGAATTTTTCTTTCCCCTAGATGGGTTGCTTTTCCAAGGTTAAAGAACACAGTCTGCTCTACTATTCACCCATAACTGAGGGTAAAGAGGCAGATTCATGCCATTCCCATATGAGACCATGAAAATAAGACCATCCAGGATTTTACATTTCCTAAAAGAAGTGGGATTGTACTCAAAAATATGAGTAACTGAACAATAGTTAATATATATATATATATACATTTGTTTTCTACCAAATTATCGCTATGAATCCAAAACTTAGTTGGCATTAAATGTTCCACTGAGGTTGATATGCCATAAAACAAAACAAAACAAATAAAACAAAACCACTAATTGCTAAGACAACATATCATAACAGCTCTTGCTACCATAGATGAAGTGGGTTATTTCCTATAAGTCTAACATAAACAAAGGGGAACCACTCTTGACTGATAAATTATCTATTTATTTATTTATTGATCTACTAGGAAAAAAGAAGACGGGGTTAGGGTTAGTTTAATGGGAAAATAAATAAATAATTTATCAGTCAAGAGTGGTTCACCTTTGTTTATGTTAGACTTATAGGAAATAACCGATGAAGTGTTTAGCAAGAAATTGACTACTGCCTTCATATATTTGTTTCCTTCCTACTTATTCTCTTATTTTCTTTATTGAATTAAACATTTTTGTTTTTTACCCAATTTCTTACTTCTAAATTTAAAATGTTTGATATATAGAAACAATTCTCATACACTAACATCCTTCAAAACATACACATTTTTTGGTAATCTGAACATTAGCTACATAAATGAGAGTAACATCCCCTTGTTTCTTTTATTTTGAGGAAGCCATCTGTTTTGATTTGTTCAAATCAATACAATTGAATGTTTTAACACAAAAATATCATAAAATGTGTTCTTAATGGTGCTTGTGCATTATATGAAATTAACTCAATTGTTATTAAGAACACATTTTATGATATTTTCATGTTTAAACATGCAGTTGTATTGAGTACGGTGAAATGAAAATGGCTGACCAAAACACACAGCTTTCTCAAAGTGAAAGAAAAGGGGAGGTTACTCTCATTTATGTAGCTAATGTTCAGATTACCCATTTTTTTAATCAATGTAGGAAGTTTTGATTAAAAATATAAATTAGAGGTTTAACTAATTTCCCTAAAAATATTTTTTTTTTAATGGGAAAATGTCTTTTGTAATAAAATCATAAGTATATTATCATTTGCCACAAGAGAAAATAGCCATAACTTTTAAATGTTGCTCTATCATCAGCAAAACACTGTTACTTGGTGCCATATTTGGTGACAAATAGTCAACATCCAGTGATGCCGATAGCTTTTTGATTTAGTGCATCCTGGGACGGACATATTTGCTTTGAATGAGTCCCTGGGAAAATTTATGGGTCCCAACTAAAGCCGTCTAACTCCTACCTTGTAACCTATCCTGTGTAATTTGTTTCTAAGAAACTATTGAAATATATTTACAGTTAGCTTGAAATGGGGAGGGAAGAAAAAATAAAAACACTGGGATGCATGTATATGATTTTACTGTGTCCTTTTAGATTTTTGTGTGTCTGGGACACAAGACGCATACCTATCAGCATCTCTGAACCTCAAAATAAAATGTTTAAAATTTTTTTTGAATATTTATAAAACAATTCACATAAAAGAAAAATTGCTTTAGTTTGATCTTTTTTTTTTTTAAGTTATAATAGATTTTAAAATAACTACCAAAAAGGAAAAAAAAAAACATGAACTGAGTGAATTGAAATAATTTACACACCTAAAAAATAGATAACAAGGGACATAATCCCGTAAAAACATAAAAGAAAATGTGAATCTTATTATACTGGAGATTGTGTGTTTATCTGCAACCGAAACTATATTACTACTCAAGTCACAATTCCCTTCTGTGATTTTATTTAAATCTAAATTATTAATAAAATTGTTTTACATTATTAAGACTGTTGGCCATATCCACATACGAATAACATGTAATGATATTTATATATACAACAAAATTGCGGTTTACAGTGTGAACGGGAAGGCTATATTAAAAATTTGATTTTAATAAATATATGCTTAGTATTATTGATTTCTAATTGTTTGGTTTTATCTTAATGAATATGAGCAAAAATCCCTGAGATAAATCTTAAAAGAAATCCATTAACAAGAAAAAATAACTCATTTAATTAGGAAAATTTAGCAATGAAAGACGGGAGTGATGGAAGAGTAAGTTTCAGTTGTTCTATTTTTCGATTATACCCCCCTCTGTATCAATTTTTTTTTTATCTGCATTCTTATTTAGTTTCATTAGCCTTTCTAATCTAATATATTATTTTATTACATTAAAACTTAAAATACTTGCACCTGGAGGGTGCATATAATTGCTAGTGAAAATAAAATCTTTAGAAAATTTCTGAATATTTATAAAACAATTCACATAATAGAAAAATTACTTTAGTATGGTCTTTTTTTTTTTTCAGTTATAATAGATTTTAAATGAACAACCAAAGAAAAAAAACAAAAAAAAAAAACAGGAAAAAAAAAAAAAAAAAAAAAACCCAGGAATTTGATAATTTTCACCTTTAGTTGTTAAAATTCCTAGCATAAAATTGTGTGTGCGCATTATCTGAAATGAACTTAATTGTTGTTAAGAACACATTTTATGATATTTTTGTGTTAAAGCATGCAGTTGTATTGTTTTCGAAAAAGTTTCTAAGATTTGTTTATTTCGCACGGAGACTTTCAAAATAGCTACCGGCTTGTTTCAAAGTGAAAGTCAAGGGAGGTTACTCTAATTGCCTTATTTGCTAGGAATTTTGACAACTCAAGTGAAAATTACCAGGAATTTAGTGAAACCGTTATAAATTGAAATAATTTACAACCTCAAAATATACATAACAAGGGAGATAATCCTATAAAAACATTTTGCAATAAAATGTTATTTCACATCACAATAATTGCTATTTAAAAAAAAAAAGTATTTATAAATTATAAATGAATACAAAGAAAATTATGTAACCAGATATAAAATTTTAAAATTACAATCATTTGATGCAGTAGGTTTGTATGTATATTTACCCAACCCCACTGCCATGGGCACAAGGTCAATTTTTCTGTTGGTTTGAATTCATAGTTTTTACTTCTAGACTTGTTGACTAACAAAAGCTTAAGAACCAAGTATGCTTTACTATTTACCCATAGATTGGGGGAGAAGAGATGGATTCCTGCCTTTTCCAAAAGGATACCAGCCCTCGCCAACTCAGCGAATGAGTAGCACTGGGATCTGTGCAGTAAAGTGAGGAGCTGATGGTAGGTGTGGCGCTCCACCTCAGATGCTAAAATAATCTCCTTGGTTGAGCGCTAGTGAAAAGGGGATAGACTCCCTCGCTGTCTGGCTGATATCGACTTTAGGCCGCACCAACGACTTTATAAGTGTTAAGTAAAATGCAATATGTAAAGTTTCAATTTTTTTTAAATTAGTGAAATAGATCACTAATTAGGACTAAGCCTATTATAGTAGTGACCACCCCAAGCGAGTTTAACAGCTTTGAATTCAGAGTTTTCCTTCTCCTAAACTGGTTGCCTAGTCAAAGTTAAATAGCCCAGTCTGCCTTACTATGTAACCATAGCTAGAGGGAGAGTAGTTAGATTCATACCTTTCCAAGAGTATTAGCACTATGTTAACTTCACCCAGTGATCCATAGCTAGGATTTGAACTTGGGTCGACGAGTATTTCCTATAACTCTAACCATTAGACCACATGCCTCCAACAATGTTGTTTCTTTTTTACAGTGAAAACAGATCAATTGTTGTGCTGCTTATTATATAAAAAAGTAAAAGTAAAGTCGTCGGGGTGGCCTAAAGTCGGTATCAGTCAATCAGCGAGGGAGTCTATCCCCTTTTCACTAGTGCTAGACCAAGGAGATTGTTTTTGCGTCTGAAGTGGAGCGCCACACCTGCAATCAGTTCCTTACTTTACCACACAGATCCCTGTGCTACTCATATACGCTGATTCGGTGAGGGCGGGTATCGAACTAGGAACCTTGTGGTTTCTAGCCGAACGCTCTACCGACTGAGTTAACCCAGCCCTTATTATATAAATAAATATAAAATATATATAGTAAAATCCTATCCATAGTCCCAGTGTTTTTTCTTTTTTCCTTCCCTCATCATTTCAAGCTAACTGTAAATATATTTCAATATTTTCTGAGAAACAAATTACACAGGATAGATTACAAGGTAGGAGTTAGATGGGACCTATAAATTTTCTCGGGGGCTCATTTAAAGCAAATATGTGCATCATAGGATGTACTATATCAAAAAGCTATCAGCATCACTGAAAAGCCACAATAATTTAAAAAATGCAAGAAAAATTCCCTTAAAACCAAATCTGAATCATCGTCAGCTTCTATAATAATCAGATAGAGATTTTTTCCTAGGATAAAGGAAGCAAATTTTAATTTGTTTCTGAACCACTGAAAAAAAAAAAAAAAAAAAAAAAAAAAGGGGGGTGGGTCTACTTACCCATAGCCTGGTACCTCACACTGATAGTAGTTGGATGGTGCAAGACAAGGATCTCTCCTTCAAATTCCCAGCATGCTTTTGGTTCTAATTTGGGAGATACCATAACCATCCCTTTACGTATGGAGGATCTTTTGATCTGACAAATAAAGAGAAATCATTAAAATAATGATAATTTTCAAGATTAACATTATTAACACGGAAAGACTTTAATAAAATAGAAGCAAAATAAAAAATAAAACCTGAGAGGTAATATATTCCGTAATTCAAAATTTCAATATTACAAATAAAACAAATGTTTTTTTGTTTTTTTTTTTTCAATTCATTTTAATTTTATGTTGGGCATTTAAGTAACGCAAGACCATTTTGAATGTTTCGTTTTTAAAATTGGATGAAATAAAATGGGACAAATAAGAAATCTGCGATTAAGTGACACCAGATAATCTGGATTTACATTTTTGCATTGCGTCTTGAACAATTTGGACATTCTCATTTTTAACCAGAGGGTGTTGCAGGATGATAATGGACGGAAGATTTAGGAACACTAGTATTAATATATAGATTACATTGCATCTTGAACAGTTTGGACTGTCTAATTTTTAACCAGATGGTGTTGCAGAATGATAACGGATGGAAGATTTAGGAACAAGTGTATTAATATATATATATATATATATATATATTTACCAACCCCTCCGCATAAGCAGGATGCGACACAAGGTCAATTTCTTAAGCAGAGTTCAACAGGTTTGACTTCAGAGTTTTCCTTCTCCAAGACCGGTTGCCTAACCAAGGTTAAAGAGCCCAGCCTGCCCTACTATTTACCCATAGCTGGAGGGAGAGTAGGATTCATACCTTTCCCAAGGGTATTAGCGCAAAGTGAAATGCAATTACCACATCCAGGATTTGAACTAGGGGCGACAAGTCCATTTCCCATGACTTTAACCATTATGCTACGCTCTTCCCATATATAGATCTTTATAACATGATTGAAAAATAACTGAAAACAATACAAATGTTAAAACTCACTTTCAAACAACAAATTATCTTTTACCTTTTTTAGAGCAAATGATGCAGTTTGTCCTCCTCGTACTTCTTTTACTGGCATGCGTTTTCTATGTATGCTTTTGATGACTATACTCTGAAATTGACCAAGTGAATCAGGTCCTAACATGATGGTGTCGTTCAATTTAATCAATCCACGTAAAAGAGTTCCCGATACTACAGTACCAACACCCTGGGAAAAAAATAATAAAATAAACAAAATCAAAACCAATGTTAAATTATAAAATATGAACAGTCAATAGTTTACATATTTCTGGACTTATTGTCTTCGTTTAGTGGCTTTTAAGACAATGTTTCTGAGGATAAATTCTCCAATCTTTAATAATTATTTAGTGTTATTGATTTTTAATATCATTGTTTTATTATCTATTGTATAAAAAAGCAATATGATGTGTAATTTTATATAGAAATCAATTAAAATAAAATGGAGTGCAATCTTTTTATACAAGTTCTTATTTAGTTTTGTTAGTCTAATATAATATCTCATTACATTAAAACTTAAATACTTGTGCCTAGAGGGTGCATATTTTTGCTAGTAATACTAATAATTTATACACATTCATGTGGTTTAAAATAACTATACAATTTTCTATATCTTTTGAGCTGATAACACAGTATCTAACTACATCAAAAGTAAGTAGGTAAAAAAAGTAAAGTCGTCCAGGTGGCCTAAAGTCAGTATCAGCCAGACAGCGAAGGAGTCTATCCCCTTTTCACTAGCACTAGACCAAGGAGATTATTTTGGCATCTGCGGTGGAGCGCCACACCTACCAACAGCTCCTCACTTTACCGCAAAGATCCCTGTGCTACTCATACGCTGAGTTGGCAAGGGCTGGTATCGAACCAGGAACCTTGTGGTTCCTAGCCTGACGCTCTACCGTAACCAGAAGGCCTATATGTTTATGCATGGGCAAGGTCAAAAACAGCCCTGGTTCATGTTGAGATCAAAGTAAGAACAAAAAAATATTGACAAAATACAGTACAAACAAGAAAGTCCTTTAATTGGTCTGTACATAAGCCAGAATGGTCTAATATATCCTGTACACCAAATTGAATTGGAAATATGAATATTTCATTTTGTTCAGTTTTACTTACTGGTACAGAGAAGGTATCATCAATCTGGAACTCAGCCGGTTCTGAAACATCATACTTATGTCGTGTTGATAAGAGATTGAGGAACATCTTGAGCAAGTCAAGGTTTTCACCGGTAACATTGGACACTTGGAAGATAGGACACATTCTGAAAACATGCAGTTAAAGACAAACTCAGTTATTATTTGACTTAAACTTATACAAATATAAGGCAACTTCATTGTTTATTAATATTAGAGGGATGCTGAGAGGTACGCGTCCTGCGTCCCTGACGCACAAAATCTTAAAGGAAGCAGTAAAATCATATCCATGCATCCTAGTGTTTTTTTTCTTTTTCTTCCCTCACCATTTCAAACTAACTGTAAATACTGTAATAAATAGTTTCTTAGAAATGAATTACACAGGATAGGTTACAAGGTAAGAGTTAGACGGCTTTAGTTGGGACCGATAAAATTTCTCGGGGACTCATTCAAAGCACTAAGTCAAAAAGCTATCAGCATCACTGATATTATAACCAAAAATATCAGGCATTTAACTATGTGGAGATTGAGTTCCTAAAACTTAACATGAATAGAAACCAATGTTTTTAAAATGCTTTTTGGTTCTTATCCACGTCTATCAAATCACTGTCTTTCCCTATTATTTCCCTTTGACATCATGGCATATATTAGATCTGACAGACATTTTATTTAGGTGTTTATAGATCATATAATATCCTTCATAACCAATGATACTTCAAATGATCTGTTCTTTACTTTTTTCTTTTTTTACTTAACAATCTTCTATATCCCTATACCATCACAGACTTTTTTTTTTCTTTTTTTTTTACATACAGATCATCTACATCATGTCACACCAGGGTCAATCCTACAAGAGTATTCTCCTAAAATTCACTGATAGTTATTTAGACAAAAGTATTTTTCCTGGAAAAAGTTGGAGTCTGAGAAAATGGTTTAATTGATCAATTGATATTGATGGCATGTCAAACCCATCTGGGATTATTTTATGCCTACAGGTTAGGAAATTGCATAAATTTACAATTTTAGCAGCATTCCCAGTTGATTTTTTTTATTTATTTGAGGTTATTGTTATTTAATCACATTAGTTATATACAGATCTATAAATGGAGTTCAAAACTATTTGAATTATGCAAATATCCCCAGTAGTTAAAAAGTTATGAGAATTTAAAACCTCAAAATTGGGGGTACAAAAGTGGACATGATTTTGTTAAAAAAATATGTCAAATCACAGACCAATTCAAAACAAAAAATTCGGTAATTTCTTCATGATTTCTTTATTTTGGAGAAATTTTGATAAAACTTGGCATTCTTATGTAAAATTCTATGTTCTTTCTGATTCTGTATGCAAATTATATGTATCTCCATGCTGAAACCCATTATGTAGAGAATAATAGGTATGGATATCAGCATTTTTCTTTTTTAAGTTTACCACAAGATTATTCAACATTTTTATTTTAATACTGCAGGTATACACATATTATTAATCTAAATAAATATATTACTGAACTTAAAGCCTGACCGGCTGGCCTGTGAAATATTCTATTTATGTTTTAATACTAGCTCATAAGTTCATTTTTTTCCAAAATTGAAAGTTTGACAAAAACCCTGATATTAAAAAAATATCAAAATTTCACACATTATATATCAAAATAATTCTGAGACTTCTTCTATTAAGGATATAGTGCTCTTTTTTTGCTTATCTTATACTTTTTGAGTGAACCTGTGTCAACTTTTGTTGGTAGTGGTTTCACTTCCAAAGGTCAGAGAAGAAAAAAACAACAAAAAAACCCAAAAAAACAACCTCCTCGCAGTTTAAAGTGTCTTCTAATTAAGTGTACAATTTCATATTTCGCTTTTTCAGCTGTTCGAAGCAAAATACCATTTCTAACTTTTAATGTTTTAACTTGGTGTAAAAAATAATTCGCTAGATAAAACACATACATATTTAAAAAGATTATTTTCTTTTCTTTCCAACCACATAAATATTTTTTAAGATTGAACCAGAAATACCCTGTTGGGAACCACTGATTTAGATAGACAATCCAGAGAGACATATGGGGGGTGCACTAAATACACCTGGCTTAAAGAACTAATTAATAAATAATGGCAAACCTTTCAAAATTCTATTTGTGGTTACCTCAAGTAGAATAGTTAGTGAGACCCTTGTGCTTCATGTCAGCTAATATTGAAAATTTGAACCCAAACGTCGTTAGTCTCAATTGCCACCTTTAAAAATAAAATTGTCCCATGTTGGGAACCAATGATTTCCTATGCAAAAATATATTAATGTAAAATTGTATATTAATTTTATATACATAAACAGAAATTTGTGTTTAAGATATTTCCTGATGTTCATGGACTATTAATGTTCGCAGAAACCACCATGTCATTCTCTGTGTGCACTTACAATATCCATCTAGTGTAGCTAGTCTATCTTTGGCTAGGGTCGAACTCAGACTAACCGTTTGCAGCCTGATATCTAGTGTAGTGGGACTGGTGTTTTCAACTATTAAGTACACAGGTTTGTTTATGTATTTTACGGTCACTGAGAGATCAAATTTTTTTTGTGAAGAAATCTTCCTTATGACATAATAGTTTTTCAGTTCGTATTTACATACCTCAATGTTTTTGGGAACCAATAGATAATTCCTCTAGTTCTCTGAAATAGTCTATTGTGCTTTTAACCTAAATCTTTTTTAATTATTTTTTTCCTATATTTCCAAGCAGACAGTGCTCAATCCAGACAGACATTGAGGGGGTGGGGACTAAATACAAGATGACCTGACTTGAAAAAAACAAAAAAACAAATTAATGAATAATAGCAAACCTTTCAGACGTGAAATTGGTTGCTGTACACACAACATCATCACTATTTTGCACTTGGACAGGAATCTTTCGACAACCAGGAGACTTGAGCAGACGTTGCAAAAGTTTCATGGTATCTTGCATCACATTTGGTGGGCACATATCAATCTTTGTGACCACAACAAACACAGGGACATTAAGGGCCAGCGCAAGACCTAAATGCTCTTTTGTCATGCCAATGACACCAGCATTAGCTCCAACCTAAAATGACACAAAAAAGAAAAAGAAAAATTAACAAAACAAAACAAATCTGTCTCCACAATGTTTGGTTTGGTTTGTTTTACGGCATATCAACCTCGGTGGGTCATTTAATGCCGACAAAGTTGTGAAATAAATTCATTCTTAATGCATAATACAATTTTGTTTATAAACTCATGTTTTTCAATTTAACCCATAGATGGGACCCTAACAGGTATTACCACTCCGGATCAGAGTGGACCAGGGAGCAATGGTGATGAAGGGGTGCTCCACATTCCCCAAACCTCCAAAATTGGAACCTCACATCAGATAGAGCTTAACGTCATTCCCAGGACATGTATGTCTCCACAATGTCAAATTATTACTATTATACATTGATGTATTCAGACTAATATCTTTATGTTTCATTATTTAAAGCAGGTTTCTCAATGTGATCTATATAAACCTCCTGGGGTCTATATAACAACTCAATGGAAGTGCGTTGGTGTAATGGTTAAAGTCATGGGAAATGGACTCGTCGACCAGAGTTCAAATCCTGGATGTGGTAATTGCATTTCACTTAGCGCTAATACCCTTGAGAAAGGTATGAATCCTACTCTCCCTCCAGCTATGGATAAATAGTAGAGCAGACTGGGCTCTTTAACCTTTGGTTAGGCAACTGGTCTAGGAGAAGGAAAACTCTGAATTCAAACCTGTTGAACTCCGCTTAAGAAATTGACCTTGTGTCACATCCTGCTCATGCGGAGGAGTTGGTAAATATATATACAACAACTCAGGGGGTCTGTTAAGTATTTAAAGATCTACAAGGGGTCTATGGAAAACTACTAAGCCTTCTTAGTAATTAGAAGAAATTAATTCCACAAGAATCCTGGAGAACATGCTCCTGTTGCTATGTTTTCAAAAGTTTAAACCCAATATTCATGAACTTATCAAAAGTTGTCAGCTTCACCCATCACATTAGGAAATATCCTTCCTTGGTAAGTTATTAAGTTAGCATTAAACATTTGCAGTTCTTTTTTTACATGTTCTCAAACTTAAGACCGTAGACCCCTACAAACATTTGATTGACTTATCATATACCCCAGTCCACCTTGCAGTTGTTTTGTTGCAAACAATTATGTAATTAATGAATTCTGCACAAACATTTATGTAAAACTGTTAATTGTAAACTAACCGTAAAATAAACAGTAAAGTAAGCATAACACTTTTTAAGATTGATACAATCAAAGATCACATCAAATCAAAAACCCGTTTGGCAAAAAAGCCTTCCAAAACTTTGATATCCCATTATGCAAAATTGATAAAATGAGACCATCTATGTATACATGTATAAAGGACAGTTGGTATTATGTATGTATGTCTGGAGGAAATAATTAATGACGAAGTAAATATATATACACATTAAATATCACCAGGGCTTGGTCTTTGAGCAAAAATGAAGAAGATTTGATTTATATTTGTGAAGATAATTAGAAAATAAAACTTAAAAAGTAACAGCATGGAATTTTTGCATTTGATATTTTAAATTGGAGATATTAATTTTTCTTTTCAGAGTGTCTGTCCACTTTTTTTTTTCCTGATGCCCCACCAGGCCGGATCAATGCAGGGTCTTTTTTTACATAAGGATTTTAAAGGGGCATCCTGCGAGGATCCTACTTGTGATTCAGTAATAATGGATATGCAAGATTAACTTTGCCCCCCCTCTACCCAGGCAATGCCGGGTAGCTGCTTCTAGTTCATATTAAAGCATGGTAATGCTATCCCAAGTATAAGTGATACCATTGGTGAGATAAAAGGAATTTCACAAAAAAGGACTTACCATAAGCATTGCAAAGTCTGGTGCATGGCCAGTCATACCAAACACTGTTGTTTTCAGATATTTTTCATGTCCAGCTAAATCAATGAATGTGATTACCTATATAAAAAGAAAGATATACTATAAAATGCTGTTATATACAATTAAGGACAGTAGTACAACATGCATTATCAGTAATGTGTTTAGCAAAGCAAAGACCTTACATGACATTGAATATCACTTTCATCCAATTTTCCACACATCTTGATTGTTTTTCTTTAGCCCAATTTAACCTGAACTATCTATATAAAGGAGTCATGTCCGTTTTGGTATATACTCAGAAAAGAGATGTCATTGAGCATTAAAATCATGCATACACTTTTATATGTTCATAAGAAAGAAAAGTAAAGTACAATATTTAGTTTTTGATTTTTACCAATTAAATGGTATAATTCAAGAATTAAAAATCAATCGATTTGTGGAACTCTTCACAGTTCTTCATAAGTAAGTACAAAAAGCACATACAACTTTTCAGTTTTTGTTAAGACCTGCCATATTTAGATATCAAATAGATTCCATAAACAAAATTTTGATTTAAATTTTTCGAAAATTAGTTTTGTAATTTAGCAATAATTGTAAAAAAAAAAAAAAAAAAAAGAATCAATTTTTGGAAAAATAGAATCAAACAAATAGAAGTTCATAATACCAAGCAAATATTTATTATAATTAAATTTTTAAGATCAATATGGAAATTAGCCTTCTCATTAACACTATAAACCACTATTTGGTTTTATATATATATATATATATATATATATATAATAAATGGAAATAAATCCAACAGTATGATTGAAAACAGATAGAAAAACAAATAATAGGATTACGCTGACAGATATCTGTTTCAACTTTTTCTAAAAACGGTCTTCCTCAATATAGTTGCTCTTGAGGAAGACCGTTTTTATAAAAGGTTGAAACATATCTGTCAGCGTAATACTATTATCATTTATATATATATATATATATATATATATATATATATAACATGCAATTATATTTATATATAGATAAGACCAATAATATTAATAATATAACATCATTAATAACTGGGATTTAAATAAAAAATAAAATCATGAAGAATGTGACAGTTTCGGTTAGATAGACACATTATCTCCATTATAATAAGTTTTATGAAGCCAGAATGTACAGTTATCAAAGAAAAAAGTGTTTTGCATCTTATCTGTTATTAGTTTATTTACTGCTAAAAAAAAAAAAATCTAAGGGAACATCCTCTAAGCTAATTCCATCACTTTTCCATGGGGAGTATTTCTTGAATACAAACAAAAGCCAAAAGTCTGGAGACTCACCTTTGAGGATTTTTCACAAATCTTTATCCAATCCAAGTTTCCATGTTCAGGCTTGTTGACAACATTTCCTGTGGCATCAAATCCGAGAATATCATTACCAACGCTGCTTGTTCGACCAGACACCATCTCGTGTTTATGTCTAAAGAGTTTCTGCCTAGCTATACCACGGCCATTATCAAGTTCCCCGTGGGTGAGGACACCAAGTAAGGTACTTTTGCCGGCATCTACATTACCAACAACTGCCACTCTGAAAAAAGTTAAAGAAGCATAAGGAAATATATCTAGACAGGTGCAGTGATGTTGATAGCTTTTTGGTTTAGTGCGTCCTGGGACGCACATATTTGCTTTGAATGAGTCCCTGGGAAAATTTATGGGTCCCAACTAAAGCCGTCTAATTTCTGCCTTGTAACCTATCCTGTAGTAATTCCTTTCTAAGAAACTATTTATTACAGTAATTAAGAAACTATGTATTTACAGTAAGCTTGAAATGGTGAGGGAAGAAAAAAGAAAAACACTGTAATGCATGGATACAATTTTACTGCATCCTTTTAGATTCTTAATACAAATAATTTGCACAGTTATACGGTTTCAAGTATTCCTATCTCCTACTAATAATTTTCAGATTTATTTGATCCATAGATGAGAACATAACAGGGTCAATGTGGACCTGGGTGTAATGCAGTGAGGCTGGTAGCTTTTGATTTAGTGCGTTCTGGGACGCACATATTTGCTTTGAATAAGTCCATGGGAAAATTTATAGGTCTCAACTAAAGCATCTAGCTCCTACCTTGTAACCTATCCTGTGTAATTCGTTTCAAAGAAACTATTGAAATGTATTGACAGTTAGCTTGAAATGGTGAGGGAAGAAAAAAGAAAAACACTGCAATGCATGGATACAATTTTACTGCGTCATTTTAGATTTTGGTGAGTTAGGGATGCAGGACGTGTACCTATCAATATCTCTGATAGATGCAACACAAATTCCCTGGCACCCACAGTTCCAAAGTCTTGAATGGATTAACTCTTAACATCCTGTTGAGAATTTTCTAAGTCCAGAGCCCCATTCCTATAAGGATTTATCAATGAATGGCTAAAGATGGCCTTTTCATTTAATGTTACTAGTTATTTCCCTTAGATCAAAGACTTCTTTAATATGTTTAATATTACATTTAAACAAAAGCTATCGTTTGGGTTAGATTGGAAAAATGAATGTGACTTCAGGCCTGGTGGAATGAGGCGGTATAGGACATTAAGAGTTAACAATCTTATTGGATCAATATAATAAGTAACGTGGCTTTTGATTCACTATTGTTCAATTTTCAGTATATTTCTTAGTTTTCTAGTAATCATTAGTTCCTTGAAATTCCTTTTTACACAAAATTTCAATAGTTTCTCCCTTTCGATTCCGATTGATTTTAATGGCAACTCAACCTGTCTGGGAAAATTTGATATGGAAATCAATCACTCTACACTTAATTAATTTTTAATAAATTAGGGATTATCTGCCCTTGGCAGCATGGGTCAAAATCGCCAATATACGATACTGGCGCCTAATTTGAATTCCATGACTAAGTCACTTATAGTTTTGAGCAGTTACCAGCGAGACGTCTAAATCTGGTCGCTACCAAAACCTCAAAAGGACGGGTTATCTCAGTTGGTAGAGCGTTTGGCTAAAAACCACAAGGTTCCTAGCTCGATACTGGCCCTTACCAACTCAGCGTATGAGTAGCACAGAGATCTGTGCGGTAAAGGAGCTGATGGTAGCTGTGGTGCTCCACATCAGGCGCAAAAACTTGGTCTAGTGCTAGTGAAAAGGGGATAGATCCCTCGTGATTGGCTGATACTGACTATAGACCACCCCGACGACTTCACTTTTACCTTTCTGAATATGTTTGTTTTTTATATTTTTAATTGTTGTTGTCTTCTTCATCCGAATTTAATATGTGGCCCAGCAAAAAAGATTATAGTATTCCTATCTCATACAAATTGTTCATAAAAGACTTCATAGACTCCAGCTTTTATACTCTCTAAATGTCTTGTCTAGGTACAAGAGATTAGTTACCAAACAGCATATCACAATTATACTTAAAGAATATTGTCTAATATCTGTGGATGCAACAGACAAGATTTTTTTGTCCATGTCACATAAAAGACGTGCATAGATATCTAGGAGTTAATATATCCAATTTACAGTGGTTTCAAATATAGCTCTTTCTAATCTATTAATAATAGAGATTATCTGTATTTCTGTCTGTAACAAAAACTATGTCATTGCTCTATGCACAGCTTACGTCACAATATTCTTATGCTACATACACCCAAAATTTGAGTAAGCAATTTTAAAAATTGTTTTTTTACTCCGTCCTTTTTTTTTTTTTTTTTTTTTTACAGTAACAAGAAGTTAACTAAAAAGTTTACAAATAAATAAATACCTACGATTTTGTGCAAAACTGATGTAGAAAATATTCAAAATAATTGTTTGATTATTACATGCACACATTTTATTTGAGAGGTACAGGCTCAGTTTTCATTTCAAATTGTCTTTTTTTTTTTTTACCCCTTTAATAAATATGAGGATTTTGCTTACTTATGATACAAACCCTCTGACATTGAATTTTTAACTCCCACCCTCTCAGGCAATGTCTTTCAAAAATTAATTTTTACGACGCCCCAAGAGGGTGTTTTCTGTTGCT
Organism: Doryteuthis pealeii; assembly: GCA_023376005.1. Taxonomy (NCBI): domain Eukaryota; kingdom Metazoa; phylum Mollusca; class Cephalopoda; order Myopsida; family Loliginidae; genus Doryteuthis; species Doryteuthis pealeii. Next base: position 105,911,257 of record CM042142.1, on the reverse strand, counting down.
AGTAGTAGTTATTTATTAAGCTTAGCTTAGCTTACATGTGGCACAAGGCCAGGAGTATGATGCACCCAGTGAAAATCAAACATTCTTTTAAAGTAGTTTAACTCTTTGCCTACTTTAAACCGCTCACAGTGGCTCTCCACCACTATGCATAACACACCCAATCAAATTACAGAAACTGATGGTTAGTTCATTATAATTGAGCAGAGGACCCAGATTACAATAATAATGTCTTTATTTGAATAGAATGAATTCTGAGGTGAATAGATAGTGAACTTTGGAATATCTCATCATACAGGTAAAAAAATACTAAGAAAATTTGGGGTTATTTCCTATAAGTCTAACATGATCAAAGGGGAACCACTCTTGACTGATAATTATTTATTGATCTACTAGGAAAAAAGAAGATAGGGTTAGGGTTAGTTTAATGGGAAAATAAATAATTTATCAGTCAAGAGTGGTCCCCTTTGATCATGCTAGACCAAATTTGGTACAGCCATACAGAAAATTTGGTTGGTTGGTTATTTTGTTTTCGGATCATTTAAAGCCAAATCAAGTCATTTTGATAGTTGGATTTACTTACAAAACCTGCTATTGCCTAAATGGTCACCCATCTAAGTAGTGAACAGGCTCATTGCCGCTTAACTTCAGTGATCTAACGGGAACCTTTACGTGACTTTACTGTAAGCGAGAAAATTTGTTAGGCAAAGAGTTGAACATAGAAACATATTTACAGTCAAATAACCTTTTTTTTATAATTAAAAATGATTTAATTAAAAATGCTATAAAGGATAAAAGTTATTGAAAAATATGCCTAGAGGTAATTAATGCTTTATTAAACAATAAAATGTGACTTTTGTTTACTAATATTATTTTCAGAATATAAATATTGTTTAGTATAATGAAACTGTCAATTATGAAAAACTTCAATTGTTTTCAATCCAACACAAACATTTCACGTTTGATTGTTTAATAATCCATTTTAAATACATTTCTATTGTTTGTCAAAATTGGGCTTCTATTATTCTGCTAATACTAACTACTACTACTACTACTAGAAATGTAAATCTGAACATTTTATATTAAAATTATACTTTAAAGAAATTAATGCAAATGTTACATAATTCGTGGGTAGCCTACAAATTATGTCTAAGTGTAGTTAGATTTTGAATTAAAATTCGTTGAAAATCAAAATTGGAGGGGGTTATATTATTGATAGGTAAATACCTTTATTTGACCCCTCGACTTCTGCCAATGGAAGGCATGAGAACAGAAATTAGGCATGAGATAGTTTTAGAGTGGATGTGACAGATTTCAGAGCGAGCGGACTTGAAAGTCGCTTGCTCTGATGTCACTCTCAGTCTGCGCCGGATGATCATGGGCTGGGTTATTGAAATAAAGCCTTATCAGAAAACAACCAAGTCTTGTTAATTGATTATTAAAAACAAGAAATGACCAGTCCAACAAGAAAGAAGAACCAACCCTTAACAGAAAGCCCTGAAGAGAAGTCACCCTGAAGAAGATAGCGGTCAAGTTAGAAGCAGGAAGCAGAATGTAAGAAATGAAGAACCATCATGTCATTCCCTTCCCCCATCTATGTGTGTATCTCTTCTCATTGATTATATACATTTGAGTAAAGGGTATATAAACAAACAAAAAAAAAATGGGCCATAATGACCTTTAGGCACTCTTTTGTGATCTCATTTCTTAAGGACATGATTTCATTTACACTGTCAAAATCCAGTTGTTAGGGTCAGGGGTTAGTTTATAACTAAAAAAAAAAAAAAAAAAAAGAAAACTAAAAATCATCTGTTAACAAACAACCGGATTTTGACGGTGTGAATGAAAAACATGTCCTTATGAATCGAGATTCAAAAGGGGTGCCTAAAAGGTCATATGGTCAAAAAAAAAAAAAAAAAAAAAAAAAAAAAAAAAAAATACAAACCTTATTCCATAAAATCCTCTTGGGCCACTTTCTTTCTGAGTAGAAATTCAGCAAACTTTTCCTTCTTCTGCTATCCTTTCTTTCTTCAAGTGCACACATTCAAGGACTAATGATTGGCTGATACTTGTAAGGTGGCTATAGATGCTTGCAGATCATCTTCTTTCAAACTGGTTTGTCACCCTCTGGAAAAAATAAAAAAAAAAGAGGGTAGTGGGTGTTTATTCTCACTCTTTCTCTTCTCATATATATATAGATATAATATTATAATAATATATATTAAAAGGACAGTTGAGGGTGTGTGTATGTATGTCTGGAGGAAGACTACAAAAATAAAACAATTAACAACAAAGTAATATATTCACATTAAATATCACCAGTTCTTAACTTTTGTGACACAAAAAATAATTAAAAACAAAAATTTGAACACACAAAAATCTAAAGGACGCAGTAAAATCATATCCTGGGCATCCCAGTGTTTTCTTTTTTTTTTCCCTCACCATTTCAAGCTAATACATTTTAATAATTTCTTAGAAACGATTTACATAGGATACATTACGGTAGGAGTTAGCCAGACTTTAGTTAGGCTTCCCTAGATCATAAAATAAAAATCCTACAATTTATTGGAAACTTTAGTTGGGACCCATAAACTTTTCCTGTCCTGGGGACGCATTCAAAGCAAAAATATGTAGTCCCAAGGAATAATGCAATAAATCAAAAAAAGCTTCAGCATCACTGAAACATAGAATCCACAATTTTCCCAGATCATAAAAAATAAACTACCTACAATTTATTGAGAAAACTTTAGTTGGGACTATTTTAAATTTTCCTGGGGACTCATTCAAAGCAAATATAGGCGTCCCCCTGATGCACTAAATCAAAAAAAAGCTTAGCAATCACTGAAATCTAAAAAGGGTATTTCATTTAGAGATATCAAAGATTCAAATTTTATATGAATTCGTGAGAGGAGAAATTAATCATTATTATATATATTCAGCAAGAAATATATTTTTGACTAGTGGAATAAGTGTTGATTAAAGTGTTTAATTTATTACATGGCTTTGTAATTTCTAAAGGTCAAATAGTAACAATATAATTGGTTGAGTGGAAGAGAAGACAACTCATATCACAAAAGGACAATAATTTAGAAAGAATTAAATTGAATAACAAGTATCACTAAGCATAAAGTGAATGGTAACAATTTAACCCCCCAAGAATTGAAAATAAAGAGTTTGGTTCGAAATTCTTGAGTCATTGACTAGGAGAGAAAACTGATGAAACTAGTCGAAACACTGGCAATAATGATTTCAGCATTTAAATACTCTAAAGAAAAAATATAACTTTCTATTATGTTTTATTATTTTATCATTGACAAGTTGATTTGGCGAGTTTCATAGTGTGGCGTCCTGGTGGCCTAGGGTAGAGTCTCTGACCCTGCACTCCGGTTCAATCTCTGTCTTTTTGCATCCCCTCTACCCAGGACACCAGGTAGCTACTTCTAGTGTGCACTAAGGGCCGCGGTTTAGCTAGTTTGGTGACAAACCGCCCATTGGAATTGCCAAGGTCCTGGCTTCGATACTGGCCCTCACAAAACAGCGGTATGAGTACACACAACAGGTTGGGACAGATCATATAGGTGCTAGCTTTGATTAGACCAGCCAATGATCAGAGAGGGCCTTCTCCTGATCCCCACAGCTAGCCTCGGGTAGGTAAGGGTCAAAGTGGAGTGTTGCATGTCATGGACTGCACAAAACCCAAGAGTCCACTCCCCAAGCATCACGGGGTTCCAGCAGTAACTAATAGAACTGCTGTTGAACTGTCCGCTGTGTCTGCTAAATAATGATAATTTTTTTCCCTAATCCCACCAGCCAGAATAAACCATAAATCATCTAAACCATGGGGAGCCACACACAAAAAACTCATTATCAAATAAAGCTTTGGTCGCTATCATCATTTCTCTATACAAAAACAATAAAGTCACGCTCACCATCTCAGGGGTGGGTAGTGAGTGAGTGTAAATATTCAGTTGGTCCCAGGAGGTCTTCTCTCCCCTCTAAGGCATCTAGTCAATATATTGGAACCTGTAAACTTCGCGCATAAATTAGGCAAAGTTTTTCTCAGCAATTAACAAGACAGACCAGTGAAATTGATTCCACATATTAAGTCGAGGATGTGAAATGCGAATACCAAATACAGTCTTAAGAAAATTAATATACCATTTACACTTAAATGCAAAGGCTGGTTTAGGCTCACAGTTATAGGTAGGCAACACGAGCAGTTTTTGTTCATTGGGGACATTGGCAAAGTCCCAGCCTTAATTGGATTAAATTGCAATTTCTCTGAGTATTACTGGTCAAACTTTAAAATATTTTATGGTTGGAACAGAAATAAATAACTTTGTAAGATAGTATTTTTATGTGTTTATCCAATTGTGTTATTGTTTACAGCGAGTTAAAACGGTATTTTGCTTCAACAACAAGCCGGAAATTCGTAATAGGGTTTTTTTCCCCAGAGTAAATTTTACAATGGAGATTTATCGTAAAATCAAAGTGGCGTACTACTTGTTTATCAATATCTTGAACATTTTCAACCTAATTAGAGCCACACGAACCCAGGTCGGGGATAGACCTTAAAATCAACAGAAATTGTTTTTTTCTTTTCAGACCTTTACGAAGCAAAAATCTGATAGAGAAAAGTTACCAGATATCTTCTTCAAAAGTATAACAGATCGAGAAAAAAAAAAAACACTATATCACTAATAGAAGGATTCTCCAGAATTACTTTCATATATAGACAGGTGATATACGTGACTGGCTAATCATCAGGGTTTAAAAGGTATTTTTAAGTTCAAAGTGTGTTATATATTAGAATTAATACTATATATATGCAGTATTAAATATGAAAATGTTGAATAAATCTTGTGTAAACTTTAACAAAACAAACAAAAAAAAAAACTGCTTAATCGGTACACCTGCATCGCCTTCCTCTTATTCTGCTAAAAATAAATGGGTTAACCGCGTGCGAAGATATATAGGATATACAAACATACAATTTGAGTGAAGAATCTCAGAAACAACATACAAGATTTTATAACTTAAGAATGCTAAGTTTTATCAAAATTGCTTACTTTTACCAAAAATGAAGAAATGGATGATGAATTTCTCTTGTTTTGATTGGTCTGTGAAGTTGGACATTTTTTTAATCAAAATCATGATGTCCAACTTTCACATTTACCATAAACCAGCTTTAAAACCTATTAATACCTTTTAACAATTAGTACTAACCCAAACACAAAACCCACCGAGAAAGATATCGACACCAGAACAACCCCAGTATTGGTAAACGCCAAACCTCGAGACGGATAACGAACGATCCCCCCCTCGTCGGCTTCTCACCATTACCTCAACAAAAAATACCAAAGAAATATACCAAAAACACACCATACTGCAAGGGAGTCTAAACAACACACAAAACCCTTAGCTTATTTACACCACACCGAGTCCTCCCTACAAACCAACCTACCAAAAAAAAAAACCACCAACCCAATTTCAGGACTTTATCTCATACTTTGAAGTAAAACCTGGGGGATCATTACAATAATTTCAATACAGTGCGTTCTGACTTCATTTCTCATTTACAACAAGCTCTAATAATTAACAGTTACATGAGAAAATATAGCAAGGAATAACCTCAAATTAAAAAAAAAATCAAGCTGGGGAATGCTTAGGTGTTAAGAGAGAAGCGTCCAGACTTTCAACAGGAGTACGTGCAGAGGATTTTACGTACAGATAACTTTCACTAGAAGTCAAAACGAGGTTTCCTTGGGTTATAACCAGCCCTCAACGCAACTCAGGTATATGAGGATTTACGCGGCACAGGGTGAATATTCTCTTGTGCGGTAACATCGAGGGAGGGAGGAGTACCTGGACAAATGGTTAGGTTGGGAGGTCATCCTTGTGTGGATGTGGTCGGGTGTGTCAGCGACCTTACGCGCGACGCCAAGACACCGAAAAAAAATTATAAGAAGTCGGATCTCGCGTGTCACAGGAGGTTGGTGCGTATGGCAGTACTATGATGAATGAAGTGAGTGAAAGGAAATTGAGGGATGAACCTCGCTGCTTTTCCTTCCCAGTTAACTTGGGTCCGTGGGCTGTGGGCATAGCGTGACTCAGGGGTGAGATTATATGTTTTACATTTACTTTTTATTAATATGACTCTTTATAATAATTGCAGTTGTGTTCCAACAAAAACAACTAGGTGAAGCCACTGGCCGGGCCAGTGGGCCACATGAAAGAAACATTTTTGTTTGGTGTTGGTCAGGTGGTAGGGGTCTCAGGCAAGGCAAAATGATAAAAAAAAAATATTTAAGTCATTAAAACATATCACGTTTAAGGGTGACGGGAATTTTTTTTGTTTTTTTTTTTTTTTTTTTTTTTTTTTTTTTTTTTTTTTTTTTTTTTGTTTGTTTTTTTTTTTTTTTTTTTTTTTTTTTTTTTTTTTTTTTTTTTTTTTTTTTTTTTTTTTATATTTTTTTTTTTTTTTTTTTTTTTTTTTTTTTTTTTTTTGGGGGAGGGTGGGGGGGTGGTGTCCCATCCATCAGTGTTAAAATAGGAAAATCAAGAGGGAATTCAATAAGGTAAGAAAAAAAAAATAAAGATTAAGGAAAGCGCACTGCTTTTTAATGTTAACAAATTTAAATTTCTTAACCATCATTTTATCAATAATTCAATCTTTTTTTTTTTTTTTTTTTTTTTTTTTTTTTTTTCTTAAACTCTTAACATCCTGTTGAGGATTCTCTCTTCCGTGAGCCACTCGCATTTGGTATAATAGGATTTATCAGGAAAATAGTAAAATGGCTTTTCATTTCAGAGTCCTGTACTCCTGAGTACATCAAAAAACTAATATATTTAAATATACATTTAAAACACTAATAGATGTTTGAAATCATGTAAGATGTTGGGGGGGGTAAGCGATTTTAGGAAAATTGGTAATGTGACTCCTATGCCTGGGTGGATGAGGGGTGGTATAGGATGTTAAGAGTTGTTTTAAATTTGGTTCTTGGGCAGTTTTAAGGGGACCAAGTTCCGCCATGCTATTATGTTGAATTTATGATATTTACCTTACTGCGGCAGGATATGATTCGTATGCGGAGATACGCCTTACGCTTTCCAATGTTGATTNATATCCATGCATCCAATGTTTTTCTTTTTTCTTCCCTCACCATTTCAAGCTAACTGTAAATACTTAATAAAATAGTTTTCTTAGAAATGAATTACATAGGATAGGTTACAATCGTAAGATTAGACGCTTAGTTGGACCGATAAAATTTCTCAGGACTCATTCGAAAGCAACTAATCAAAGAGCTATCGCATCACTGATTATAACCAAAAAATATCAGGCATTTAATGTGTGAGATTGAGTTCCTAAACCTTAACATGAATAGAAACCAAGTTTTGAAATGCCTTCTTGGTTTCTTATCCGTGGTATATCAAACACTGTCTCCCCATTATTTCCCTTTAATATCATGTAATATTAGATCTGGACAGAATTTTATTTAGTGTTTTAGATCATATAATATCCCTCATAACCAATGATACTTCAAATGATCGTTTATACTTTTTCTTTTTACTTAATCTTTTATACCTTATACCATCACAGACTTTTTTTTTTTTTTTTTTTTTTTTTTTTTTTACATACAGATCATCTACATTCCATGTCACACCAGGTCCAAATCCTACAAAGAGTATTCTGTCTTGGAAATTCACTGATTAGTTATTTTGGACAAAAATATTTTTTCCTGGAGGGAAGTTTGGAGGTCTGAGAAAATGGTTTGATTGATTTCAATTGATTATTGATGGCATGTTCAAACCCATTCTGGGGTAATTTTATGCCAACAGTAGTGGAAATTAGCATAAATTTACATTTTTAGCAGCATTCCCAGTTTGATTTTTTTTTATTTTGAGGTTATTGTTATTTAACATATTAGTTATAACAGATCTATAAAATGGAGTTAAAAACTATTGAATTATGCAATATCCCCAGTAGTTTTAAAAGTTAATGAACAATTTAAACCCCAAAATTGGGGTACCAAAACGTGGACATGATTTGTTAAAAAAATATGTCAAATCACAGACCAATTCAAAACAAGAAATTCAAACTTATTTCTTCAAACATTTCTTATATTTGAGAGCAATTTTTATAAAACTTGGCATTTCTATGTTAAAATTCTATTCCTTTCTGATTCTGTATGCAAAATTATATGTATCTCCATTGTTTGAAACCCATTATTTAGAAGAATAAGCAGGTACGGGTATCAGCATTTTTTCTTTTTTTAAGTTACCACAAGATATCAACTTTTTTTTATTTTAATACTGCATGATACACATTATTATTATAATCTAAATAAATTAATTTACTGGAACTTTAAAAAGCCTGAACGGCTGGCCTGTGGAAATGTTCTATTATGTTTTTAATACCTAGGCTCATAGTTCATTTTTTTCCAAAATTGAAAATTGAACAAAAGACCCCGATATTAAAAAAAAATTATTCAAAAATTTCACACCATTATATATCAAAATATTCTGAGGGAACTTCTCTATTAAGACTTATAGTGCTCTTTTTTTGCTTATCTTATACTTTTGAATGAACCTGCGTCAACTTTTGTGGTAGAGGTTTTTCACTTTCCAAAGGTCAGAGAAGAAAAAAAACAACAAAAAAAAACCCCAAAAAACAAACTCCTCCAGTTTAAAGTGTCTTCTAATTAAGTGTACAATTTCATATTTCGCTTTTTCAGCTTGTTCGAAGCAAAATACCATTTCTAACTTTTAATTTTTAACTTGGTGAAAAAATAATTTCGCTAGATAAAAACACATAATATTTAAAAAGATTATTTTCTTTTCTTCCCAAAACCACAAAATTAGTTTTAAGATTGAACCAGAAATAACCCTTGTTGGGAACCAGCTGATTTAGATAGACAATCCAGAGAGGACATATGGGGTGCACTAAATACACCTGGCTTAAAAAGACATTAATGAATAATGACCAAACCTTTCCAAAATTCTATTTGAGGCTTACCTCAAGTAGGTTTACAATGTTTGGGGGTTTTTTTTTGGGCATCTAAAAAAGGCGGAACCAATAGATAAAATTCCCTCCTAGGTTCTCTGAAATGTCTATTGTGCTTTCAACCTAAATCTTTTTTTACCTATATTTTTTTCTATATATATATTTAGTTGATAATATGGGTTATTTTATTATTTCCAAGCAGACAGTGCTTCAATCCAGACAGACATTGAGGGGACGTGGGCTGGACTAAATACAAGAATGACCTGACTCAAAAAAAAAACAAAAAAAAAAACAAATTAATGTAATAATAGCAACCTTTTCAGAGTGAAATTGGTGCTGTACACACAACATCATCACTATTTTGCACTTGGACAGGAATCTTTCGACAACCAGGAGGACTGAGCAGACGTTGCAAAAGTTTCATGGTATCTTGCATCACATTTGTCCTGTGGGCAACATATCAAATCTTTGTGACCACAACAAACCACAAGGGAATTAAGGAGCCAGCGGCAAAGACCTAAATGCTCTTTGTCATGCCAATGACACCAGCATTAGCTCCAACCTAAAATGACACAAAAAAGAAAAAAGAAAAATTAACGAAAACAAAACAAGTCTCCACAATGTTTGGTTTGGTTTTTTACGGCATATCAACCTTCGGTGGGCGTCATTAATGCCGACAAAGTTGGAAATAAATTCATCTTAATTGCATAATACAATTTTGTTTATAAACTCATGTTTTTTCTATTCAACCCCATAATGGGACCCTAACAGGGTTTTACTACCACTCCGGGTCAGAGTGGACCAGGGAGCAATTGCGTGATGAAGGGTGCTCCACATTCCCCATACCTCCAACATCAGATAGAGCTTAACGTCATTCCAGGACATGTATGTTCTCCACCAATGTCAAATTATTTTACTTTATACCATTGGTGTATTCAGACTAATATCTTTGTTGGTCATTATTTAAAGTTCTCAATGTGATCTACATAAAAACCCCCTGGGGTCCATAACAACTCAATGGAAAGTGCGTTGGTTTGTAATGGTTAAAAGTCATGGGAAAATGACTCGTCAAACCGAGTTCAAATCCTGAATGTGTAATTGCATTTCACTTAGCGCTAATCCCTTGGGAAAAGGTTATAAATTCCTACTCTCCCTCCAGCTATGGAAAATAGTAAGCAGACTGGGCTCTTTAAACTGGTTAGGCAACTGGTCTAGGAGAAGGGAAAACTCTGAATTCAAACCTATTGAACTCTGCTTAAGAAATTTGAACCTTGTGTCACATTTCCTGCTTCCATGCGGAGGGGGTTGTTAATAATATACAACAACTCAGGCGGGTCTGTTAAGTATTTAAAGATCTACCAAGGGTTTCTATGGGAAAAACTACCTAAGCCTTCTTAGTTAATTAGGGAAGAAATTAATTCCACAAGAATCCTGGAGAACATGCTTCCTGTGATATATTTTTCAAAAGTTTAAACCCAATTATTCATGAACTTATCAAAAGTCGTCAGCTTCACCATTCACATTAGGAAACCTTCTTCCTTGATAAGTTTATTAAAGTAGCATCTAAACATTTGCAGTTCTTTTTTTACATGTTCTCAAACTTAAGTCCAGTAGACCCCTACAAACATTTGATTGACCTATCATATATTTCCAGTCCACCTTGCAATTGTTGTTTGCAAACATTATGTAATTAATTGAACTCTGCACAAACGTTATGTAAACTGTTAATTATAAAACAACCGTAAAATAAACAGTAAATTAAGCATAACACTTTTTAAGAACATTACAATCAAGATTCACATCAAATCAAAAAACCCGTTTGGCCAAAAAAGCCTTTCCAAAACTTTGACATCCCCCTATGCCCAAAAATTGACAAAATTGAAACCATCTATCTATACATATATTAAAGGACAGTTGGTTATGGTTTTATGGGGGGTTTTTTTCTTTGGAGAAATGATTAATGACAAAGTAAATATATATACACCATTAAATATCACCAGCGGCTTGTCTTTGAGAAAAAATGAAGAAGATTTGATTTATATTTGTGAAGGATAATTAGAAAATAAAAACTTAAAAAGTAACAGCCATTGGGTTTTGCATTTGAATATTTAAATTGGAGATATTAAATTTTCTTTTCAGAGTGTCCGTCCACTTTTCTTTTTTCTGATGCCCCCACCAGGCCGGATATCATGCAAGGTCTTTTTTTACATAAGGATTTTAAAGGGGCATCCGCGAGGATCCTACTTGTGATTCAGTATAATGGATCTACAAGAATTAACTTCCCCCCCCCCGCCTCTACCAGGTAATATGCCAGTAGCCGCTTCTAGTTCATATTAGCATGCGTGATGGCTATCCCAAGTATAAGTGATACCATTTGGTGAGATAAAAGGAAATTTACTCAAAAAAAGGACTTACCTATAAGCATTGCAAAAAGTCTTGGTGCTTGGCCAGTTATCCAAACACTGTTGTTTCAGATATTTCTTTCATGGTCCCAGCTAAATCAATGAATGTTGGAAGATTACCTTATATAAAAAGAAGAAGATTATAACATAAATTGCTGTTTATATACAATTAAGACAGTATAGTACAATATTGCATTATCAGTATGTGTTTAGCAAAGACCTTATTAGACATTTGAATATCACATTCATCCAATTTTCCACCATTCTTGATTGTTTTTCTTTAGCTTACTTTAACCTGAACTATGTATTAAAAGGAGTCATAGTCTGTTTTGTTATTATTACTCAGAAAAGAGATGTCATTGAGCATTAAAATCGTGCATATACACTTTTTATATGTTCATAAGAAAGAAAAGTAAAGTACAATATTTAGTTTTTTGATTTTACCAAATTAAATGGTATAATTCAAAGAATTAAAAATCATCGATTTGTTGGAACTCTTTCACGTTCTTCATAAGTAAGACAAAAAGCACATAAACAACTTTTCAGTTTTTGTTAAGGACCTGCCATATTTAGATATCAAATAATTCCATAAACAAAATTTTGATTTAAATATTTTCGAAAATTTAGTTTTGTAATTTTAGATAATTGTTAAAAAAAAAAAGAAAAAAAAGAATCAAATTTTTGGAAAAATAGAACCAAAACAAATAGAAAGTTCATAATACCAAGCAAATATTTATTAGAATTAAAATTTTTTAAGATCAATATGGAAATTTAGGCCTTCATTAACACTAATTTAACCCACTATTTGGTTTATAAAATATATATAGATATATATATATATATATATATATAAATAAATGGAAATAAATCCATCAGTATGATTGAAAACAGATAGAAAAACAAAAATGGATTACGCTGACAGAATATTCTGTTTCAACTTTTTCTTAAAAACGGTCTTCCTCAAGTATTAGTTGCTTCTTTAGGAAGACCGCTTTTTATAAAGGGTCAAACATATCTGTCAGCGTATACTATTATCATATATATTATATACTAAATAAACATGCAATTATATTTTATATTATTAGATAAGACCAATAATATGTATAATATAACAATCTTAATAACTGGGATTTAAATAAAAAAATAAAATCATGAAGAATGTGACAAGTTTCGGTTAAAATAGACACATTATCTCCATTAATTAATAAGATTTTATGAAGCCAGAATGTACAGTTATTAAAAAAAGTTGTTTTGCATCTTATCTGTTTATTAGTTTATTTTATTGCTAAATAAAAAAAAAAAAAATCTAAGCTGAACATCCTCTAAGCAATTCCATCACTTTTCCATGGGAGATTTTCTGAATACAACAAAAGGCAAAAGTCTGGAGACTTCACCTTGAGGATTTTTTCACAATCTTTATCCAATTCCAAGTTTTCCATGTTCAGGGCTTGTTGACAAACATTTATCCTGTGGCATCAAATCCGAGAATATCATTACCAACGGTGCTTTGTTCGACCAGACAACCATCTCGTGTTTATGTCTAAAGAGTTTCTGCCTAGCATACCACGGCCATTATTCAAGTTCCCGTGGGTAGGACACCAAGTAAGGTACTTTTGCCGGCATCTACATTACCAAACAACTGCCACTCTGAAAAAAAAGTTAAAGAAGCCATAAGGAAATAATCTAGACAGATCAGTGATGTGATAGCTTTTGTTAGTGCGTACCTGGGACGCACATTATTTTGCTTTGAATGAAGTCCCTGGGAAAATTTATGTGCGTCCCAACTTAAAGCCGTCTAATTTCTGGCCTTGTAACCTATCTGTAGTAAACTCCTTTCTAAAAACTATTTTATTACAGTAATTAAGAAGAAACTATGTATTTACAGTAAGCTTGAAATTGGTGAGGGGAAGAAAAAAGAAAAACACTGCAATGCAATGGAATACAACTTTTACTGCATCCTTTTAGAATTCTTTAATACAAATAATTATTGCACAGCTTATTTACAAGTTTCAAGTTTTCCTATCTTCATACTAATAATTTTCAGGTTTATTTTGATCTCCATAGATGAAACAGGAGTCAATGTGGACCCTGGGCTGTAACAGTCGTGATGCTGATAGCTTAGATTTAGTGCGTCCTGGAGCACATATTTGCTTTGAATGAGTCCATTGTTAGGAAAATTATTAAGGCTCACTAAAGCCATTTCTAACTCCTACCTCTGAACCTATCCTGTGGTACATTCGTTTCAAAGAAACTAATTTAAATGTATTTACAGTTAGCTTGAAATGGTGAGGAAGAAAAAGAAAAACACTGCAATGCATGGATACCCAATTTACTACTGCGTCTTTTAGATTTGAGAGTATAGGGATTGCAGGACGTGACCTATCAGCATCTCTGATAGATTGCACAACCACAAATTCCCTTGGTACCCACAGTTATCCAAAGTCTTGAAGGATTAACTCTTAACATCCGTTGAAAATTTTCTAAGATCCAGAGCCCCATTCCTATAAGGCATTTATCAATGAATGGCTAAAGAATGGCCTTTTTATTTATGTTTACTAGTTATTCCCTTAGATCAAAGACTTCTTTAATATGTAATATTTACATTTAAACAACGGCTATTATTTGGGGTTAGATTGGAAAAAGAAATATGTGACTCGGTCCTTGGTGGAATGAGCGGCGGTATTAGGACCATTAAAGAGGTAACAATCTATTCTGGATCAATATAATAAGTAACGGGCTTTTTTTTCCACTATTGTTTTCAATTCTTCAGTATATTTCTTAGTTTTCTTAGTAATCATTAGTTCCTTGAAATTCCTTTTTCACAAAATTTCAAAGTTTCTCCCCTTTCGATTCTGATTGATTTAATTGGCAAACTCAAACCTGTCTGGGAAAATTTGACTATGAAAATCAATCACTCTACACTTAATTAATTTTTAAAATAACATTAGGATTATCTGCCCTTGGCAGCCAATGGGTCAACATACGCCAATATACGATACTGGCGACCTAATTGAAATTCCGATGACTAGTCACTTATAGTTTTGAGGCCAGTTTACCAGCGAGGTCTAAAATCTGGGTCGCTACCAAAACTCAAAAGGACGGGATTCTCAGTTGTAGAGCGTTTGGCTAAAAACCACAGGTTCTAGCTCGATACTGGCGATCTTACCAACTCAGCGTATGATAGCACAGAGATCTGTGCTGTAAAGGAAGCTGATGGTAGCTGTGCGTGCTCCACATCAGGCGCAAAAACTTGGTCTAGCGCTAGGTGAAAAGGGGATAGATTCCCCTCGTTTGATTGGCGGCGGATACTGACTATAGACCACCCCGACGACTTCACTTTTACCTTTCTGAATATAGTTTTTTTTTATTATTTTCAATTGTTGTTGTCTTTCTTCATGCCGAATTTATCATTGGCCCAGCAAAAAAGATTTATAGTAATTCCATTATCTCATAGAAATTGTCATAAACAGACTTCATAGACTCCAGCTTTTATACTCATCTAAAATGTCTGCTCTAGGTACAAGAGCATTATTACCAAAACAGCATATCACAATTATACTTTAAAGAATATTGTCTAATATCTGTGGATGCAACAGACAAGGATTTTTTTGTCCATGTCACATAAAAGACGTGCATAGAATATCTAGGAGTTAATTATATCCAATTTACAGTGGTTTCAAATTATAGCTCTTTCTAATCTTTATTAATAATAGAGATTATCTGTATTTCTGTCTGTAACAAAAACTATGTCATTGCTCTACGTCACAATATTCTTATTTGCTACATACACCCAAAATTGAGTAAGCAATTTTAAAAATTGTTTTTTTACTCTCTGTCCTCTTTTTTTATTTTTTTTTATACAGTAACAAGACAAGTTAACTAAAAAAGTTTACAATACAATAAATACCTACGATTTTGGCAAAACTGATGTAGAAAATATTCAAAATAATTGTTTGATTATTACATGCACACATTTTATTGAGAGGTACAGGCTCAGTTTTCAATTTCAAATTGTTTACTTCTTTTTTTTTTACCCCTTTAATAAATATGGAGGATTTGCTTACTTATGATACGAAACCTCTGACATTGAAATTTTTAACTCCCACCCTCTCAGGCAATGTCTTTTCAAAAATTAATTTTTTACGACGCCCCAAGAGGGTGTTTTCTGTTGCTAGTAGTAGTTATTTATTTAGCTTAGCTAGCTTTACATGTGGCACAAGGCCAGGAGTATGATGCACCCAGTGAAAAATCAAACATTCTTTTAAGAGTAGTTTAACTCTTTGCCTACTTAAACCGCTCACAGTGAGCTCTCACACCCATTATGCCATAACCACACCCAATCAAATTAACAGAAACTGATGGTTAGTTCATTATAATCGAGCAGAAAGGACCCAGATTTACAATAAATAAATGTCTTTATTTGGAATAGAATGATTTTCTGAGGTGAATAGATTACTGAACTTTGGAATATCTCATCATACAGGTAAAAAAAATACTAAGAAAATTTGGGTTATTTCCTATAAGTCTAACATGATCAAAGGGGAACGACTCTTGACTGATAGATTATTTATTGATTTACTAGGAAAAAGAGAAGACGGGGTTAGGGTTAGGTTAGTTTAATGGGAAAATAAATAATTTAATCAGTCAAGAGTGGTCCCCCTTTGTCATGCTAGACCAAATTTGGTACAGCCATACAGAAAATTTGGGTTGGTTGTTGGTTATTTGTTTTACGGCACGTCAAACACTTTCGGGTCATTTAAAGCCAAATCAAGTCATTTTGATATTTGGATTTACTTACAAAAACCTGCTATTGCCTAAATGGTCACCCATCTAAGTAGTGAACAGGCTCATTGCGCGCTTAACTTCAGTGATCTAACGGGAACCTTTACGTGACTTTACCGTAAGCGAGAAAATTTGTTAGGCAAAGAGTTGAACATAGAAACATATTTACAGTCAAATAACCTTTTTTTTATAATTAAAATGATTTAATTAAAAATGCTATAAAGGATAAAAGTTATTGAAAAATATGCCTAGAGGTAATAATGCTTTATTAAACAATAAAAATGTGACTTTTGTTTACTAATTTATTTTCAGAATATAAAATATTGTTTAGTATAATGAAACTGT
This sequence comes from Doryteuthis pealeii, assembly GCA_023376005.1. Taxonomy (NCBI): domain Eukaryota; kingdom Metazoa; phylum Mollusca; class Cephalopoda; order Myopsida; family Loliginidae; genus Doryteuthis; species Doryteuthis pealeii. The sequence goes on along the minus strand of CM042142.1, from coordinate 105,894,727 downwards.
AATTATGAAAAACTTCAATTGTTTTCAATCCAACACAAATATTTCACATTTGCATTTTTTAATAATCCTTTTTTTAAATACATTTCTATTGTTTGTCAAAATTGGGCTTCTATTATTCTGCTAATAACACTACTTCTATTCCTACTACTACTACTAGAAATGTAAATCTGAACATTTTATATTAAAATTATACTTTAAAGAAATTAATGCAAATGTTACATAATTCGTGGGTAGCCTACGAATTATGTCTGTAAGTGTAGTTAGATTTTGAATTAAAATTCATTGAAAATCAAAATTGGAGGGGGTTATATTATTGATAGGTAAAGACCTTTACTTGACCCCTCGACTTCTGCCAATGGAAGGCATGAGATAGTTTTAGAGTGGATGCGACAGAGATTTCAGAGCGAGCGGACTTGAAAGTCGCTCGCTCTGATGTCTCTCTCGATCCACGCCAGATGATCATGGGCTGGGTTATTGAAATAAAGCTTTATCAGAAAATAACCAAGTCTTGATTATTAAAAACAAGAAATGACCAGTCCAACAAGAAAGAAGAACCAACCCTTAACAGAAAGCCCTGAAGAGTAGTCAGCCTGAAGAAGATGGCAGCCGAGCTAGAAGCAGAATGTAAGAAGTAAGAACCATCGGACCATATGACCGTTAGGCACCCCTTTTGTGATCTCAATTCATAAGGACATTTTTTTCATTTACACCGTCAAAATCCGGTTGTTTGTTAACAGACGATTTTTAAAAGTTTTTTTTTTAAATTATAAAACTAACCCCTAACCCTAACCCTTAACAAACAACCGGATTTTGAGGGTGTAAATGAAAAAAATGTCCTTATGAATCGAGATCGCAAAAGGGGTGCCTAAAGGTCATATGGTCCAAACCATCATCTCATTCCCCTCCCCCATCTATGTGTTTATCTCTCTCACTGATAATATCCACCCAAGTAAAGGGGTATAAAAACAAAAAAAATACAAACCTTATTTCCATAAAATCCTCTTGGGCCACTTTCTTTCTGAGTAGAAATTCAGCAACTTTTCCTTCTTCTGCTATCCTTTCTCTCAAGTGCACACATTCAAGGACTAATGATTGGCTGATACTTTGTAAGGTGGCTATAGATGCTTGCAGATCATCTTCTTTCAAACCTGGTTTGTCACCCTCTGGAAAATAAAAAGAAAAAAGGAGTTGTTTATTTCTCACTCTTTCTCTCTCTATATATACTAGCAAATATATGCACCCTCCAGGTGCAAGTATTTAAGTTTTAATGTAATAAAATATTGTATTAAATTAGAAAGGCTAATGAAACTAAATAAGAATACAGATAAAAAGATTTAAAACAGAGAAAGTATAATAAAAGATTTGAAACAGAGGGAGTATAATAAAAAATGGAACAACTGAAACTTATTCTTCCATCACTCTCGTCTTTCATTGTTATTTTTTCTAATTTAAGTATTTAGTTATAAGAGGAAGTAAAGAATAAAATGAGTTATTTTATCTTGTTAATGGATTTCATTTAAGATTCATTGAAGAGATTTTTGCTTATATTCATTAAAATAAAACCAAACAGTTAGAAATCAATAATACTAAGCACATATTTATTAAATTCGATTTTTTAATATTAATATGCAATTAGCCTTCCCGTTTACACTGTAAACCGCTATTTTGTTGTATATATAAATATAATTGCATGTTGTCAATATGTAGACATAGTTAACAGTATTAATAATGTATGACAATTTTATTAATAATTGAGGTTAAATAAAAATAAAATCATGGAGAATGTGATGTCTATAACTAAGAGAATTGTGACTTGAGTAGGAATATAGTTTCGGTTACAGACATACAAACCCACAATCTCCATTATAATAAGATATATAAGGACAGTTGGTGTGTGTATATGTAGGTCTGGAAGAAACTACAAAAATAAAACAATTAACAACAAAGTAAATATATATACACATTAAATATCACCGGTTCTTACTTTTTAAACAAAAATTATGAAAATTTGATATTCGGAGATATTTAAAAATTAAACACAAACAAAAAAATTAAAACAATAAAGATTTGACACACAAAAATCTAAAAGGGGACAGTAAAATCATATCCATGCATCCCAGTGTTTTTCTTTTTTCTTCCCTCACCATTTCAAGCTAACTGTAAATACATTTCAATAATTTCTTAGAAACGATTTACATAGGATACGTTACAAGGTAGGAGTTAGCCGACTTTAGTTGCTTCCCTAGATCATAAATAAAAATCCTACAATTTATTGTGAAACTTTAGTTGGGACCCATAAATTTTCCTGGGGACTCATCCAAAGCAAATATAGGTGTCCCTGGATGCACTAAATCAAAAAGCTCAGCATCACTGAAATCTAGAATCCAATTACGAAAAAGGGTATTTCATTTAGAGATATCAATAGATTAAATTTTTATATGAATTTCTGAGAGGAGAAATTATCATTATTATTATTATACACTGATATTTCTTTGACTAGTGAATAAAAGTGTTGATTAAAGTGTATTTAATTACATGGCTTGTAATTTCTAAGTCAAATAGTACAATATAATTTGGTTGAGTGGAAGAGAAAGACAATCAATATCACAAGGACAAATTAATTAGGAAGAATTAACTAATATACAAGATATCCTCTAAGCATGAACAGTGGAATGGTAACAATCTAACCCCCAAGAATTGAATAAAAGAGTTTGGTTTGAAATTCTTGAGTCATTGACTATGAGAGAAAAACTGATGAAAACTAGTCGAAACACTGGCTATAATGATTTCAGCATTTAAATACTCTAAGAAAAAATATATTTCTATTATGTTTTATTATTTTATCATTGACAAGTTGATTTGGCGAGTTTCATGTGTGGCGTCCCGGTGGCCTAGGGGTAGAGTCTCTGACCCTGCATTCTCCGGTTCGATCTTTATCTAGGGGATATCATAGGTATACACTGCTGATGAGACCTAATAAGGTCGAAACAGCTGTACAGTGCCACACACAGTATTCACTGAGTTTACTTGTCGTGATCATTTCAATTATAATTATCAAATTCTATTTATGTATATGTTGTGGATACAGCTATACGATATACGCATTGTAATTGCCTTTAAAATATATAAATAATAATATACTTTACTTAACAATGCTTCAAAAGCAAATTTTCAAATACTATTATATTTCTCTTATGTTTACCAAAATTTGGTTTTGACTGCTACGACTTATAAAATCAATGTAAATCTGATTGGTTTGTTTTGTTTTACGGCATATCAACCTCAGTGGGTCATTTAATGCCGATAAAGTTTTGAAATAAATCAATTCTTAATGGATAATACAATTTTTTTATAAATACATTTTTCTATTTAACCCATAGATGGGACCCTAACAGGTACTACCACTCCGGGTCAGAGTGGACCAGGGAGCAATGGTGATGAAGGGGTGCTCCACATTCCCCAAACCTCCAAAACTGGAACCTCACCATCAGATAGAGTTTAACGTCATTCCCAGGACATGTAGACCCGCAGCCACCGCCTTCTAGCACCTATATGATAAAAAGGGGTTGGGGCTTGCCATAAGGGACATAAGGGTTGGGAAAATCATATAGGTGCTAGGGTTTGGCGTGACCAGCCGATTGATCGGAGGGGGCCTCTCCGACCGCCCATCTAGCCCAAGGTAGGGCCAAATGTAAATCTGAGTAAAATTACCAAACTATTGTTTAAATAATACCACTACTGTTCTTCTACAAGGATTTCTTTGATTGATATGCAATTAAACAAAGAAACCAAAACTATACAAAATTACACTTTAAAGAAATTTATGAGACATGCAATAAATGATGAAAGTTATGTTTTTGTCATTCTCTTAAAAAAAAAAAAGTGTATCTATACATATATAAAGGGCAGTTGTGTGTCTATGTATGTCCGGAGAAAACCTCGAAAATAAAACAGTTAACGACAAAGTAAATATATATACACATTAAATATCACCATGAGCAAAAAATTATGAATTATATTCGTGAAGATAATTTTTAAAAATTAAATTTAGATGATAACAGCCTAGATTTTTTTTGCGTTTAATATTTTAAATAGTAGATATTGATTTTTCTTTTCAGAGTGGCTGGATCAACGCAAGGTCTTTTTTATGTGGGGATTTTAATGGGGCATACTACCAGGATCCAACTCACGATTTAATAATAATGGATCTGTGGTACTAACCTTTTTTGTATCCCCTCTACCCAGGCGACACCAGGTAGCTACTTCTAGTGTGTCACTAAGAGCCGGTTTAGCTCAGTCGGTAGAGCACCTGCCTTGGAATTGCAAGGTTCCTGGTTCGATACGAGCCCTCACAAACTCAGCATATGAGTAACACACAGGTTGGGACAATCATAAAGGTGCTAGGGCTTGATATGACCAGCCAATTGATCAGAGAGGGCCTCTCCGATCGCCCAGCTAGCCTAGGTAAGGGTCAAAGTGGAGTGTTGCATGTCATGGACTGCACAGCCACCAAGATTCCATCCTCAAGCATCACAGGTCGCAACTGCTTTGAACTGTCCTGGTCAATATATTTTTCCAGCTCCCACCAAGCCAGAATAAACATGAAATCATCTTACCATGGGGAGCCACACACAAATTGAAACTCATTATCAAATAAATGCTTGGTCCTATCATCATTTCTCTATACTCACCCACCTCTCAGGGTGGGTGGGTGAGTGAGCGAGTGTAAATATTCACTTGGTCCCAGGAGGTCTTCTACCCTCTAAGGCCATCTAATCAATATATTGAACCTGTAACTTTCCCATTAAATTAGGCAAATTTTCTCAGCAATAACAAACAGACCAGGAAATTGATCCAATATAATAAGTTGAGATGTGAAATGCTGAATACCAAATACGGTCTTAAGAAAATTAATATACATTTACACTTTAATGCAAAGGCTGGTTCAGTAGAGTAGCAACACAGCAGTTTTGTTCATTGTGGAGGACATTGGCAAATTCAAACCTTAATTGGTTTAAATTGCAATTTCTCGAGTATTACTGGTCCAAACTTAAAAATATTCATATGATTGGAAAGAAAAGAAAATAATCTTTGTAAATTTTATGTGTTTACATAGCATTTTTTTTACGGCTAGTTAAAACAGTATTTTGCTTCGACAGACAGAAATTCGTAATATGTTTTTTTTCCCCAGAGTAAAATTTACATGGTGATTTCTTTCGTAAAATCAAAGTGGCTAATCTTTATCAATATTCTTGAAATGTTACACCTAATTAGCACACACCTTAAAATACAAGCAGGAATTTGTTTTTTTTCTTTTCAGACCTTTGGAAGCAAAATTTGATAGACAAAAGTTAACAGATATTTCTTCAAAAAGTATAAGATCAGAAAAAAAAAAAAAAAGCACTATATCACTAATAGAAGATTAGTCTCAGAATTATTTTCATATATAACATGTGATATATCGATGACAGTTAATCATCAGGGTTAAAAGGTATTTTTAAGTTCAAAGTGATGTTATATATTTAGATTAATACTATATGTGAATACATACAGTATTAAAATGAAAATGTTGAATAATCTTGTGGTAAACTTTTAAAAAAAACAAAACAAAAAAAAACTGCTATCCGTACCTCTTATTCTCTAAATAATGGGTTACCGCATATAGATACATACAATTTGAGTGAAGAATCAGAAAGAACATACAATTTTACTTAAGAATGCTAAGTTTTATGAAAATTGCTCTGAAAATGAAGAAATGACTGAATTTCTTGTTTTGAATTGGTCTGTGAGTTGACATTTTTTAAACAAAATCATGTCCACTTTTTTACCCCAATTTCAGGACTTTAAATTCTCATAACTTTTGAACCACTGGGGATATTTACATAATTCAAACAGTCCTGAACTCCATTTACAAAGCTCTATATAACATGATTAAATAACAATAACCTCAAATAAAAAAAATCAACTGGGAATGCTAAGTAGAGCGTCCACCTAGGAATCACAAGGTTCCTGATTCAATACCAGCCCTCACCAACTCAGTATATGAGTAACACAGGATCTGTGCAGTAAAGTGAGGAGCTGATGGTAGGTGTGGCGCTCCACCTCAGACACTAAAATAATCTCCTTGGTCAAGTGCTAGTGAAAAGGAGATACACTCCCTCGCTGTCTGGCTGATACCGACTTTACTTTTTACTTACTTTATGCTTTAATGCAGTGGTTCTCGACCAGGAGCCCCATGGACCATAAACATTTTTGGGGGGGTCCAGGCAAGCAAAAATATTTAATCATTAACATAGAATTTTTGGGGTGGGGGTCCATCATCGTAAAATAGAAATCAAAGGGATCCATAGGTAAAAAAAAAAAAAAAAAAAAGATTAAGAACCACTGCTTTAATGTAACAATATTTTAAATTTCTTAAAATTATTTTCAATAATTTCATGCTTTTTTTTCTTTTTTTTTTTTTTAACTCTTAACATCCTGTTGAGAATTCTCTGAGCCTCATTTGTATAAGGATTTATCAGAAAATAGCTAAAAATGGCCTTTTCATTTCAAGTTACCTGTTATTTCTTGTAAATCAAAAACTAAATATATTTAATATTACATTTAAACAATGTTTGAAATATGTAGATGTTTGGGGTAGATTAGGAAAATGAATGTGACTCCCAGCCGGGTGGAATGAGGTGGTATAGGATGTTAAGAGTTTTAAATTTGGTTCTTGAGTTTTAAGGGACCAGTTCCGCCATTGACTTGTGTTGAATTTATCATAGTTACCTTCTTGAGCAAATTCTAAAGCTTTCCAATGTTGATGAAAACTAATTTCAAATATCCAGTTAATATGAAAGCATTTTTATAAACATTTTAGTACATACAGCCGTTTCTTGTACAGTGATGCTGATAGCTTTTTGATTTAGTGTGACCTGGGACACACATATTTGCTTTGAATGAGTCCCCAGGAAAATTTATGGGTCCCAACTAAAGTTTCTTAATAAACTGTAGGGTCTTTATTTATGATCTGGGGAAACAACAAAAGTCAAGATGGGGTTAAAAGCAAACTCTAGGAACACTCACCAAGAATAACCAGCAACCAGCCACTGTTTAAACCTCTTGTGGTTATTTCCTATGAGTCTAACATAAACAAAGGGGAACCACTCTTGATTGATAAATTATTTATCTATTGATCTACTAGGAAAACAGAAGGCGGGGTTAGGGTTAGTTTAATGGGAAAATAAATAATTTACTACTCAAAAGTGGTTCCTCTTCGTTTATGTTAGACTTATAGGAAATAACCCCTCTTGCCATCCCATAGTATAAAAAAATGAAGGAGAGAGAGAGAGATATAATTATTTCCAGGAGAAGAAAAACACACTTACCACCAACACCGACAACATAAATGTTTTCTCCTTGACCTTCTTCGACACGGGCTTTTACAATTTCTGATAAAGTATCATATTCCTCACTGTTTGGACTCACCAATGCCATCTGAAATGAAAGTAAAACAATTGTTTCTTTGTTTTGTTTTATGGCATATCAAAACCATGGTGGGTCATTTAATGCCAGTTAAGTTTTGAAAGCAAATAGTTTGGAAAAAAATTTTTTAAACTCATATTATTATTTATATTTTTTTGAAGGCAATTACAATGCATATACCCGTATAGAATACGATAATTATTGAAAAGTAATCATGACAAGCAAACTTGGCGAATAACACATGCGACGTGTGTAACACCGTACAGCTGTTTCAACCTTATTAGGTCTCATCAGCAGTCGATCTCTGTCGGAGGGAGATCGTAGGTATACACTGCTGATGAGACCTAATAAGGTTGAAACAGCTGTACAGTGTTTCGCACGCATTATTCCAAGTTTGCTTGTCATTATTATTTTTCAATAATTATTGTATTTTATACGATATACGCATTGTAATTGCCTTCAAAAAAATATGAATAATAATATACATTACTTAACAATGCATCAAAAGTAAATTATCAAATATTTTAAAATTCAATTTTGTTTTGTAAAGATATTTTCTATTTAACCCATAGATAGGACCCTAACAGGCACCGCCCCCTCAGGTCAAAGTAGACCTAGGAGCAATGGTGATTAAGGGGTGCTCCACATTCCCCAGACCTGGAACCTCACCATCAGTTTAACATCATACCCAGGACATGAAGACCCTCAGCCACCACCTTCTAGCACCCATATGATAAAAAGGGTTGGGGCTTGTCATAAGGGCTATAGGGTTGGGACAATCATATAGGTGCTAGGGCTTGAGGAGGCCTCTCCAATCGCCTGTCTAGCCTAAGTAAGGGCCAAAGTGGGATGTGAAACAATTGTTGAATGTACAAGGTGTGTCTGAAAATTAATGAGACTGTTGTCACAAACAATTCATTTAAAATCCAAACAAGAAATTAAATGTTTTCTATTCCAAAGTAGTTCACTCTTGAATCTAATGCACTTTTGCATCCTTCTCTGTCACACTTGTCTGCCCTGCATATCGTGCGGGCAGAAGTAGGATTTTCCGTTTAAACCGACACAAAGAATAGACGACAAAAATAACAAAGGACTTTTTTCCGGTTAACGCGAACAAAGAAATCGGAAGTAGATTTTTCCGCTGATAAGTATAACAAAAGAAAATGTGTGGGCGGTTTATATACATAAAAGAAAGTCGAGCAGGGACGGCAGTTAGACAGAAGACTTGGAACAGAGAACAAGTGAGCTGAGAGCTGCCACGGTCCATCACGGCCGAGAGGCTGAGACCCACATAGCCACCTCTTCCACTTCACCAACCTATTTCAACAGTCATTGTCAACGCTTGCCACACACGCACAGCCAAGGGAGAAGAAATAAAGTCACCTGTTTCTACTATACACATGTGTTGTGATTTCCTTAAGTCCGACTACTACATTTAAGCTAAGTAGTCGACAATACAACATACACGATTTAGTGCCGTGAAAAAGGCTCTACGTAACAAAAGGATTCTTCGGGTATGTCTCTCAGCTCCGTCATTATGAACCTCTTGATGACATCAATGCATTCAAAACGGGCCTCTTTGATGAGCCCCTTCAAGCTTGGGAAGTGCACGGGAATGGACGATAGTTGTGGCAGAACAAATTGTGACTTTTCTTTTACTCGAGCATCTGCCTAGGAATCGCAAGTTTAAAGGTTCGATACTGGCCCTTGCCAACTCAGCACATGAGAGGCACAACGTGGGTAATCTGTGCAGTAGAGTGGGGAGCTGATGATATGTATGGCGCTCTACCTCAGCAAAAACAATCTCCTTGCTATAGCGCTTGTGAAAAGGAGATAGACTCCTTCACTGTCCAGTTGATACTGACAATAGGTCACTCCAACTTTATATATATATATATACACATACAGTCTAAGCAGGTATTATTGAAGACCACAGATTTCTTCTTTACAATCTTTATCAGTATTCTTTATAATCTTCTAGTCGTTTTGCATAAATTGGGATCCAGTTAGTAGAGGAACTATCCTATACTTTTTCAACCAATATATATATATATATATATATATATATATATGCTTCCCACTTCCATGGTTGAGCACTGTTGGGGACATTAATTGTAACTTCACCGTTTGGCATTAGCTGTTACCCGTCTGCTTACAGATTTGAGTTCTCTGGCGATTGTAAAAAATATAGTCGTTTTGCAAATTGGGATCCAGTTAGTAGAGGTATATATATATATATATATATATATGCTTCCCACTTCCATGGTTGAGCACTGTTGGGGGACATTAATTGTAACTTCACCGTTTGGCATTAGCTGTTACCCGTCTGCTTACAGATTTGAGTTCTCTGGCGATTGTAAAAAATATACCGCCGTAAAGTATGTAGCAATTAATTGTTCACCCTAGACAGACGGCTGCTGATAGCAACAAGGGTAAGGAACTTGGCAGACGAAAATTCTGTCAGGTTTTGATCCCGGCTAGAGGTAGCTGTTAAAAGAAGTCGAGCCGCACTGTTGAGAATGAAACTTCAAAACACGTGTCTGTGGATGTCTGATATATATATATATATATATATATATATATATGGTAATACAGGTATAAGTAATAACCTACTCGAGTTTCACCATAAGGATCTTCAGGGTCAAAACTGAATTAATCATGGAGAAACTCAAGTAGGTTATTACTTGTACCTGTATTACAATAAATTTGATCTACTAACGTATTGAGCACTTTTTATTTGTTATATCGCTGTCTTACCTTTCTGAATTTTGCATCAACTAACCATTGTGACCATCTTCACTGGTAAGTCACCTTTTCCAAAATATATATATATATATATTTTTTTTTTACAGGGATTGACATTTTCTCAATTTGTTTAGCCTTACATTTGAACATATATGCCTGCCTAAATTCCTTAATTATAAACTAATTAATTTTCAAAATTAGGTATTACTTTAATTAGGCACATATCTTCCAAAAATTGTCGGCTAAAAGGCCATATCAAAAATAAACACATTGTTTGTTTACTTAAGTCCGTTTGGTGTAGGGGTTGTGATATCGGCCAGTCAGCTTGGCAGTCCGGTTTCAAATCACGCACAGGGCGGCCTTCCTATCTATAGCTCTGCTGATGAGGCCTAATAGGCCGAAATGTACATACAGAGATTGATTTTTCTCGATTTGTTTAGCCATACATTTAAATAGGCATTCCCGCCTAATTCATTATTAATTAATTAATTTTCAAAATTAGGTACGACTCCAATTAAGCACATATTCTCCCAAAAATTGTCGGCAAAAAAGCCATTCCAAACATACCGTGTTTACAATATATATATATATATATATATATATATATATATATTAAAAAATAATAGTTGGACAATAATATAAAATAGTTAAAGCATAGGCCCACAGAAAAATAAACATCAACCACATTTTAAAAAAATGTGTTCTAGTTTTTGATTAAGTTCTCTCATATTTGAGAATGATATTTTAAAATGATATTTGAAATGTCAAAAGTTTTTTTTTTTTTAAAGAATATTCAAATATGAACATAAAAAAGAAGGAAAGAAAAGAAACAGCTACTGACCTTAGATGTAAGTGCTGACATCTCTGTGTCAGCATCATCTGGAGCAAAAAGATTTGATCCATTAGCAATCTCCTCTGTTGGAGTTAAAATAGTCTTTATATCAACTGCTGCTGCCATATTGAAAGGCTTGGGATTTCCAGTTTTCAAAGTTTGCGTTTGTTTTTGTTTTTTATTTTTCTTTCAATTTTTTTTTTTCCCTCTTTAATTTTTGTGTTTTCTATTATTTTTCTTTTTTGATTTGTATCACAGAAATTTTTTTTTTTTTTTCAGGACGATAAATAAATGGGACAATTTTGAGGTTTTGTTGAAAAAACAAAAATGCCAGTAAAATTCACAGGATGTAAGGTATGAGGGCAAAATAAGATTTTTAAATATAAAATCTGTTAACACACACTTCTTTTTTTTTTGTTTATAAAAGTATCTTAACCTTCCTCATTTTAAGAGGTTGGTTTTAACCACGGCAGTGTTTAAATCCAGAAAAACAGGAAAAACCCTGGAAAAAGACTTCAGCAACTTCCACAAGAATTCCCTCCTAAAAAGTAAAGAGAAAAAAAGCATTAAAATAAATGAACAAAAATTATCAGATAATTCTCATAAGGTGTCTATATCAAGATAAAATTAATTGTAACATATACATATTAGGTTGGTTGGGTTATTTTATGCCGATTACGTTTTTCTTTTATTCATTCTTGTTGGGTATTAACATTTTTTTTAAACTCATTTTTTTTAAAAATTCAACTCATTTTTTTTTTAGATTGTTAAACTTATTTTTTTCATCTATTTAACCCTTGTATAGGACCCCAACAATTTTTCACCTTAATTGGTTCAAATTGCAATTTCTCGGGTATTTCTGATCAAATCTTAAAAATATTTATATGGTTGGAAAGAAGATAAAATAATCTTTCTAAATATGTAATTTTTATGTGTTTTTATAATTGAATTATTTTCTACAGTGAGTTAAAATGATATTTTGCCTTGGACAACCGAAAACATAAAATGATTTTTTTTTAGACTAAATTTATACGCTATTTTGTTTTTCAAAATCATAGTGGTTAATCTTTATCAATATTCTTGAAATTGTACTCTCAATTAGAAGACCCTTGGAAGTACAAACAGGACCTTTTTTTTTTGTTTCTAAGCCACATAGAAGAGAAAATACAATAGAGCAAATTTTAAGGCGATTTCTTTAAAAAATATAAGAGAAGCAAACAAAAAAAAGCACTATACCAGTAATAGAAGACTGTCTCAGAATTATTTTCATATATGTGAAATAAAAACGATTGTATACTGTCAGGGATTTGCTTTAAAAACTTTGAATTTTGAAAAAAAAAAAAAAAAAAAAAAAAACTCAAATTTACTTGTCTTCCAAATGTAAACAACTAGGCACCGTCTATTCAGACCTTACCAAAAGTTGCTCAAAGTTTTAATTTTGAAAAGAAAACCGTCAAATTTACTAGATTTTCGAATGTAAATAATCTCTTGTAATTCTGGCCTTATCAGCTTAAAAAAGTAATTACTAGTGTATTTCAGGTCCAATTTTTAAAATATTTATATAGTTGGAAAGAAAATGAAATAATCTTCCTAAATATGCAATTTGTATGTATTTTTATCCATTGAATTACTTTTTAGCGAGTTAAAATGGTATTTTGTCTTCAAATGGCCAAAAATGAGTTATACAATTTTTTTTCTGCGGTCGAATTTTCTGTTACTTTTTTTGTAAAATCAAAGTGGTTAATCATTATCATTATTCTTGAAATGTTACACTTAAATAGGAGACACTTGTAACTACAAACAGAAACTTTTTTCTTTTCTTTTCCGACCTTTGGGAGTGAAACAACAAATAGACCAAATTTGAAGGTAATTTCTTCAAAAAATATAAGCAAAAAAAAAAAAAAAAAAAAAAAAAAAAAGCACTAATAGGAATTTACTTGTCTTCCAAACGTAAACAACTAGGCACTGTTTATTCAGACCTTACCAGTTTAAATAGTAATTTCTGGTCCCATTTTAAAAATATTTATATGGTTGGAAAGAAAAGAAAATAACCTTTCTAAATACATAACTTTTATGTGTTTTTAACCATTGAATTATTTTTACGGCAAGTTAAAATGGTATTATTTTTTACGAGTTAAAATGGTATTATTTTAAACAAAGCTGCACACGCAGAACAAGCTTTGTTAAATAAAATTATATAAAGAGTTATTCTATTTCTTGTATGTAATACAATATAGCAGGTATTTAAAAAGGTATTTTTAAGTCCAAAGTGATGTTATTCATATAAATTAATACTATATATGTGCATATATGCCGTATTGAAATGAAAATGTTGAATAATCTTGAGGTAAACTTTAAAAAAATAAAAAAACACCTTGATATCCCTACTTCTTATTCCCTAAATAATGGGTTCCAGCATGGAGATACATAAAATTTAAGTGCAGAATCAAAAAGAAGTTTTATCAAAATTGTTCTAAAAATAAAAAAATGGTTAAGAAATTACTAAATTTCTTGTTTTGAATTGGTCTGTGATTTAACATATTCTTTTTAGCAAAATCATGTCCACTTTTGTACTCCTAATTTTGGGGCTTTAAATTCTCATAACTTTTGAACCACTGGGGATATTTGCATAATTCAAACAGTTTTGAACTCCATTTATAGAGCTCTATATAACTAGCATGATTAAATAACAATAACCTCAAATAAAAAAATCAACTGGGAATGCTAGAATACCAAGTTATTTTTTGGCATTATCCACTCATTTAACCTTGTGTCCAATGGGATGGAGGTCTGGGTTAAATAACAATACAAAAAAAAATAATTATAGATTTATTGATATATTGTTATATGCTTGCTTTTAAGTGTCAGTTTAACTCAGAGCATCCACCTAGGAAACACAAGGTTCTGGGTTTAGTACCGGCCCTTACCAACTGAGCGCATGAGTAGCACAGCTTGGATCAGTGAGGTCAAGTGGAGAGCTGATGGTAGATGTGCTACTCCACCTCAGACAAAAAAAAAAAAAAAAAAAAAAAAAAATTCTCGGTAATCCTTAAGTTTTTCCTCGTAAATTCCTACCATAAAATAAACAGAACCCTCATTTTTATGTCCGTGTTTTTGCAATAAATGTTTGATTTTTCTTGCAACCGTTATTTCACAATACTAAATATATTTTCTTTATTCTTTAACAAATAAAGAAAATATATTTAGTATTGTAAAATAATGGGTACAAGAAAATAAAACATTTATTGCAAAAACACAGACATAAAATGAGGGTTCAGTTTATTTTATGGTAGGAATTTATGAGGAAAAACTTAAGGATTACCCAATCTCCTTGGTCTAGCGCTAGTGATAAGGAGACAAACTCCATTGCTGTCCGGCAGATACCAACTATAAACCACTTCACTGACTTTTTTTTTTCCATTATGCTTGCTTATACTTACCTATCTACTTATTTACAGTATATGTTTTCTACATTCCCCAAATACACACTATTAGGCTAGCAGACCATCATTCAGGGATGGCCTAAAGTCGGTATCAGCCAATCAGCAAGGGAGTCTATCCCCTTTTCACTAGCGCCAGACCAAGGAGATTGTTTTTGCCTCTGAGGTGGAGCGCCACACCTACCATCAGCTTGTTACTTTACCGCACAGATCCCTGTGCTACTCATTCGCTGAGTTGGCGAGGGCCGGTATCGAACAAGGAACATTGTGGTTTCTACATTTTTGTATACTTTTTTCATACTTTTTTATACGTCATTTTTTAATACATTTTTGTATACTTTTTATACGTCTTTTTTATACATTTTTGTATACTTTTTATACGTCTTTTTTATACATTTTTCTATACTTTTTATACATTTTTATACGTCTTTTTTAATACATTTTTGTATACATTTTTATACGTCTTTTTTGTATAAATTTGTATACTTTTTATACGTCTTTTTTAATACATTTTTGTATACTTTTTATACATTTTTATACGTCTTTTTTAAATCATTTTTGTATACTTTTTTATACATCTTTTTAAACGTCTTTTTTTAATACATTTTTGTATACTTTTTTTATACATTTTTATACGTCTTTTTTAAATAAATTTTTGTATACTTTTTTATACATTTTTATACGTTTTTTAAATTCATTTTTGTATACTTTTTTATACATCTTTTTAAATGTCTTTTTTAATACATTTTTGTATACTTTTTTATACATTTTATACGTCTTTTTTTTAAATTTTTGTATACTTTTTTATACATTTTGTATACTTTTTATACGTTTTAATACATTTTTTACACATCTTTTTTTATACATTTTTGTATACTTTTTTATACATTTTTATACGTCTTTTTTTAATACATTTTTTAGGCATCTTTTGGCTAAACTTGCAAATTGGTCAGAAAATTAAAACGGAAACTTTTTTGGTGGTGCCCCATGAGTATATGAATAAACTTTTTTCGAATTGAGTTACGGTTTAG
Source organism: Doryteuthis pealeii (assembly GCA_023376005.1). NCBI lineage: Eukaryota > Metazoa > Mollusca > Cephalopoda > Myopsida > Loliginidae > Doryteuthis > Doryteuthis pealeii. Next base: position 105,879,212 of record CM042142.1, on the reverse strand, counting down.
GGGTTTGGGGATTAAGGTTGTTTTTAATTATGTATTGCTTAAAAAAAACAATAACAAAAACAACAAAACCCCAAATTACTATAAATTTAATGTTGAAAAACATTTTTTTAAAACTAAGTTTAATTGAAATTATACATTGCAATACTTACACAAACAACTGAGACTAATGTGTCTACCGTTGGGTTCAATAATTAATTTTAATGGTTAATTTAATATATTAATATTTGTTTGTTTTTTTAAAGCAATATGTAATTAAAAACAACCTTAATCCCCAAACCCCTAAACCGTAACCCAATTCGCAAAAAGTTCATTCATAGACTGTAGTTAAACTGTCATGGGGCACCACCAAAAAAGTTTGTTTTAATTTTCCGACCAATTTGCAAGTTTAACCCATCTTTTTATACTTTTTTGTATACTTTTTTTATACGTCTATTTTTTTAATACATTTTTTACACATTTTTATGCATCTTTTTATACTTTTTTGTATATTTTTATCTACATTATCCACATTTTTGTATACTTTAAAAAAAAGTTTTTACACTTTTAAAAATGTTGAGTTTTTTAGGGTTTTTTTTTTTTTTCATTTGATAATTGAAATCATATAAATTCATTTCTATGTTAAAATTAATTCCACAAAAGTTCTCACTATCTAAATTAATGGCCAAGCCATTGTTTTTTTTTTTTCCAGGTAGTTTTAATTTCTATTAAGAATCAACACTTAAATGTTGTTATGAACCGAACAGTAACTGGTGTGAATATATAAATCATGACATAATGTTTGGTGACGTTATATGCATATACAATATTCAAGACAGGACAATTGAGAGTAAAATAAAAAGCAAATAAAGCACACACTTAAGCTTTAGTCAGAACTATTAATAGAAGTAAAACTGTAGGTCAGTTTGACAGGGTTGGAAAGTAAAAGTTCAAATTATAAGATTAACAGTATTATCAGAAGTGACATCAGAATTGATAATTAAAATTATTTTAAAAAGAACAGTGTAAAAGAGAGAATTGTTTCCGGTAGTTAAAAAACAATTCCAGATAAGGTAGCTGGTAGCAACTGCATTGTGGTCTATGCCACTAACAAAAGTTCATTAGGTACAATTACCCTATTATTGTTAATTCATGAGAAAAAGAATTCGGAACAAGATTTAAGCTTTTTTTTTTAAATTAAAAAAGAATGGCTAAACTTACAAACGAGTCAGAAAATTAAAATGGAAAGTTTTTTGGTGGTCCCCCATGACAGTTTGGGGATTAAGGTTGTTTTTAATTATGTTTTGGTTAAAATAAAAAAAAATACTATACATTTAATGTTGAAAATATTTTTTTAAAACCAAGTTTAATTGAAATTATACATTGCAATACTAACACAAACAACTGAGACTAATGTGTCTACCGGTGAATTCAATAATTAATTTCAATGGTTAATTAAATGTATAGTAATTTGGATTTTTTTTTTTAAGCAATACGTAATTAAAAACAACCTTAATCCCCAAACCCCTAAACCGTAACCCAATTCACAAAAAGTTAATTCATAGACTGTAGTTAAACTGTCATGGGGGACCACCAAAAATACTTTGTTTTAATTTCCTGACCAATTTGCAAGTTTAGCCTACAGATGTATGTATTTATCAGTTAAAATCCTCCTCCCAGTCTGACCAATTGCAAGTTTAGCCAAAAGAATTAAAAAAAAAAAAAAAAAAAAAAAAAAAAAAAAAAAAAGCAAAGATGCTTATCAATTTTTAATGCATTGAAAAGAAATTGTAAAAGAAAAGGAAATATTGAAAAATATAATTTGTTACATTTTCAGGGATAACAATTTAGAAAAAGAAAAAAGAAAAGAAAAAAATCATAGAAATATAGAAAGAAATGAATTAGTTGATGACATGTTAATAGATTATTTTTTTTCCCTTTTCTATGTAGACCAATTTTGATTGGTTTCATTCACATTTTATGTGATTAATCTAAATTAATAGCAAATCAATTTGATTCAGAACATAATTATTAATCAGGAGAAATCATCAATACAGAAATAAACTGGAAAAAAAATGATTTATAAAATTATTCAGTCCTTCTTACAAATGAGGGTGCTGCTGCTATTTTGTACTGATTGTTTTGGGTTTTTTTGTAATCATATTGAGGCCAGTATATTATTTTTCAAAATTTGCCATGTGTTTTGTTAGATGGGACTTCATCATATATATATATATATATATATATATGGTGAGTCTAGTTCTCAGTGTGAATATATATAATATATATTTTTGTGGATTTTGTGTGAAGCATGGTTGTGAAATAAATGACAAACTCAGGTAACATATAACATCCAATGGATTTTCTCACCCATGCTTCACACAAAATCCCAAATATATATATATATATATATATATATATATATATATATATATATATATATACACACACACACATACACTGAGAACTAGACTCACCAGATATACCAACAAGGAAGCATACGTGGACTTAACAACAACACATTATATATATATATATATATATATATATATATATATAAAACACCGTTTGGGGGAAAAAACAAAAAATATGAAGATATAAATATGTATAGAGGAATATATATATATATATATATATATATATATATGGAAAATGTATCTAACACAAACAATTAATTCAATAAATAGGTAAAAATAAATAGGTAAAAATTAATATTTCGTCTTCATTTCATCAAATTCACTTCATCACAATGATGAAATAAAAACGAAATAGTTTTAGAATTGTTTGTGTTGGTTTATCTACCTTTTCCATTTTCACACACACACATTATATATATATATATATATATATATATATATATATTTACATAAAATATACACACTACACAGGTAATTAATCCTAAAGTAACCAACTAAGTTAAGTGTATTTATCTACACCAAACATTTTTTAAACAAAATAATAGTCCCAACCTCTCAAGCTGACAAAAAAACAACTTTAGAAACACTTTTTTAAAAATTAAAGTAAAATACAATTCATTTACATGTATGTAAAACGTAACACATTAAAAAAAAAACAGCACATAATAGCGAGAATTTTATTAGAGCAATGTAACAATGCCCATTCCAATTGCAACTGAATGATAATTTTGTGGGGTCATTGGTCGCGCTGAACATTTTCCTAATAATCCAAATATAACGGAGATATCTAAGAATTCTAAATAATTGCAACCCTTCCTTTTCTAAATAGAAACATCGATAACATCATGGATCGCTGTTACACGGCTTGTCTAGTACTTTTTACCTATGAAACGGTTTGACAAACAACAAAGTAGGAAGCTACTTCTAATGAATCAGTCTCAACTAACTACTTTCAAAAATTCAAACCTCTTTTAGCCTGAAAAATTCTTGTGATTATCAAAATATTAAAACCATAAAAACGCTTTAAAGTATTAAAATCTATTTTCGTCTTCATTGTAGTTTATAGCACCTTTTAATCGTAAACAGACAGGATTTCGGTTAAATATATATTTTTTGTTTTCTTTCATTTTTCGGTTATTATCCGTCTCTCTAGTCAGGGGTCTACGTGACAGCTGGCTGGTTAACGAATTTTGTACACTATAAAAACAACTTTTTAAAAATCCATTTTAACTGAATTGAAAAGGCGGTTGTATTTTGATTAACGAGAACAAAACAACAACACATTACACATTTTAGAATTTACCCATAAAGTAATAAAATAAAAGCGTTTATGAAAAATTAATCCTATTGAAACTTCAACCTTAAAGCGTCATTGAAATTAAAACTTCTTAGCAACAGTACTATTTATCCAAGCTTAGCGCTCAAATACACAAAACTCGTATAGAAAACCCATTGTTCAAGTAAATACGATTATGGATGCGCTAGGTTTATTATTAGGCACATATATGTGTAAAATACACAAAGTATAAATATCTTGACAGCTTCCATAACTTTTTAAAAACACAGAGGGAAACACTCACATACAACTGGCCGCGACTTTCTTTCCTCCTTTTGAGGGTTTAAAAGAAGAGTTCCATTATTGATCAGCTGAAGAAACTACGGTAGCCAAGAAGCGACACTACATTTTTTTTTATTCTAGTAATTCAATACTTACCTACTTGTTCTAATTTTTAAGGTCTACAAATAAGCAATTCCATCTGTTTTATTAGTTAATTAGAGAATGGGTAATTGAAAGAATGATGACATACTACGTTCATTTAATAAAAAATGTCCCTAAAGGTTGATTTGAAGAATCATTTTAGCCCATAAAACAATTTTCCACTTGAGAACACTTTCCTAGAAACAAGTTTATTATTTTTTCTCTCACTTCATATCGCGAATAAAACTTACTTTAAAAACAAAAAAAAAACAATTTGTTTTTAATAATTTTTTTTTATCAATATGCAAAAAGAATTCATGAATGTTTTCAATATGGAAAAAGTTTAACCAGTTTTATCAATGTGAAAAAAGTTTTAGATAAAATGAAAAATAAGTTTTAACAATATGAAAAAAAAAAGTCAGCTCTAATAAATGCGAATGTCAGTGTGTCACATTTTTTTCAACTTTACTCCTAGAGACCGTAGCTCAACAAATCGTACCATTTTGAAATCAGGCCGACTCCGTGCGCTAATTAAAAACATTCCGAGCTGAATTTGGATTCCCAAGTTTTAATTACTGCGATTGTTTTCGGTGATTTTTTTTTTTTTAATGAATTAAAATTTAATTCATCACTCGAAACGTTTTTTAAAAAAATAACAAAAAAGTTTAATTTTGTACGTTTAATTATTATTAAAAGTACAAAATGAAACATTCTTTTTTGTTTGTTCAAAAAAGAAACCGAAAATAAAATTTGTTTGCAACTTTTGACTTGTATACGACACCATTTTTTTTTTGGTGGGGGGTAAACTTGCAAATTGTCGTCAAAATTAAAACGAAAACTTATTTGGTGATCCATGAATGAATTGGGTTACGGTTTAGGGGTTATGGTTGTTTTTAATTAAGTATTGCTTTTTAAAAAAATTACTATACATTTAATGTTGAAAAATAATTTGTTTTTAACCAAGTTCAATTGAAATTACACTGCAATACTAACACAAACAACTGAGACTAATGTGTTTACCGTTGGATTCAATAATTAATTTCAATGGTTAATTAAATGTATAGTAATTTGTTGTTGTTTTTTTAAAGCAATACGTAATTAAAAACAACCTTTATCCCCAAACCCCTAAACCGTAACCCAATTCGAAAAAAAGTTCATTCATTCATACACTGTAGTTACTGTCATGGATCACCAAATAAGTTTTCATTTTAATTTTGACGATGATTTGCAAGTTTAACCCATTTTTGTATCTCTAAACTATTTCAGTTTACCGTACACAAAAATATTTGTTTTTAAGTTACAAATTACTATAAAACATGTGACTAAAGTAAATAATCCTACTCGGGGAAACTACCATAAAAATGTATTCGACATAATAAACATTTCTTTAAAGAACAACTTTACACAGTATATTAAAAAAAAATAATCAACCTTATCAAGATAAACTAAATTGTGAAAAAATAAAACAAAACAAAAAAACTACAATGCAACTTTTAAAAAAGATGTAGATTTTCTTACCTTTAAAACTATAGACATCGATTCAAAGCATTATTAAAATGGGACAAAAACGTCCATAAATATAAATATAAAAAATAATTGTAGAAATTTCACTTCAACCCATGATGGGATTGTATAATTTTAACGATTACGGTTTCACTTCCTCATTCTTTTAATCTGTGTTGATATTCGTACGAGCACAACATGATTGCTATGTAGTTGAGACATGGAAAAAGTGAGCAATGATACCAGGACAAGTTTGGGGTCTTTATTTATATGGGGGGAAAATGGATATTGCGCAATCATGATGAAATTTGGAAAATCTGATGCAATATTGTGAAATATGGGAACAATGAGAAAGACTGAGTGGGAGAGAAAAAAGAGGAATACACGGACAGACACAGACCACATAAATACATTGAGAGAGAGAGAGGGGGGGAACCAGGAAGAAAGAGACACAAACCGAGAACCGGAGAAGGAGAGACACAACGGCGAGAACCAAGGAGAGGGAGAGAGAGAAAAAAAGAGAGACACACACAGTGAGAACCAGGGTGAGAGAGAGAGATAGACACACAGTGAGAACCAGGGTGAGAGAGAGAGTAGAGAAAGAGAGAGAGACACACACACACAGTGAGAACCATGGTGAAAGAGAGAGAGAGAGAGAGAGACACACACACACACAGTGAGAACCATGGTGAAAGAGAGAGAGAGACACACACACACAGTGAGAACCAGGGTGAAAGAAAGAGAGAGAGAGAGACACACACACATACAGTGAGAACCATGGTGAAAGAGAGAGAGAGAGAGACACACACACACAGTGAAAACCAGCGTGAAAGAAAGAGAGAGACAACCAGTGAGAACCTGGGTGAAAGAAAGAGAGAGAGAGAGAGACACACACACACACACACAGTGAGAACCAGGGTGAAAGAAAGAGAGAGAGACACACAAACAGTGAGAACCAGGGTGAAAGAAAGAGAGAGAGACACACACACAGTGAGAACCAGGGTGAAAGAAAGAGAGAGACACACACACAGTGAGAACCAGGGTGACACACACACAGTGAGAACCAGGGTGAAAGAAAGAGAGAGAGACACACACACAGTGAGAACCAGGGTGAAAGAAAGAGAGAGAGACACACACACAGTGAGAACCAGGGTGAAAGAGAAGAGAGAGACACACACAGTGAGAACCAGGGTGAAAGAAAGAGAGACACACACACACACACACACAGTGAGAACCAGGGTGAAAGAAAGAGAGAGACACACACACACACAGTGAGAACCAGGGTGAAAGAAAGAGAGAGAGACACACACACAGTGAGAACCAGGGTGAAAGAAAGAGAGAGAGAGACACACACACACACACACACATAGTGAGAACCAGGGTGAAAGAAAGAGAGAGACACACACACACACAGTGAGAACCAGGGTGAAAGAGAGACACACACGGATGGTGCGCGCGAGAGAGAGAAACACTAATAGTGATGGGGGAAACAGAGACAGAGAGAGAAACACACAAACCCAGAGAGAAAGTAAATGAGATTAAGACTGAGAAAGTTAGGGGACACTGATATAAACACGCCGAGAGGGAGAGAGTAATAACCATAGAGAGAGACACATACAGAAAAAGCAAGTGGACAAATTTGGTGCCCTGAGAGAGAGAGAGAGACAGAGACTGACCCCATAGTGAGAAATACACAAAAAAAATGAAGAGAGAGATGAGAGAGAGAGAGAGATGGAGAGAGAGAGAGAGACGGCAAGAAATAGTGAGTTTGATGGAGATATTAAAGAGAATGATAATTTTTGTTTAGCAGATCATAGCATAGCAATCTTCATAGGGTTGGTTGGGTTTTACGGCATGTCAACCCTTGTTGGGTCATTTTATGCCGAAGACATTTTTGTTTAATTCATTCTTTATGGGTACTTAATTTGTCTTAAACACATTTTTTTTTCTATTAACCCATAGATGGGACCCTAACAGGTACTACCACTCCGGGTCAGAGTGGGCCAGGGAGCAATGGTGATGGAGGGGTGCTCCACATTCCCCAGACCTCAGAACTGGAACCTCACCATCAGATAGAGTTTAACGTTATACCAGGACATGATCACCCTCAGCCACCGCCTTCTAGCACATATATGATAAAAAGGACTGGGGGTTGCCATGAGAGCAATAGGGTTGGGACAAGCTAGGGCTTGACATGACCAGCCGATTGATCAGAGGGGCCTCTCCGACCGCCCGTAAGTAAGGGCCAAAGTGGAGTGTTGCATATCATTAACTGCTCAGCCACAAAGATTCAGTCCTTAAGTATCACGGGTCGCGCGATCTTACTACCAACAGGTGTCTCCATTGAGGAGTCTTACCCCTCTGCAGAGGTGCAGTCGGTCGACAGGACTCATCTTTATAGGGTTTTCAATTTGTGGCCTTAAGTCATGATAAATAATCATAGATACAAACAAAAGAGAAAATGGTAATGCAGATGTTTTTAAAAGAAAAGTTTATTTAATTTCATCTTAAATATGAAAATCTTCAAAATTAATTTAAAAAAATATAAAATTTGTACTTTTAAAAGAAGTGCTGAGGAAAATAATTATATTTTACGTTACAAATTTAGAATGACCAGAAATCAAAACTAATTTTATGATAAATAAGAATTTTTGGCAAAACTTGCAAATCGGTCGGAAAATTAAAACATATTACAGGGTGACCCAAAAAAAAACAGAACACAAATTATTTATTTATTTACCCATTAGACCCTAACCCTAAATCCCCCCTAGTTAAAATTAACAGTTTTGTTACAAAATTTGTGGGTTCTATTTTTTGAGTCACCCTAATTTTCCGACCGATTTGCAAATATTTTAAAAAATATTTTTTGCTTCTATGTAACATTTTACTTCAAAATGAATACCAAAATTGGCCCAAAATTTGTATTGAATGTTTTTCTGCCGGGATTGCATCATTGCAATTTTATGGAATACAGGATAATCTACTTAAAAAATCCTTTGATAGAAATTCGATTTAAAAAAAAGAAAAAAAAGTCTGCTAGCATTTTTTTTTTCAAATATACACGTTATAAATTTTACAATTAATCACATTAAACTTTCTTTAACTTTAAGAAATAGAATAGAAACTCAATCAATTAACAGTGGTTACCATGTGACGCAAGATGTCGCTATAGACACGGCAAAACTAGTGAAGTAGAAAATATTACAATTACCCGAACAGAAGTTAAACTTTTGTTTTCTATTCAACACAGATTGTGATTAAGTTCGAAATTCGTCCATAAAAAAATCATCTTCATTATCATGATATATATATATATATATATGTTTTAATTATCTAAATAAGAACTGGCTTCTGTATCCAGTGACCGTGGACTTAAAAAATCAAACATTTGTGAACGGTAACTATGACACAGATAAAATTGGCCCAACAAAAATATATTCACCGTGGTCAATAGGTACCTCCAATTTGCCCTGTGAAATTTACCCCTCCCCAATATTTAAAACAATGAAACTTGCATAAAGGTTAATATTATCTTCAAAATGTTTTGTCCATTCAAAAGAAGAAACATTAAAAAAAAAAACTGATGATTTTTTTTTTTAATTTCAGCTTACGGAAATAATGAAAATTATGAACGAAACCAATGTTTACATTTTCGCACTATTAAATCAATTGAAATTTAACGTAACCAAAAACAAGTTATGACTACAGGCTTTTTAAAAAATTCTATGAAAAATCAATTGAGTCAAATTTTCACGAATATTTCGATACTTCACCTGTTGATAAAATTATGTTTAAAATAGGGATGGGGGGGGGGGTAAATTTTACACGTCAGATTGGACATCCCTAGTGACCAGTGCGTTTCTTTTATACAATGAAATTCTAATCACTCAACCTTCGTGTAAAAACTTTTAAAAATACGAGTGTTTTCCAACACGTTGAAAAAAATAAATTTTAAATGTGGAAATTTCAAAAGCTTCTTCTTCAAAACAATTTACGGCAAGGTGATATTTACTCAGCTTATTTTGACACAGGGTCTTATGCATAAGCACTCGGTGAGAATCGAAGTCTATAGCCTAGTTATCTGCGAGATGAATTTGTGAACTACTACTCCGCGGCAAGGTGCATATTTAAGAAGCAGAAGTCTGGCATAAGGACACGTGTGTAGAGCACAAGTGAGGATCGAACTCATTATTATATTTGCTAAGCCAACTTGCTAATTATTGCACCACGACAAAAGGAATATTTCCTCCCTGTTATAATAAGTGTCATTTGTCATGTTGACGTGTGTGAATCAGGTAGACTGAAAAAGTATTTTATTTATTTTACGATATGAGATAGGTTAAAAAAAAGTTACTGTATAAACTTTATACACAAGAAAAATTGCGATGCCCACGCCATTTGAAAAATCAGTAAATAAATAGTAAACATTTGTGACTACACAACCACTAGTGATGTGCAAACTTTGTTTTTTTTGGGTTTTTTTAATAGATAAAATAGGTTTCTGTGTAAAAAGAAAAAAAGAAAAACGGGTTTCTGTTACTGTAATTTGAACTATGTTAAAGTCGTTTTTGTCTCTCTAATACGCAATATCACCGAACTTTTTTTTTCTAAAGTATGGTGGTCCAAAAGTGTAATAATACATGCTTTATTATGTTAATAAATTTTCTAAATTGTTATGTTCGCTTTTTTTTTAAAAAAAATAGACAAGTTTGACCAAGAAATGTACAAATTATTGTTTCACAGAAGAAATCTTCTTACGGAGTTAATTCTCTATTTATGTAACCCCTGTAATTCGTTTTGAATTGATTGAGGGGGGGGGAGATGACAACAATGCAAAAAAAATCTTCAGAATTTTGAGAGAAAAAAAAATCTTTTATTGCAACAAATTTGAGAGAAAAAGAAATCTTTTATTGCATCAAATACTGAAAATTTTATCTAACTCCGATAATTATCCGATTTTTGAAGGAACATTTTAAGTGTGTTCTTATGTCTGAACAATGTTCCTACACGATTTTTAAGTTGATTATATACAGTGATGCTAATAGTTTTTTAATCTAGTAAATCCTGGGACCCACAGATTTGATTTGAATGGGTCCCTGGGAAATTTGATGGGTCCTAACTAAAATTTCTTAAATAGTAGGGTTAAACTGCAGGGCCTTTATTTTTACCATCATCCAAAAAACAATTTTAATTGTCCTGAATTACTTAAGTTTTTTTGTTTTTTTTAATTAAATTCATACATTTAAAAGAAAAAAAGCATTTACACTTAATCACAATTCAATCAAGAAACAATTTTTTTGAGAATTATGACAGAACATTTTTTTTTTAAGTGTGTGTGTGGGGAGGGGGGATTTTCAGTGAATCTCGCGCGACGCCGCGATCGATTCGTCGGATTTCCGCGCCAGAGAGATCAAAGGCAAAATAGCTTTCAACTGAATTACTAAAAGACACTTATGACGCCAACGTTTTCTTTAACATTTTTTTAGTAATTCATTTCTAATATTTATATTCATTATTTATTATATGAAATTTTTTATCTTAAAATTAAGACCTTTATGCAAACTTACCGGGGAACCTTAGCAAAGATTTTCTCCAATTTTTCTTTAAAAAAAAAAATAGTCAATATTTTTTAACAGAATGTGAACTTGTAGTAAAGTAATTTTTAAGCATGTTTTATACAGTATTCTCTTTAATTGAAATGTTTTTTAGGTTTTTTTTTCTTCTTCAGATTACTACTACACAAGCAAAGATAGAATTTAATTTATGGTTGTCATTTTTACAAAAGTTCAAAAAAAATAAATAAATGTATCAGGATTTTTAAATGGAAAAAGTGCATCCCTAGGTGCGTCCCTGGGACGCGGGACGCGTAGCTATCAGCATCTTTGTGCATGTATATAATATATATAGCCATCCACAAACCCATTCAATTTATCATCAGTCAGGCTTCTTAACCACTCGGTCATTAGCACCTACAGACTGGGAGGAGGATTTTAACTGATAAATAAATACATCTGTAGGCTAAACTTGCAAATTTGTCGGAAAATTATAACGGAAAGTTTTTTGGTGGTCCCTCATGACAGTTTAACTACAGTCTATGAATTAACTTTTTGTGAATTGGGTTACGGTTTAGGGGATTAATGTTGATTTTAATTACGTATTGCTTAAAAAAAAAAAAAAAACAAACAAATTACTATACATTTAATGTTGAAAAAATATATTTTTTAAACCAAATTTAATTGAAATTATACATTGCAATACTAACGCAAACAACTGAGACTAATGTGTCTACCGTTGGGTTCAATAATTAATTTCAATGGTTAATTAAATGTATAGTAATTTTGGGGTTATTTGTTGTTTTTTTTTTAAGCAATACGTAATTACAAACAACCGTAATCCCTAAACGGTAACCCAATTCGCAAAAAGTTAATTCATAGACTAGGGACTGGCAGAAAAAATCGGATACTACGAGTTTTAAAAGCGAATTAAGAATAATTAAATATATTATTTAAGGTTAAACTTTGTCTAAATCGATAAGTAGTATCATGATAACCATCATTAAAAAAAGAAAAATATAATTACATATACAGTTTATTTTTAAAAGATTTAAAACTAAATTTAATTTTGGCTGTTTTTCTTAGACGCTTGTTTACATTTTAACGTAACATTTGGGATGGAAAATTTTTTTTACCAAAAATTAATTATCCGATTTTAATGAAATTTTCAGTATTGTTATGAATTTTATAATGCATTAGTTATTTTATTTCAAAACCTATGTTAAAATATGAAAATCCTGATGTTAAGTTTAAAATGTCATATTTTTAGATTCTAAAAATAAATATCTACTTAATTCAAACCTTATTTTAGGCGCCAAAATAAGTTTTGAAGAAAAACTCGATTGAAAATGTACCCCTTTTTAAGCAGAAAAAACATCGATGTATAATTTTTCTTTTATAAAATAATAGCCAATTAAATAATTATCGAAATGAGTAAAAAAGAAATCTCCAAAAAATTAATTATTTATTATTTTTTTACATTTTATTTTTCGATTTTCGGTACTTATTTTCTCATAGAAGCGGAACCGTAAAAATTTTTTTTTTGTTTCTATTCATAACTTTGGTCTTTTATCTCATTATTTATACTGTAATTAGTATCGAAAATGATCAACTTGCAAAACATTTTACGCCCCCAACATAAGGGGGGGGGGGGTCAAAATTAAGTGACCTGAAAAAATGAGAAAGTTTTGAAATAAAACAAATAATGCGTTATAAAGATCATTCATTGATACGTAAACACTGAAAATTTCATTAAAATCCGATAATTTCCTGATTTTTGGTAAATTATTTTCTGTAGGGGGGCTAAAGTTATTTTGTCAAAAACGCATTTTAGGCTCCGTTTGCCAGTCCCTATCATAGACTGTAGTTAAACTGACATGGGGGACCACCAAAAAACTTTCCGTTTAAATTTTCCGACCAATTTGCAAGTTTACCCCATCTGTATATGTAAAGACCACCTGAGTGCTCCATTTGTTTTATAGAAGTGTTGCATCCTCTCTCTATATATAACCTTATTGTAATTGTGCCCTTTTTTCCTATTTTCTCACTTGTGCCATTTTTACCTCAATTCATGAAAAGTTACCTATTGAAACATTTCGGATTCCTATGAAAGAGTATATTTCAGTGGGAGAGAGGGGGATGGGTGAGAGGGAGACACACGGTAAAAGAGAGTTGATGACAGATGTTCAAAGTGTAACGGTTATCGTCAAATCCTGAATGAGGTGGTTTGCATTTCCCATAGTGCTAATACCCTTGGGAAAAGTATTAATCCAACTATTCTCCCTCCAGCTATGGGTAAAATAACAAGGCAGATTGGGACCTTTAACCTCGGTATGGCAATCAGAAGAAAACCTCTGAATTCAAACCTGTTCCCCATGTGGCAGGGGGATGGGCTCCACCAGGCTATCCTTGCCCAAGACACATAAGTACTAGTGACCCGACGACTAAAGCAGGTTATGAGAAAAGTTTGGGGTTTTTTGTGTGTTTTTTTTTTAATTTTTTTTTTTATACTTCAGTAGCTTAAAAGTCCAGTTTTCCAGTTCGTACTCATGTGAAGTGGATTTTTTTTTTCTCTTACTCACATTATAAATACAAAATAAATAAAAGTGAAAAAATACAGCTGTGCACTGAAGAGGAAAGAAGTGTTTGTCTAGTGTATTAGTCACTGTCCATCCATCCATGTTTTCATCTTCATTCTCTAATTATTCTTACCAGCAAAAATAAAGCACCCTCCGGGCGATGTAAAAATGAATTTCTTTTTTTTTTTTCTTCCCTCACCATTTCAAGCTAAGTGTAAATACCTTTCAATATTTTCTTAGAAATGAATTACACAGGATAGGTTACAAGGTAGGAGTTAGACGGCCGTAGTTGTTTCCCCAGATAAAAAAAAAATAATAACACTACAATCTATTAAGAATTTTAGTTGGGACCCATAAATTTTCCGGGGACTCATTCAAAGCAAATATGTGCGTCCCAGACGCACTAAATCAAAAAGCTATCAGCATCACTGAGAGGGGTATAAAAGAGGGAGAGAGAAAAAGGAAAGTGGGGGAAGAGGATGAATGGGGTGAGAGAGAGAGATTGAAGAAGTGTGAGGAAAGGAGATGTATAGTAAGCCATACATGCTGATAGGTACGCGTCCTGCGTCCCTGACACATAAAAATATAAAAGAACGCAGTAAAATTGTATCCATGCGTCCCAGTGTTTTTTCTTTCTTCCCCCACCATTTCCAGCTAACTGTAAATACATTTCGATATTTTCTTGGAAATTAATTACATGCTATGAGGTACAAGGTAGGAGTTAGACGGCTTTAGTTGTTCATAGATAAAAACTCTACAATTTATGAAGAAACTTTAGTTAGGACTCACATTCAAATCAAATACACGAGTCCTAGGACGCACTAAATTAAAAAGCTATTAGCATCACTGGTAAGCATAAAATATTTTTATGGAAGCAGTCAAGATATTTAATTGTGACAATCAAAAACTTTCACTGTAATCACGGATTGATTTTAACGGCATGTTAGTCTAGGGTAATTTTATGCCTAGAAGTTAAGGAATTGTGTTCATTATGTATTTTATTTACATTTTTTGAGTAATTGTTTCTTATGAGGTTTTTTTTTGTTTGTTTTTTGCACAGTATTCCAATCCGATATAAATTTGCACATAGTTGTGGAGGTGCTGATAGATACGCGTCTTGTATCCCTGACGCATAAAAATATAAAAGGACGCAGTAAAATCATATCCGTGCGTTCCAGTGTTTTCCTTTTTTCTTCCCTCACCATTTTAAGCTAACTGTAAATACATTTCAATAGTTGCTTAGAAATGAATTACACAAGATAGGTTACAAGGTAGGAGTTAGATGGCTTTAGTTGTTTCCCCAGATCATAAATAAAAACCCATCAATTTATTAAGAAACTTTAGTTGGGACCCGGGGACTCATTCAAAGCAAATATGTGCATCACAGGACGCACTAAATCAAAAAACTATCAGCATCACTGCAGTTGTATAGTTTCAAGTATTCCTATCTAATTATCATATAGTTTCAAGTAATTATTTTTATTTAATAATGGTCAATTGTTGCACACAGTTATACGATTTCATCAAGTATTCTCATCAAATACAAATGGCAAACTTTTGAACTATAGACGGAACCCCAATAGATACTACCACTCTGGATCAGAGTGGACCTGTGAGTAATGGCAATGAAAGGGTGTCCCGGGACCCACATATTTGCTTTGAATGAGTTCTCGGGAAAATTCATGGGTCCCAACAAAAGCCATCTAACTCCTACCTTGTAACCTAACCTGTGTAATTCATTTCTAAGAAACTATTGAAAAGTATTTACAGTTAGCTTAACGCATAAAAATCTAAAAGGACGCAGTAAAATCATATCAATGCGTCCCAGTGTTTTTCTTTTTCTTCCCTCACCATTATAAGCTAACTGTAAATACATTTCAATATTTTCTTAGAAATTAATTACACAGGAAAGTTACAAGGTAGGAGTTAGATGGCTTTATTTGTTTCCCCAGATCATAAATAAAGACCCTACAATTTATTAAGAAACTTTAGTTGGGACCCTTAAATTTTCCCAAAGCAAATATAGGCGTCCCTGGTCGCACTAAATCAAAAAGTTATCAGCATCACTGTAAGAGTTTATATTTTGGACATTTTGCACGTCGAAAATATATGGACTACCTTGAAAAGCCCTAGTCTAAGATTTTCTAAGATGACTAATACATTAAGGTAATTATGAACTTTTGTTTAGTAAATTAGGGTGTCCCAGAAAAAACAGAACCCACAAATTTTGTAATAAAACTTAATTTTCCATTAAACAAATAAATTAGGGTTTAGGGTTTTTTCTGGGTCAGCCTGTACAGGTGACCCAGAAAAAACAGAACCCCAAGTTATTTATTTTCCCATTAAACTAACCCTAAACCCTAATTAATTTGTTTAACCGGAAAATTAACAGTTTTATTACAAAATGTGTTTTTTTTGTTTTTTCTGTAATTTACTAAACAAAAGTTCATAATTACCTACATTAATAGTTAGTTACTTTTTTTTTTTTTTTTTTTTTTTTTTTTTTTTGCTTTTGAGTTATTTCTCAATCTATTTAGTCAGAAGATAGACACAGTGACAGAAAATTCTGATTTACAAGAGTCTAAAATAAAGACTAAGTGTTTATATTTTGGATAAATTTTAAGAGTCAAAATTGACGTGTAATCATTTTTATGTACGTACATTTTGTACAATCAATGCATGATATATGCAAGTGGTTCGTGAGATCGTTGCATAAAATTAATCTGGGTCGAGGGTTGGGATCTAAAGTTTGATGAACTCTAAAAAGTATGCCACAAATCTGGGACACATACTGAGGATCGAACTCGTTACTACAGTCTGAACAGAACTTGCTATCATCCACTACTCATCGTGATGTGATGGTTAGTAAGCTACTATCGCATATCAATTACTACTGAATAGCGAGTTCGATCCTCGCTGGATGCCCCATTTTGGCGACCTTGTGTCGCATTCTATCCGTGGCGAACAGGTTGGGGCAAATAAATACCTACTCTACAAATCGAATATAACGCACTTTATTACAATTTAAGAGAATTTTTTAAAACTTTGCTTTCATTTTTTTTTTAAATACTTTTTTTTTTAACTCACGTTCTTTGTGTGTTTAACTCTAAATAGGCATGTGCAAACCAGTCGGCATTTTGAAAGTTTGTTTACTTGTAAAAAATATCTTAAAACGTCAATAAAAATTGGAAAATTAACTTTTTACTGTTTTCTTTTACGTTTAATATAAAGAACAATTCCAAGTTTATGGGTTATAAAAAAGAAAAAACAAATTTCTCTCACATAAAACCTAATTTTTTGCATTTTAAAGTAAATCGGCTCAAGTCCGCGCAAGAACGCGCATTTGTTGACATATTATCCGATCTTGACGTGTGCACTTTTTCTTCATATGGATGGGCAGACGAATAAAAAAATTTTCTGAAGCAAAAAACAAATTACTAATTTAGCATTTCCTTGATGCCTCACAATTTAACTCTTAATATTATTGAGTCTACTTCTTCGGCGAAACTTTTTTTTTTTTTTGGTAAAATACAATACAAATAAAGAAACAAAAAAATAAAATAAAAAGTTTATTTACCTTCAGAATTTGACTGAACAGTAATATCTGCGTTCTGTATATACACGGGAGAATTATTCAAATAAAATAATAAAAAACACTGTTTGGTTTCTCTTTCACGTCACAGAGTATAAATGTGTACGCGTCGGGTATTTTGACTTGTTTACCCATAACACACCAGTGAAAATGACAAATACGTTTTTTTTCCATTACAGGCTTCCGTAATCATTCTCACAACAACTTTTAATTCAAACATTATTTTCAAATTCATAAAAATAAGAATAGACATATGTTATGTCATTATTTTTAGCGAGATATGTTTTATACAATATTTTCTTTGAATTAATGAATACGATTTTGTTATGCATTAAACAAAAGTATTTATTTTACATTTTATAAAATTTTGAAAATCTCTGAAAATCTCTGAAAAATAAAATAAAAATGTACACAATACGAACTTTTAATATAAAATTCTTTTGAAAATAATCTAACAATTAAAAAAAAAAAAAAAAAAAAAAAGATACATATTTTTTTCTTATTTACGAGATTTTAAGTTTCAATGTTTAAGATGCCCTATTTCCAAAACCGATTTATTAGCGAATTATCTTTTTATATATATGTTATGTCATTATATTGTCTTTATAAAAATGTAAAATTTATTTATATGCAAAAAAAAAAAAAAAGATATTTGTTGGGGGGATCAATACGCGAAAAAAACTAACAATAGAAATGAAATAAAAACTAGTAGAAAAAAATCACAAATGACAAAAAAATCAGACGGTTAGAATCGTAACTGATAAAAAAAAAAAAAAAAAAAAAAAAAAAAAAAGATATTCAAATTCAAAATAATGAAAACTTGGGATTATCTGTAAGCAAAGTTACAAAAATTGCATAGGGCACCACTTGATTTGTTTTTTAATAATCTACCAAAAATCAGTTAACAGATTTCAAATAAAACTTACATTCATAAATACAGTCATTATTTTTTTGTAAAAAACATTGAGGGAAATACTTTAAAGTCAATAGAATGTTAAGAAATGTCAAATTTACTTCAGTTAATAAAACATTTATAATTTAATTATAACAGCCCAGGTTACACTTGAAAAACACGTTGAAAAATTCGGAAGTAATTTCATTAAAGCTTACAGAGTAAATATTCTTTATTTTATTTAAAACTTTCCAATACATTTTATTGAACAAACAATAGACACGTAAATAGAACATAATTTATTTTCATTGATTGATTATTGCAAAAATATCAAGTTTAAAATCGATAACAACTTATCGGTTTTATTTTAAAAGAAAAAATACACTCACATAAATATTATATACAATAGGCTATTTTAAAAAATGTAAATGACTGTTTCTAACTTCATGTCAACTCGTCTACAGACCTTTGACGAGTTAAAATAACTATAGACTAGTTATTTTATTCATAGAGGTTAGGGAATCACGTTCAATGTAGTTATATTTACATTTTTGTGTAGTTGTTTAAGAGTTTTTTTGTTTTGTTTATTTTTTATTTTTACACAGAAATAAGTATTCTAGACACTGCCAATTTGTTCGCTCAATTTCGTTTTAAAAACGAATTGAAATTAATTAAATCGATTATTTAAGGTCAAATTTTTGTCTAAGTCGAAAAGTAGTAATTATAATGAACATCAGTAAAAAAAAAAATAAGGCAAAATAATATTACACATGTAATACTTAGTATTGATTCTTATCTAACACTGATGGTTTCAATTAATTATTTATTTAATTATTTTTTTTTTTTTACAGTTATATGGTTTTAAGTACCTAATAATAATAATCCTTAGTAAACAATTAAAGGTTCAAGTAAATATTCTTAATAATTTACAACTTAGTATAAATAATTTACACCAAATATTCCTATTGAATATGAATATTTTTTAATTATATCAATTAAAGACCCACAGATGTGACTATAATCGGTACTACCACTCCGGGTCAGAGTGGACCTGAGAGTAATAACGACAATGAAGTACTCCACGCTCCTTAGAGCTCCAGAATTGAAGCCACACAATCAGATGCATTTAGTGCCATAGCCAGCCCCCACCTTTTTTTTTTTTAGGGCTGGGGATCCTACCCCTCTGCAGGAGATACAGTCAGGGTAGTATAAGACCTGTCACCAGTACGATGTAAATAATTAAAACTACTGAAGTAAGAAAACAAAAGAACTTGTTGATATTAATTCATCTTATCTTTTTTACCAACCTATATTTTCATAATACGTACACGTGTTTATCACAACAAATTAAAATATTATTATTATTATTATAAGGAAGAGATTTAACTTTAGCCACAAAGAAAAAGTTTATTTCCTTTTTGGCTTAATAATTTACTAGCAACTGTTTGCATAATAACACGTGTTATGTAAATGAACTGCAGTGGAAATGTGGACCACTTAAGTAAAAACGTATTTTGACTTAAAATAGCAATATAACCTAAAAGAAACTGATTAAATCTTACGGAGAAAATTAGCTTATTTAATTGTTGTTTAACCTATGTCTGTTAGTTTTATGTTGTTGTATTGTATTGCAACATATACACAAATAATTTATTCTATATGCAAAGTGACTAATCGGAAATTTCATGTAGTATTTGCAATATTGTGGATTTTAAGTTCACACAGGCTAAACTTTTAGAGTTTTGTATTAGTCATCAACTCATCAACATTAGAATGCTTTACAAAATTGACTAAAGCGAAAATTATATTGTGTTACATATGTATGGTTTTACTGTAAATAAAAATAAATACAAATACGTTTAAAAAATGCAACTATAACACGGTTGAGTCAATAAATAAATGTTGGACACAAACTGAACAATTTTTGATTTTTTTTTTGTTTTGTTTTGTTTTTTTGGCAATTATAAAAATAATGAAAGAAATTTAACAGCTAACCTGGGTCTAATCCAAGATTACTGAGATTTAAAAAAAAAGTCTTTTGATTATCCACTCCAGCTGTCAATGGTCACTAAAGTGTTGAGATCAGCTAACCCTTCTTCGACACCAGACAGCCAGTTTTCTTCTTGTCCGGTTTGGGCCGCTGAAAGGGAGATCTTCAGCACCTGCAGGTCGCTTACACAACCAAGAATTACCTAAAGGACATGAGGTGAATTTTTTAATTTTTTTAATTACTAAAATCTTTATGAAAACAAACAATCGATCATTATTAAATTAATATTATCCTTTTTCACCTTAACAATTACCTGATATATTTTATATCAATAATGATAACAGTATCTTTTTAAATAATCAAAATTGAAAGAGAAAGCATATACAATACATAAGGAACCTTTTATATTCTTGTCACTTCCGTTCGGTTTAAACTTTGTAAAAATTTATTATCTCCCTTTGTTAAGATAACTAAAATATACATTTTTTTTCTAATTTAGATGCAGCTTAATTTCTAATCGTCTCTAAAAAAGATAAGTTAAACAGAAGCATTAAAAAATGTCTCTCAAAAATAATTGGCTTGTAAATAAATATTCATAAAATAAATCACCGGGTTATGTCGGTACTTTCCGTCGTCTTATAAGGGGTGCACCCGGTTTTATTCCCGGCTGCTATGCTTTGGTGTAATACGTCATCAGAAATACTTACCATACATAACAATCGATGACGTATTACGCAGATAGGCAATTTTCATTGCAAAAATCCAGCAGTCGTCAGTTCAAGCAAGTTTTGTTTTTTCGCCGTCGCACGACGACAGTACTACTTATATTATATCCTTCCCTTGTCATCTTTTCTGTCCACCCGCTTGAAGGGCTTGGTAGTGCTAAATGCTGCAACTGACTTTTTAGTTTCTTTCTCTCCAGGATTATTATTTTTACCTACAAGCAGTTTTTTTTATTACTTATCACCCGTTATCAATTTCATTTTAATTAGTTCGCCTCAAGTTGTTTCTTCGTTTTTTAACACTGTTGCTCTGGAGTAACGACTCGGTTTGTTTTTGTTTTGTTTTTTAATTATTCATTAGTTTGATTATTCGTAGATAATGATTATTTATTTAAATTTTGGACTTGCTAAAATATAAGAATGACGTATGAGGGATATTATTGTATAATGAAGAAAAGCAAATGAAAATATAGTTGCCGAGTTTAAGCGGCAAAGAAGTATCGGTTTGAACATTATTATCAAATATATATAATTTTTTTTTAGACACAAAAAGATCTGATATATATAGAGAAAGAAAAAAAGAACAATTACTTGTAACGTTTTAGTTTGTTTATTATTGTTAAATTTACTTAGAGCGAAGCTTATTTTTCATATATTTCTGATTTTTTTTATTCAATATAAAGAAAGTGAAAACAAAACTAGATATTTTTCAAATTCCTGATTTTTTTTATATCAACGAATGAATAACTAAAAAAAAAACAACAAAAAAAACACGTTTTAATTTGATTTTTATCTACAACTTTAAATTACCGACTTTATCGAAATATACTTGTCAGTCGAAAGTTTTCTTTAGTTTTAAAACTAAGTGAAGGATTCTAAGTTTAAAAAAATTGATTTCAGTACCTACTTAAAAAAAATTGCGTTAGTTTTGTAGTTGTTTTTGTTTAGTGATAATTTTGTTTTCATTTACTTTTTAATAACTCCCGTAAGTCTATCACTTCGTAGATTTTGCAATTGGTTCAACAGTCCATTGATTTTATTTAACTACGTCAGAAATCTAATCAAACACAAAAAATATATATATATATTAATCATACCAACCAAAGAGAAAAATATCTTTAAAAACTTTACAATATCCTAAAAGACCCGGTTATACAAAAACGAAGAGGAAACACCTTCCAGGAGAGAAAAAAAAAATAAAGGACTCTTCCGTCGGAACCCATGTCGGTCCGGGTCAGCCATGCTGTGAGTGTTGACGAGTGGGGGTTATTATTATTCAATTGGGACTACCACCAATGCGGTCAGTTTCTGCGTGTTCTGCTTGGTCGTGTCTAAATCGAAAAAGATCACCCACAAATAATACCATTATGGGTTCACATTCCGGAGACACGAGCAATTCAAATGGACAGTGCACGGCCGGCACTAAAAGCACAAACGGTATTTACCACGAAAAACAAATGAAGGAACTGTGTGCCCTTCATGCCCTCAACAATCTATTTCAAGACCGACAGGCTTTTACGAAAAAAGATCTGGATGATATATGTGTCAGGTATTTTCATTTTGTTTTATTTTTATTTATTTATTTTATTTTTATTGAAAGAGTAAAAAATGGAAAATAATTTAGATATTCATTCATTCATTGTTTAATTTGTTTACTCAGTGATTGTTCAACTTTTTCTTTAAGAAATTCTTTGAAAACATTTTTTTTTTAGGAGCAAATATTACGTAAAAACGTAATGGTAAAATGATTTTATTTTCCCTAGTAAATTACCGTATTATTATTATTATTATATTATTATTATTATTATTATTATTTACTACTACTACTACTACACAAAATTTAAGCATGATAAAAATTTGAAATATTTTTACATTTGTCAAATTTCATAAAGATATTTCATAAAATTTTGGTAACCGCTTTTTTCTTTCTTTTCAAATAAAAATAAATACATGTACACTTGTACAGTAATGCTGATAGCTTTTTTATTTAGTGCGTCCTGGAACACGCATATTTGCTTTGAATGAGTCCCCGGGAAAATTTATGGGTCCCAACTAAAGTCGTCTTCACCTTGTAACATACCCCGTGTAATTCATTTCTTAAAGAAAAAACTATTGAAATGAATTTACAGTTAGCTTGAAATGGTGAGGGAAGAAAAAAGAAAAACACTGGGACCCATGGATACGGTTTTACTGCGTCCTTCTAAATTTTTGTGCGCCAGGGACGTAGAGCGCGTACTTATCAGCATCTCTTTATATCTGTGTGTGTGTGTGTAATGTTTCTATGAGATATTAGACTAACTTTTTTGTTATTAAATTAAATCGATTTTTAAAAAATAAAGCTAATGGTCTATTAATTTCAAATGACCAGCTTTATTTCGTTTATCTAACTTCAAGGAAAGGCACTCAATAGTTTGCAAACTGGTCTCGCAGAACTAATTTACTAAACGTAACGTAATATAGGTGGAACTAATAAAGATCGAACTCATTATCTAATAGTAAATTTTACTATTGGGTGGTGAGTTCGAATTAGTTCCACTTATACTACATTACGCTTAGTTTATTTTAGGGGCGCCTCACATGGTATAAATGGTTTGTGGGTTAGGCTTGCAATACCATTGTTGGTGAGTTCGATTCTCATTGGGTACTCCCCCATGCTTTTGGCCTTGTGAATTTTATCACTAAGGAAAGTGATCAATTTTTGAAGTGTCCGGTGATCTTGAATTTCAGATTATTTTCTAGAATAATGGAAATAATAATCCAGGTTAAAAGCGCGGTAAGGGTAATCCAAAGCCGAGCATTTTTAGACCTTATTTTTCCGATGCAAAACTTTTCTCGTTCCCCAATGATACCTGCATCGAAAAAAATAAGGTCTAAAAAAGTTCGGCTTCGGGTTACCCTTACCGCGCTTTTAAGCCTCGACTAAACTGTTGGATACTGAGTAAGTATGAATTAGGGAAGTTACCTTGTAAAATGGCGAGTAACAAATAAAATGGGGAACTAGAATAATCTGGTAAACTGGTCAAAGCCTGGCCGGTTTAACAAAACTTTTCTCCTTCCCCAATGATACCTGCATCGAAAAAAAATAAGGTCTAAAAAAGTTCGGCTTCGGGTTACCCTTACCGCGCCTCTAACCTGGACTTAAAAAAAAAATTTGTTAATCTGGCCTGGTGTGAGGTCAGGGAATTTTTTTTTTGGGGGGGGTTACATGAGGATTTTTTATGGGGCATCCAGCGATTCGGTAGTTATGGATCTGTGAGACTAGCTTGCTAACCATTATACCACAACAATTCATTTTCTTTATATTCCCTAAAAAAAAAAACTATTTTGCTTGCTTAAATTCAAGCCACTATCAGTCGCTAGAATTTTTTTTTGTCTGATTTAATGATTTAACCACAAATTACTTCCACAGACTCGACAAAAAAAAAATGTGGAAGAATTTTATTGTGGTGCATGAATTCTTCTTTTTCAACTGTAGGAATGAATCCGAAAAAAAAACATGGCTAGAAAAGCTAGGTAGTAGTTCTACCCATTTGCTTAGCTTAGTTTGGCAAAGGGCCAGGAATATGGGGGCATCAAATGAGAATCACATTAAAACTGTCTGCTAACCCAGCTCACTAACTATTGCATTATTGTGCCTGGATAAAATTTGAAGCAAATCAAGACTTAAACTCAAAACATTTGAACTTTAAATTCTTTATAGGTACTCTTGAGAAGGAAAAACAACTCTACTTACATGTGATTACAAATATATAGGTTAATTGGCCTACTTGATCTTTGTTCAATCACACACACACACACACACACACACACACATATATATATATATATATATATATATATATATATATATATATATATATATATCTTGCCATAAGAGTTACATAACCTACTACAAGAAAACTGTCCTGGGTATGAAATTAAACTACATCCAGTATGGGAGAATCCAGTTCTGGAGCTCTTGGGTGTGTTAAGTCACCCCTTCATTGCCATTACCAGAGATGCTGATAGGTACACGTCCTGCGTCCCCTGACGCACAAAAATCTAAAAGGACGCAGTAAAATCATATCCATGCATCAGTGTTTTTTCGTTTTTCATCCCTCACCATTTTAAGCTAGCTGTAAATACATTTCAATAGTTTCTTAGAAACGAATGGCACAGGATAGGTTACAAGGTAGGAGTTAGATGGCTTTAGTTGGGACCCTTAAATTTTCCCAGGGACTTATTCAAAGCAAATATATGCGTCCCAGGATGCTCAAAATCAAAAAGCTATCAGCATCACTGCATTACACCCAGGTCCACATTGACCCTGTTATGTTCTCGTCTATGGATCAAATAAACCTGAAAATTATTAGTATGAGATAGGAATACTTGAAACTGTATAACTGTGCAAATTATTTGTATTAAGAATAATTACTTGAAGCTATAATTCTTTACAAAGGATTATTATTAGTTGCTTGAAAACTGTACAAACAAATGATTATTATTAAATAGAAATAATTTAAACCATATAATTTAGTATAAGTTAGTATTAGATGGGAATACTTGAAACCATACAACTGTGTAAATCATTTGTATTAGATGGGAATACTTGGTACCATACAACTGTGTAAATTATTTGTATTAGATGGGAATACTTGAAACCATACAACTGTGTAAATTATTTGTATTAGATGGGAATACTTGGACCCATACAGCTATGCAAATTATTTGTATTAGATGAGAATACTTGAAGCCATACAACTGTAAATTATTTGTATCAATAACTGACCTCATATAACTGTGTACAAATTATTTGTATTAAGAATAGTTAGTTAAAGCTATAATTTTTTACAAAGGTTTATCCTTTGTTATTTGAAACCAAATGAGTGTTTAAAAATTAGTATTAGATAGAAATACTTGAAACTAAATAACTGTGAGCAAATTATTTGTATTATGAATTGTTGCTCGATGCTATAATTATTTACAATTAGCATTAGTTACTTGGAACCATATAATTTCTTGGCGAGTAGAGACTGAATTCCACATTGAATAACCCAACAAGGGTTGACATGCTGTAAAACCAAGCATCCATTAAGTTGGCGGACTGGCCTATTGTCAGTATCAGCCAGACAGCAAGGAGGTCTATCACCTTTTCACTAGCGAGATTGTTTTTGCATTTGATGTGGAGCCCCACATCTACCATCAACTTCCTACTTTACCACACAGTTTCAAATTGTGCTATGCACTGAGTTGTTGAGAGCCGGTATTGAAACTGGAACCTTGTGGTTCCTAGGCAGATGCTTTACCGACTGAGCTGAGCTAAACCGGCCGTTACTATAAGAAAATTCAAATTCAATGTGATGCTAGTTGGATTATTTTAGTGTTTTTAATTTTTGTTCGTATTTTAGTAACTTAAAAGTCCTTTCAGTTATAACTTTCACCTATCTTGGGCTAGACGGGCGGTCAGAGAGGCCCGCTCCGATCAATCGGCTGGTTACGTCAAGCCCTAGCACCTATATGATTTTCCCAACCCTATTGCCCTTATGGCAAGCCCCAACCCCTTTTTATCATATGGGTGCTAGAAGGCGGTGACTGAGGGTCTACATGTCCTGGGAATGACGTTAAACTCTATCTGATGGTGAGGTTCCAATTTTGGATGTTTGAGGAATGTGGAGCACCCCTTCATCACCATTGCTCCCTGGTCCACTCTGACCTGGAATGGTAGTACCTGTTAGGGTCCCATCTATGGGTTAAATAGAAAAACATGAGTTTATAAACAAAATTATATTATGCATTAAGAATGAATTTATTTCACAACTTTGTCAGCATTAAATAACCCACTGAGGTTGATATGCCATAAAACAAAACAAACCAAACCAAATGACTTTCACCACATTCTTTTTTGTATATTGATTTTAGATAAAAGGGTTCCTCTTGTAGCACTATTTGATATTTTTGCCTCTGGCTTCAGAGTTTGGTATTTGAGATATGCCTGTACTATTAAACAGCACTGGTTGGCGTTGTTAGTTATGTTATAACTGGTTCATTTTGAGAGAGCTTAGGATACCCTGATTGTATCCTATGGGAATAAGTGTTGGTTCATTCGTCTTGTATCCTATCCCCCAATAAAAGTATTACTTACTTCGTATGGGCTGATGAGCTGAAATAGAATTCAACGAAAAGAAGGAAAGGAACAGAGACAGGGATGACTTTAAAGTAGGACCTTTATTATCGGGTTCACACTATTTCATTGAGGGGATATATTTCCCGAACAATTCGATAGATGTTACCTCTCCAAAGTCTCAAAGTCCAAGTGTCCTAGAGACCTTTGCGACGCCAAGAACTTGAAGTTTTTTTTCTGTGCATGCCCAAAGGGCTCTTCCTGTCCTAAGCCCTCTGGGAGATTGTTATTTTTGTGTCTTTTTTATTTATTCATTTAATATTTTACTTTTGTTTTATTTATTTTTACTTTTGTTTTATTTATTTTTACTTTTGTTAATCCCCACAATCCCCCTGCAGAGATAAATCCCCACCTCCACTTACAAAAAAGGGGGTATCCTAGGTATGCCACTAAACTGCATCTGATGGGGTTTGGATATATGGGGAGTATGGAGTACCCCTTCATTTCCATTACACTCATCTATGGATCAAATAGATCTGTTTGCAAATTATTTGTACTAGATAGTGTTATGATTTTTGTGGCCATCCTTAGGCTTCAAGCAAAGCACTGTCCAGTGGAGATCCTTTGTGTTAAGCAGAGCGTAGTCCTTAATGAAGAATCCTTTGGTTGTTCTTTGGTGTCCCTTAATAATGGGTATGATCCTTTGGTTGTTCCTTGGTGCTCTTCAGTGTTTGCAGGTCGTTCGTCAATGGGTGCAAAATGAATGTCTGTCAATATCAGTCGATTAAATAGTTAACCAATTACGTATTCGGACTGTTGATTTGCTGAGATTTAAAGTACATGACCTTGCTTAGTCTATAATTTTAAGTAGTGGATTGCAGCACAGCTTATATATCAAAATTATCCAAGATACTTGATATCATATAGTCATATGCAGAAACTTAAACTACATAAAAAATGTAAATCTAAACATACAATGTATGCAATTCCCTAAGCTAGGCATAACATAACCCCAGGTGGGTTGATATGCTGTTAAAATCGACCGTTTCTTTTTTTGCGGGTTGGGTGGATTTTTTATTCATATTAGTGCCAATTTAAGGTTCTTCCAAGCGATACTGTTTCAATCCCAAATAAATCCCCAAATTATTTTCATCATTCATTCTTTTATGGTGTGAAAGCATTCAACACTGTATATTTTCCTTTTTAAGTTCCTAGAAACACCTTCCCAACCCAGTCGTGTCTAGATTTGTATTCCCCTTGTGCTTGTTTGCTACATTCACTTAATATATGGTTTACAGTCTCATCTCTGTCACCACACAGTCTACATTTACTGTTTTGTAGTGTCTTATCAAGCAGGCATAAGTTTTAATGTAAGATTAACGAAATTAAATAAGAACACATATAAAAAGATTACACTTATTTTAAGTATATTCTAATTGGTTTCTATATAAAATCATTCATGGGATTGATTTGAATAAATAAAACAATTATATTAGAGATCAATAAGACCAAGTAATTATTTATCAAACCCGGTTTTGTTAAAACCAGTATTCAAATTAACCGCACCATATATTATGTAAACCTTTAATATCTTAGTGATAAGACACATTGAAGAATTTTAAACGCACTAATAACATGATCTATTTGAGGCAAATCTAACTTAGATTTTCATAAACATCGTTAATAAATAAGGTTTTTTTTTCCATTTTTTTTTCTTCATTTGTTTGTTGTTGTTGTTTTGTTTGTTTTTTTTTTCCCAGTATTTACTGCATTATTTCATAGTTTTTATGACTGTTTATTTTCGGTCATTTTGAAAGTTATACAAACAAAGGAAACACTCAGGCATTTATGTTTACGAATAAATACAAATCGGTTATTTCCTATAAGTCCAACATAAACAAAGGGGAACCACTCTTGACTGATAAAATTATTTATTTATGGATCTACTAGGAAAATATAAGACGGGTTTAGGGTTAGTTTAATGGGAAAATGAATAAAGAAGAAATAACCTACAAAATCATTGTTTGATGATTGTACAGACAGGATCTCTGATGTGGTTATTTCCTATAACTCCAACATAAAAAAGGGGAACCACTCTTGACTGATAAATTATTTATTTATTTATTGATCTACTAGGAAAAAAGAAGGGGTTAGGGTTTAGGGATAGTTTAATGGGAAAATAAATAAATAATTTATCAGTTAAGAGTGGTTCTCCTTTGTTTATGTTGGAGTTATAGGAAATAACCTACAAAATCATTGTTTGATGATTGTACAGACAGGATCTTCGTAGTAGATACTAAACATCATTTCCTCTTTCCAGCTTAAACCATGTTAACTATCCAGAATGTGAATCTTGTGATCTGGTCAGTCAATTCCAAAAAGTTTACATTGTTGAATTAATAGTTAATTTTGAGGGGAAATATTGATTGGATTGGCAAAGCAACCTTGAACATCTTTTTGATCTCCATGTTTCTAACACATTCAGGCATGCCTACAAAGTCAGAAAACAGCATAGCTCACATGAAAAGAATTTTTTCACACTCAGAGTTGCTGAGAAAAAACATGGAATAAACTGCCTGCATCCGTTGTAGGCTGCTGAAATACTGCATCTTTCAAAGCCTCCATGCTTCCTGTAATTTGCCAACACTATACCTGATACCCCCCCTGCACACACACATGCACGTACATGCACACATACATGTATATTATTACTCTACGTATTATTACGGCCATAGGTTTTTGTTTTTTTTTATTATTATTTTAAAAAAATTTTTTTTTTTTAATTTAATTCACTTTGCAAACTCAGTTTTCCCTAATCTCAATTATCTACCCAGAGCTGAATGGGTAACCCAATGGGTTTTGTCTAGTTTTACATTTATATTTACAGTTATGATATAAAGTATTCCTTTCTAATACAAATAATTACAGACACTACCAATCCAGTTCAGAGTGGAATTGGGAGTAATGGCAATGAATAGTTACTCCACACTCCCTAGAGCTTCTAAACTGAAGCCTCATCATCAGATGTTTGTCATATCTAGGATAATCCTTTTTGGAATAGTCTCTCCCCACTGCACATAATTTATTTATTTTCCCCTGCATTCCATGTAGGCGGGTATGACATAGTTTGATGTGGGACCACCCACGAACTGAAGCTCATGGGATGGTAGGCACAAAAAATGTGTAGATCCCGTCGGTATTCTCCCTCGGGGGGGGGTCTCAAGCACTGGGCAATAAACCCTGCCCTGACCCCTTTAAATCCAGGGGCCAGGTGTTGCCTGGGGGTATGGCCCCCTAGGATGACGCTGTTAATTACTTTACTGGTCCAGAGGCTGAAGCCACTGGATCCCCATCCCGAAGGGCGGGTCAGCAATCGGATGCCGTGGTTCATTGTTAATAATTCAACCTCTTTTCAGATAAGTAAAAAATGTAAGTAAAGTAGACGGAGTTGCCTATTGTCAGTATCTGCCAAACAGTGAGGGAGTCTATCCCCTTCTTGTTTGTGCTAGACCAACGAGATTGTTTCGCTGAGGTAGAGTGCTACCTACCGTTAGCACCCAGATGCTTTACCACACAGATCAGATTACCCAAGCTGTGCTACTCGTGTGCTGAGTTTACGAAGGCCAGTTGGTTGGCAGCCTTCCGTTACGAGAGACGATGGAGCAGTCAAATTTTTAAAAAAAATTTTTATTTAAAAAAATTTTTTCTTTGTACTGCATAGCCTGGGCAGATTCGCATGGAGGATAAGATGTTGCCTATACAGCAAATCCCCCCACTCCACACTGCCATTGTGATCAAAGGAAAGGTAATGTACCAATGCGGTTTGGCAACGGCAGTATCGCAGGAGTTAATGGGTAGCACTGGATTTCAGCATCACACCACCTTTAGGGGCTTCGGCTCCTGATTTGTTTTCGGGGTTTATTCCCAATAGCAGTAAGATTGCGATACCTACTACTCGCATGGATCCCCAAATAGGTTAAAAGGGGCTCTTTAGCCTTGGTCGGCAACCCATCAAAGTCAAGGAAAAGTCAGACACAAAACCTCTGCAAGGACCAGTATCAAACCCAGAACCTTGCGATTCATCGGCGAATGTGCTAACAATTGAGCTAAACTAAAGTAACTCAAGAAAATGAGGTTTGGTAATTCAATCTTAAAATTACCGACCAATAATTGGCAAATAAATTACTTGTTCAGTTTACTAATTATCTTTTCTTTTCTTTTTTTAAAACTTTTTTAATTAAGTTTCATGTAAGGATTGTTTTCTATGTACATTTTTATAGTATGTGTGCATTTACCAACTCCTCCTCACGAGCAGGATGTAACACAAGGTCAATTTTTAAGTGGAGTTCAATGGGTTTGAATTCAGGGTTTTTCTTCTAGACTGATTGCCATACCAATAGCCTAGTCTGACCTACTATTATTTACCAATAGCTGGAAGGAAAATATTTGGATGCATACCTTTCCTAATGGTATTAGCACTGTGAAATGCAACAAGCCTCGTCCAGGATTTGAACTTGTGTCCATTTCCTACAAAGATTACCATTACACTATGTGCGCCTACATAAAATATTTTGGTAGTAAGTACATACATGCAAAGTTATCCTTATTGTCCTAATCAAAATGGTGGCTTTGATTGATTTTAATGGCATGTAAATCTATCTGGGGTTATTTTATGCCTAGAAGTTAGGGAATCACATTTATTGTACATTCAAATTGACTTCTTTTTTTGTGTAGTTGTTTTTTAATGTTTTTCTTTTTCTTTTTTTTTTTTTTTTTTTTGCACATATCCTATCTAATACAAATAATTTTTAAATGGATTTAGTTGATCCATAGATGGGATCCTAATTAGGTACTACCACTCCAGGTTAGAATGGACTTGAAAGTAATATCAATGTAGGGGTACTTTCCAGAACTGGAGCCCACCATCAGATGCGGTTTATTGTCATACACAAGACCTCTTTTTTTTTAGGTGGGGGGGGGTCTTCTCCCTTTGTGGGACATACAGGTTGTGCTGACAGCACAGATATCCATCTCTCTCTCTCTCTCTCTCTCTCAACCTTGCCTTGCCTACCTGTCATCATCGCTGAGTGGTCCTCCACACAGCATCCAGAAACTGCACAGAACTAATTGATGTAGGTTTTTGCTGGTCGGCCCACACTGATGTGTTGGTATCCACGGGAGAACATCAGTTATGAGTTCATCCTTGCTTCTCCAGCTGTGTGTCCATCATGTCTTCTTACTCGGATAGCAGCATATTCTAAGCCCCACCAACAGGGTGAGGCAGCTTTGACGTTTATGACACAAGTTTTAATCATATATTGTATTCACTTGGCATTTCATTTAGAAAAAGTGACTCCAAACACATACAGAAATCATTACCCTTTTTTTTTTTTCTTTTTAAACAAAAATGAATGAAAAGTGGTTGATGTCACAGCCATCTATCTAAACAGGCTCTGGTTATTTCCTATAAGTCTAACATAAAGGGGAACCACTCTTGACTGATAAATTATTTATTTATTCATTGATCTACTGGGAAAAAAGAAGACGGGTTACGGTTAGTTTAATGGGAAAATAAATAAATTTATCAGTCAAGAGTGGTTCCCTTTGTTTATGTTGGAACTTATAGGAAATAACCCAGGCTCTAATATTTACTGACAGGGCTGACTGTATCCGCTACAGAGAGGTAAGATCCACCCACCCCCCAAAAAAAGGTGTCCTGGGTATGACACTAAACTGCATCCGATGTTGAGGCTCCAGTTTTAAGGAGTGTGGAGTACCCCTTTCATTGCACGCTCTGTCGGTTGGGACGTTAGAATGCACCAACTGCACCTCTGCAGAGGGGTAAGACTCCCCCAATGCCTGTTGGTGAGCCGTGATGCTTAAGGATAGAACCCAGGTGGTTGAGCAGTCCATGACTCACAATTTGGCCCTTTCTTGGGCTAGACAGGCGGTTGGAGAGACCCCCTCTGATCAATCGGCTGGTCACATCAAGCCCTAGCACCTATATGATTTTCCCAACCCTATTGCCCTTATGGCAACACCCAACCCTTTTTATCATATGGGTGCTAGAAGGCGGTGGTTGAGGGTCTACATATCATGGGAAAGAGTTAAACTCTATCTGATGGTGAGGTTCCAGTTCTGGAGGATTGGGGACTGTGGAGCACCCCTTCATCACCATTGCTCCCCATCCACTCTGACCCGGAGTGGTAGTTGTTGTTAGGGTCCCATCTATGAGATAAATAGAAAAATGTATTTATAAAAAATTGAGTATCCATTAGAAATAACTTTATTTCAAAACTTTATCAGCATTAAATGCCCCACTGAGGTTGATATGCCATAAAACAAACCAAACCAAACCCTTTCATTGCCATTACCCTAGGTCCACTCTGACGTAGGGTGGTAGTACCTATTAATCCAACCTATGGTTCAAATAGATCTGTTTAAAAATTCATATTCCATAGAATCATGTGCAACCCCCCCCCCTCTCCAAAAAAAAACCCTTGAAGAACCACTACAAAACAATATAAATATACAATGAACACAATTCTCTAACCAGGAGTGTGAGTCTGAACACAAAACCTTTGACTCTGACTACTCTTAATGTAATTTATTACAATTCATGATAAATATAAAACATGATTTTTTTTATAATCTATTTATAACGAGTGTGCACTGTATAACTTTACAAACTAAACTAGGCCCATATAAACTTTATGACTCTAATTATACTCCTACTCTAGTTGAAAATACACTTCATGATGAAGTGTAAATTTAACTAGCGACTGTATGTTTTACTGACTCCAGTTACAATTTTTGTGGTGGCCATTTTTAGGCTGCAGGTGAGAGCACTTTACAGTGGAGATCCTTGTGTTCCTCTGTGTTAGGCAGAATCCTTTGGTTGTTCCTTAGTAAAAAATCCTTGTGTTAAGCAGAGTCCTTGGTTGGGCTTAGGCAGAATCCTTGTGTTAAGCAGAGTCCTTGGTTGTGTGAGCAGAGTCCTTGGTTGTTCCTCGGTGTTAGGCAGAATCCTTGTGTTAAGCAGAGTCCTTGGTTGTTTGTTAGGCAGAATCCTTGTGTTAAGCAGAGTCCTTGTTGTTCCTCATCCTTGTGTTAAGCAGAGTCCTTGGTTGTTCCTCGGTGTTTCCTTAGGCAGAATCCTTGTGTTAAGCAGAGTCCTTTGTTGTTCCTCGGTGTTAGGCAGAATCCTTGTGTTAAGCAGAGTCCTTGGTTGTTCCTCGGTGTTAGGCAGAATCCTTGTGTTAAGCAGAGTCCTTGGTTGCTGATCTGTTCGTCTGTGTCGAATACGTGCAAAGGAACAGTTTTCAAGACCGGCAATTACCTAGTTAACTAACCACATATTCAAGTGTGTTGATTGGCTGGCTTTAATCCACATGCCCACACAGAGTCTATAAGTTTAAGTGTTGGGCCACATCACACGTTATATATCAAAATAACCCAACAGGTTTGGGGAATGTGGAGCACCCCTTAATTTCTTCCGACTCCCAATTCAACAGCCCTGCCCCCCAAGCATAAAATAACCCTAGATGGGTTGTCATGCCATTAATCGATCAGTCTAATGTTTACTTTTCTATGCATAAAAAGTAGGAAAAAATTCTCATTTTGCCCTGTGGATTTCAGAAGGTAATTTAAAACGGCAGTTTATGGCCAGGTAATTTATAAAATCTTAATTAGTTTGTTTTCTGAAATGACATCATTAAGCTTCAGGTAAAATGAGTTAACTCGGGTTTTAAGCTGAACTCTAACAGAATACTATTTCTCTAAATTTTTGATAAGTGGATAAAGACGGTTCTAAGTGACAGTTATCTCTAGGCTGCAGGTTCAATCCTGGTCAAGGGCGACAGTAACATAGAATAGTAATTAACCCAGCTTAACACCTGTACTCCAGCTATGGTTAGTGGAATGAGAACAGGATACCTTCCCTTGGATTGCATAACGGGTTGGGTTCAAAGTTCTGTGATGGCTCCCAATTATGACAAGAAGGTTCCCAAGTCCGACAAGAAATACCTGAAGTAGGCCGGAGGGTACATCAGCCAAAATGTTGTACAGATAACAATTAAGATGAGGACAATAGTCCGAATAACCCCAATAATTCTAACAGAATGAATATAAACTTTTTCAATAAAGAATTTTCACCATTCCATTTTCAGAATAGTATCCTCATCTTTTTGTTTTTATAAAAACTAGCAAATATATGCATATGCAAATATTTAAGTTTTAATGTAATAAAATATATTAGATTAGAAAGGCTAAATAAGAATGCAAATAAAAATATTTGAAACAGAGGTGGTTATAATCAAAAAATAGAACCACTGACACTTGCTCTTCCATCAATCCCATCTTTCATTGCTAAATTTACCTAATTTAGATATTTTAATAATTTGAATAATAAACTGTCAGTAACCAGGTGCCATTGACTCCATTTATATGCTATCTTGCCCATGTGTTGGCTTCCACTGGAGGACGTCGCTTATGAGTTCGTCCTTGCTTCTCCAGCAGTGTCCCGCGTGTCTTGTACATCTTACTCGGATGGTTTGGGTGATATGTGGCAGGTTACCGTACAGCTGTTTTCTCGTAGGGTGTTGTTTCCACGTCTTGTGCAGGATCACCTGCAGCATTCTTGTACAGCTCCCATCTAGTTTATTCTCTAGTCGCTTAGTTAGGGTCCAGGTGGTGCAGCCATACAGCAGCACTGATACGACAACGGTCTGGAAGAACTCTCTCTTTAACTTGTCTGTGAGATTGGATTTCCATATGACCGATAATTTATTTATAGCGGCCCATGCCTTTCCTATACGTGCATTAACGTCGTTTTCTGTGGAGGAGATGTTACTGCCTAAGTATCTAAAGTGTGGGCCGACCAGCAAAGACGTGCATTGATCAGCTCTGTGCGGATACAGGATGCTACATAGAGGACCTCCCGAGAATGATGAGCGATAGGGACAGATGGAGAGAGATTGTCATGGATATCCGCACTGACAGCGCGACATGATGATGATATGCTATCTTAACTTAGTATAAGCTAATTAATATTAGTATATATATATATATATATATATATATATATATATATGTGTGTGTGTGTTATAAATTTATTTCAACTGATATTTCATATTCAAGAATATGGCTTCTTCATACTTACATTTGCAAGGATTTTCTTTTTTTTTTTGAAGAGGCTGATATTCTCAAATATGAAATATCGGTTGAAATAAATTTATAACTGATATTTAAGATTTTTCTTTATTGATTATTATTGCTCTGTATATAATTCTCCAATTATTATACATTGAGCTCTCTAAATAGATTATACCAATTTTAAATATTTGTGTATTAAAAAAAAGTCCTGCTTAGAATCATTCCCATTGCTAACTTATTAGTTTATATATTATATATATCTATTAATAATGGAGATTCGCTTCCGGTTTTTGTTACAAAAACCACATCACTGCTCATAACATAGAATAAATACACTCAAAATTTGAACATGCAACATTAGACAGTCCTCATTGTTTTTTTAAAACAAGTTTTAATAAATACATGACTGGTATTATATATCTATATATAGTTTGTTTTACTTTAATACATATCTAAAGTTTACATTTCAAATTGTTTTATTTTTTAATCCTTTAATGAATTTGATGATTTTACTTAGGGTACAAACTCGCTGACATTGAATTTTTAACTCCCAGCCCTCAGGCAATATGTTTCAAAAATCTATTTTTACATTGCCCAGAGGGTGTTTTTTATTTTGCTAGTATATATTATATATACTAGCAAAATAAAAAAACACCCTTCCGGGCAATGTAAAAATACATTTTTGAAAGATATTGCCTGAGAGGGTGGGAGTTAAAAATTCAATGTCAGAGGGTTTGTATCATAAGTAAGCAAAATCCTCATATTTATTAAAGGAGTAAAAAAACAAAAAAAACAATCTGAAATGAAAACTGAGCCCCGTCCCTCTCAAATAAAATGTTGCGTGCATGTAATATCAAACAATTATTTTGAATATTTTCCACATAGATTTTCCACAAAATCATAAGTATTTATTTATTTGTAAACTTTTTAGTCAACTTCTTGTTACTGTAAAAAAGGGACGAGAGTAAAAAAAAAAAAACATTTTTAAAATTGCATACTCAAATTTTGAGTGTATATAGCATAAAAATATTATGTTGTAAGCTGTGACGTGACATAGTTTTTGTTACAGACAGAAATACAGACAATCTCCATTATTAATAGATTTAGTGTGTGTTTGTGTGTACTGCGAAAACTACACTGTCTTGGCTGTCTAAGATTACAGTCTGTTAGAATAGGTTCAAAGTGTCTGTCTTTTGTCTTTAAATACCATTGCCATGATGACAAGGTTATTCAAACATTAAGATCCCAATTCTTTTCTTTTAAGCACCAGGCAACCGCTGTGCTTACTTGATACGCCTTTATACTTATGTTACATAATATCATAGAAACTAATGTGAATAACAGACACAGCAAGTAGATGTACTTGGTTGCTGTATGTATGATACTAAACAGGTAGTTTTACTATCCTCTACATTAGAAGGATTGAGCATTGATTTGTGTTATAACATTATGTAACAAGAATTTTATTCCTGGATAGCTTGTACTATTTCTTAATTGCTTATGTTATATATATTTACCAACCCCTCCGCACGAGCAGGATGTGACACAGTCAATTTCTTAAATGGAGTTCAATAGGTGTGAATTCAGAGTTTTCCTTCTCCTAGACCAGTTGCTTAACCAAGGTTAAAGAGCCCACCCTGCCCTACTATTTATCCATAGCTGGAGGGAGAATTGGATTCATACCTTTCCCAAGGGTATTAGCACTAAGTGAAATGCAATTATCACATCCAGGATTTGAACTCGGGGCGACGAGTCCATTTCCCACGACTTTAACCATTACACCACGCGCTTCCATTTGCTTATGTAATAAAAGTGTAGAAAATGACCATTTATTCCCTTCAAACTTTGCTTTTTGTGCCTTGCAATTTAAAAATTTACCTTATTTAACTCTTAACTCACTATATCGCATTATTCTGCCCGGCTGGAAGTCACATTTGTTTTCCTAATCCCACCCAAACGATAGCCTTTGTTTAAATGTAATATTAAACATATTTAGAAGTTTTTATTTTTAGGGAAATAACAGGTAACTTTAAATGAAAAGGCCATCTTTAGCATTTTTGATAGATCCTTATAGGAATGTGGCTCGGGACTTAGAAAATTTCAGCAGGATGTTAAGAGTTAAAAACTAGCAAAATTGGTTGGATTTTACAGCATGCTAACACTTGGGTTATTTTATGCTAAAGACATTTTTGTTTTATTCATTCTGGTTGTTTATTGGAGTGGTAGTACCTGTTAGGGTCCCATCTATGGGTTAAATAGAAAAATGCGTTAATAAAATAATTGAGTATCCATTAAGAATGAATTTATTTCAAAACTTTATCGGCATTAAATGACCCACTGAGGTTGATATGCCGTAAAAAAAACAAAAAAACTTTCCTCTGGTTGGATATTCAAAGTTTTTTTAAAACTTCTTTTTTTAACCATTTATCTACCAGAGCATCCCCCCGACAGTCAAAATGTCAGACCGCCTGAAAACACTAAATAAAAGTATTAAAACATCTTTGTAAATTATCATCCTACCTTATTAAAATAATCTACTTCAAAGTAGTCAACTTTTGATTACATCCTTCATTTTGTAGAAAATTCAATGGCTGTTGTGGATGGCAGTGGTAGATAAAGGGTTAAACACATTTTTTAAAACTCATTTTTGATCTATTTAACCCATAGATGGGAGCTTAACAGGTACTACTACTCCAGGTCAGAGTGAACCTGGGAGTAATGATAATGAAGGGGTACGGTAATCCTTAACTTGTTCCTCGTAAATTCCTACCATAAAATAAACTGAACCCTCATTTTATGTCCGTGTTTTTGCAATAAATGTTTTATTTTTCTTGCACCTGTTATTTTACAATACTGAATATATTTTATTTATTTATTTTAATATTAACTTCAGTGCATATATAATTTTGTGTATATACTTTTCTGTATACTTTTTACTCGTAAATTCCTACCATAAAATTAGGCTTGGCTCAGACAATGCCCAAGCCTAATTTTATGGTAGGAATTTACAAGTAAAAGTTAAAGCTTACCTTTTATTGTTTGTTATTTCTTTTTTTTTTTTTTTTTTTTTCTTTTTTTTTTT
Organism: Doryteuthis pealeii; assembly: GCA_023376005.1. NCBI lineage: Eukaryota > Metazoa > Mollusca > Cephalopoda > Myopsida > Loliginidae > Doryteuthis > Doryteuthis pealeii. Next base: position 105,839,955 of record CM042142.1, on the reverse strand, counting down.
TTTTGGCTTTGGTACTCTAAAAAAAACGTCAGATTTTAATCATCATTGACGAAAAACAAAATTACGGTCATAAAAGGAGGATCCAATTTTTGGCTAAATTGTAAAACGAACCCCCACTTTAAAACTAACCATTCTCACAAAATAAAATCTTTTAGAATATACACATTGAAGTGAATATTAAAATAAAGAAAATATATTCAGTATTTTAAAATAATGCGTGCAAGAAAAATAAAACATTTATTGCAAAAACACGGACATAAAATGAGGGTTCAGTTTATTTTATGGTAGGACTTTACAAGGAACAAGTTAAGGATTACCAGGGGTAAACCACACACCCCAGAGCTCCAGAATTGGAACATCACCATTAGATGCAGTTTAACATCATACCCAGAACACTAAGACCCTCAGCCACCACCTTCTGGCACATTTATGATAAAAAGGGTTGGGGGTGCCATAAGAGCAATAGAGTCGGAACAATCATATAGGTGCTGGAGCTTGACATGACCCGCAAATTGATTAGAGTGAGCCTCTCCAATCAATTTTCTAGACCAAATAAGGATCCAAGTGGAGTGTTGCATCTTGCAAACTGCTCGACTACTAGGATTCTATCCTTAAGCATCACGGGTTGCCAGCAAATTTACACATTTTCATAAAACCACATACGAATCAAAATTTGCATGTATTTAGACTTATACAAAAACTAGAAGCGGAACAAGAAAAAGTAATGATTTTCTTACATAGTTATACTTAAAGTCGGCAGAGTGGCCTATTATCAGTTTCAGCCAGACAGCAAGGGAATCTATCTTCTTTTTATTAGTGCTAGACCAGAGAGATTGATTTTGCATCTGTGGTGGAGCACCACACCTACTATTAGCTCCCCATTTTACCACACAGATCCAAGCTGTGCTACTCATGCGCTGAGCTGGCGACGGCTTCTCTCAAAACCTGGAACCTTTTGCTTCCTAGTCAGATGCTCTACCAACTGAGCTAAACCGAATAATCCAAATTTTGTATATTGCCATAACACAGCAAAACGTGACACATCACAGTGAGATTGTTGCCGTTGTGTAAGTAGTATTAAAAAAAAAAAAAAATGCTATGATGAGAGAATCATGGAATCCATATTGCTAAGCTTTAACAGTTGAATTTGGTCACAAAGCGCAGAAGCATCTCCCACATGAGAATTGAACTACTAAGCAATCGTTTCTTAGACACGCTCACTAACCATTACAAAACCTAGTGAGGTCACCCTTTCTCTAGAGAATAAGTAATTTCCAGTCCAATTTGTAATTTGATAATAATAGTGAGGAGTCTAACAATACCGCAGCTGGGGAACCATGCCAGTGTCGCAAAGATACTAATGATGTACAAATTTAAATTTCCAAACCTCCAAGAAGAAAATAAGGTGCAAATCGGATAAATACATCCTGGCTTAAAAAAAAAAACGCTAATGGTGCCAGTTTGAAAATCTGACCCGTGCTCTTTTATGAATAATGTATTAATTAGTTTTAATATCTTCAAAACTTGGCCCGCCCTGCTCGGCTGGGGCGTTAGAGATGCGAGCGTGCACACCATCTGCGAGGGCGTAAGACTCCCCAATGGGCCACCTGTTGGTCGCGTGAGGTGGCACACGTGATGCGCTTCAATGCGATAGTAGTAGCTCCCGAGGTAGACATGAGACAGTGGTCAATCAGCCGCATGCAATACTGCCACTTCTGGCCTATCTTGGGCTAGGACGGGCGGTCGGAGAGCCGCCTTCTGATCAATCGGCTGGCGAACGTCAAGCCCTAGCACTATATGATTTTCCCAACCGCTATTCGCCTTATGGCAAGCTCCAACCCTTTTTATCATATGGTGCGCTAGAAGGCAGTGCTGTCGGGTCTACATGTTCCTGGAATGATGTTTAAACTCTATTTGATGGTGAGGTTCCAGTTTGGCGGTTTGGGGATGTGGAGCACCCTTCATCACCATTGCTCCGCTCCGTCCAGCTCTGACCCGGAGTGGTAGTACTGTTTAGGGGTCCATCTATGGTTAAATAGAAAAATGTTATTAAGAAAAAATGATTTATCCATTAAGAATTGGTTTATTTCAAAACTTTATCAAGGATTAAATGACCGCACCTAGGGTTTGATATGCCGTAAAACAAATCAAACCAAAACTTGTTGTACTTATTTAAAAATTTGTGAGCAGTTGTTTTGAATTAAATTAAAATGAAAATACACAACCAAAAAAAAAAAAAGATATTTTAGGAGGGGGTAAATATTTTTTATTTACTTTTCAATAAAAAAAAAACTGGGGCTGGCTTACTTTTAACGCCTTCAAACCACTAGAAAATCTATTTGTCAATAAAAAACCTTCAAAGTACTAAAAAAAAAAATTTTAAAGGAGGGGTAAAATATTTATATTACTTGTCAGAAAAGACTTGAGGGTGGGGAATATCGCTTTCATATCAATTAACTTTTTAGGAAAACCTGCATTCAAACAGCTAGGAAGTTTAAGTAAGTAGCATGGGTCGGATTTCAGCAGTCACCACTTAGTGTTTTTTTTAGGGCAGGCAGGCCAGGAATGCATTTATGCGATATAGCAACACCAAATAAATTATTTCTCTTACTACTGCAACTGATTCAATTATTCACATTTAATCAACACACTAACTAGATTTTAAGTATATCCGAGGTAATCCCAAAAGGCAAGGTCTCCAAAATATTTAGAAATCACGAAACGTTTTATTTTAAAATGATGTTTACATAATTTTAATTTGAACAATGTATCTGTTTTTCTACCTAATTACCATTTCAGTTGGTGCAGTTTTGTAGGCGCCATGACAGTCTTTGTATGCACTATGTCAATGGGCTCATTGTCAGTGCACACTCCCTCACACTTGTGGACGTTTTTAACATCCATGCACGACTCGCCATACACTTCTGTAATTGGTGATGAATTTCAATCAGTTTAATGCCTTTAGTATTCAAAAACCGAATAATTACCAAACTTCACACTTGGCTAGTAGCAGGAATCAGAAGCTTCATCAGAAATACTGCCAAGTTAAGATTAAGCCTGGCAGCAAAGCAAGGGCTGGAACAACAACAAAACAGTGTTGCCTTTAATAAAGATGGTTTAAAGTTCAACATACTTTGGATACAAATAACTCCGACGAAGGTTAATAGACAAAACATTTAATACATACAGCACATGGATAACAGTAGAATACAACGTTCATAATAAGAGTACATGGTAAGGGGTACACAAATAAAGATAAGACACATTCATGAATGATACAGATATAACATAAAAGAGTACAGACATGAGACTAGCATAGTCCATGCTGTAAAGAACTTACAGTAATGTAAGGGGGCGGAGCCCCACGAGAGGGTTTAGATAGAATCTACCCCATGTGGCTCGTTGTTGCTGAAACTATAAAGAGGCCGAAAGGATTTGAAACCGGCGCTTAAATACTATATGGTGCCCTAGCGGGCACCCAGCAAACTAAAAGGGGCAGACAACTCCACAAGGCGAATACAAACTAACGCTACACCTATAACACAGTGTATAGTTTCCCTGCATTCTCAGCACTTTGGAGACCTTACTTTCAGAATTATCCTTGTAGTTCTTCAAATGTCAAATAAAATGTAGCATTATTGCTCAGTTATGATTTGACATATTATAATCCCGCCTGTCAGGCTGGGGCATTAGAATGCATACTGCACCTCTGCAAGTAGACTCCCACAATGCGTCACCTGTTGGTGTGGTGGCGACCTGTGATGCTTAAGGACAGAACCAGGTGGTTGAGCAGTCATGACTTGCAATACTCCCTTTGGCCCTTTCTTGGCTAGACGGACAGTCAGAGAGCCCCCTCCGGATCAATCAGCTAGTCACGTCAAGCCCCAGCACCTATCGATGCCCCATTGCCCCAACCCTATTACCCTTATGGCAAGCCCCAACCTTTTTTATCATATGGGTGCTAGAGGCGGTGGCTTTGGGTCTACATGTCCTGGGAATGACGTTAAACTCTATCTGATGGTGAGGTTCCAGTTTTGGAGGTTTGGGGAATGTGGAGCACCCCTTCATCACCATTGCTCCCTCGTCCACTCTGACCCGGAGTGGTAGTACCTGTTAGGGTCCCATCTATGAGTTAAATAGTAAAACATGTTTATAAACAAAACTGATTATCCATTAATGAATTTTTCAAAACTTTATCGGCATTAAATGACCCACTGAGGTTGATATGCCGTAAAACAAACCAAACCAAATCTTATTATAATGGAGATTGTGTTTTTCTGTCTGTAACCAAAACTATTACTACTCAAGTCACAATTCCCATAGTTATTTACGCCATATTCTCCATGATTTTATTTTTATTTAAACCTAAATTATTAATAGAATTGTTTTACATTATTAATTCTGTTGGCTTTATCTAATGCAACTGTATTTATATATTCAACAAAATAGTGGTTTACAGTCTTAACGGAAAGGCTAATTTGCATATTGATATTAAAAATTTGATTTTAATAAATATGTGCTTGGTATTATTGATTTCTTATTGTTTGGTTTTATCTTAATGAATATAAGCAAAATTCTCGGGGATAAATCTTAAAAGAAATCCATTAACAAGAAAAAATAACTGTAATTTTATTCTCGAAAAATTTAACTAAATAGTTAAATTAGGAAAAATAGTTAAATTAGGAAAAATTAGCAATGAAGGACAGGAGTGATGGAAAATGATGGAAAAGTTAATTTCAAAGTTGTTCTATTTTTCGATTATACCCTCTCTGTTTCAAATCTTTTTATCTACATTCTTATTTAGTTTCATTAGTGTTTCTAATCTAATATATTTTATTACATCAAAATTTAAATACTTGCACCCAGGGGATGCATATATTTGCTAGTCCAGATAAAAAAAACAACAATGTCAAAATTGATAAATCTCTTAAGTGTCACTCACTTGAATTAAAAAATATTTGTCTGCAAAATTAGAATTTCATAAAGAATGATATAAAACTTGCAGGACCCGTGGAATTTCCACAAAACAAAACAAAAATCAAGAGGCGCTATTTAAGCTAGAAAATAATGATTTATAATTTCATTACATATAAATCCTACTAAAATTACCAAAATATCTTCCGTAATTCACAATTTTAATATTACAAATAAAATAAATGCGTAACTTTAAAAAAAATTCATTTTAATTTTATATTGGGCATTTAAGCGACGCAACATTATTTCCAAATAGTGTTGCGTTTTTTGTTCCATTTTTAAAATTGGGTGAAATAAGATGGAACAAATAAGAAATCTCTCTATCTCTCTCTATATATCTCTATCTCTCTCTATATATCTCTATCTCTCTCTATATATCTCTATCTCTCTCTATATATATCTCTATCTCTCTCTATATATATATCTCTATATATCTCTATATATATCTCTATCTCTCTATATATATATCTCTATATATCTCTATATATCTCTATATATCTATCTCTCTATAATATCTCTATCTCTCTATATATATATCTCTATCTCTCTCTATATATATATCTATCTCTCTCTATCTCTATCTCTCTCTATATATATCTCTATCTCTCTATCTCTCTCTATCTATATCTATATATATCTCTCTATCTCTATATATCTCTATCTCTCTATCTCTCTATATATATCTCTATCTCTCTCTATATATATCTCTATATATATATCTCTATCTCTCTCTATATATCTATATCTCTATCTCTCTCTATATATATCTCTATATATATCTCTATCTCTCTCTATATATCTCTCTATATATCTCTATCTCTCTCTCTCTATCTCTATATCTCTCTATCTCTCTCTCTATCTCATATCTCCTCTCTCTCTCTCTATCTATCTATCTATCTCTATCTATCTATCTATCTCTATCTATCTCTCTCTCTATCTATCTATCTCTCTCTCTATCTATCTATATCTATCTCTCTCTCTATCTATCTCTCTCTCTATCTATCTATCTATATCTATCTCTATCTATATCTATCTATATCTATCTATATATATCTATCTATCTATCTATCTATATCTATCTATCTATATCTATCTATCTCTATCTATCTATCTATCTATCTCTATCTATATCTATCTCTATCTATTCTATCTATATCTATCTATCTATATCTATCTATCTCTATCTATATCTATCTATCTCTATCTATATCTATCTATCTATCTATCTATATCTATCTATCTCTATCTATATCTATCTATCTCTCTATATCTATCTCTATCTCTCTCTATCTCTCTCTATCTATCTATATCTATCTCTATCTATCTATATATATCTATCTCTCTCTCTATTTATCTATATCTATCTATCTCTATCTCTATCTATATCTATATCTATATCTATCTCTATCTCTATCTATCTCTTTCATATACCCGAGTATGGCAGAAGGGTTACACGATACAACATAATTATGAATATCCAGTGATGCTGATAGCTTTTTGATTTAGTGCATCTTGGGATGCACATATTTGCTTTGAATGAGTCCCCGGGAAATTTGATGGGTCCCAACTAAAGTTTTTAAATAAATTGAAGGGTTTTTATTTATGATTTGGGGAAACAACTAAAGCCACCTAACTCCTACCTTGTGAACCTATCCTGTGTCATTCATTTCTAAGAAACTCTTGGGACGCATGGATATGATTTTACTGCGTCCTTTTAGATTTTTGTGTGCCAGGGACGCAGGACACATACCTTATCAGCATCTCTGAATATCTTAGTTGAGTGTTATTTCTTCAGAACTATCTAGATTACCATTATGCAGCTGTCCTGTCGCATCGTATTTAATGGAACATTTGAAAGAAGAACTCTTATATGTGAAAGAGAGCATAATGCTTCTGAACACACATGATGCAAGAAAACTGCTTTTGCAGCTTTTTGGGTTTTTTTTTTCTTCAAATAAATGTTGTCGTTAACTGTCACATTTAGCTGTTTTTGTTAGTTATTATATGAAATAGATACTTTTGAGAGCAAGAGGAGCGTGGAAGATGTTAATGACTTCAACTATTTGTTTCTCTTATCTTTCAGGGTTTGGGGTTTTTTTTTTTCTTTTTTTTTCTTTTTTTTTTTCTTTTTCCTTTTTTTTTTTTTTTTCTTTCATTTTTCTTTTTTTTTTTTTTTTTTCTTGCCAAGCCCCACTCCACTCCACCAACTGTAGTAACAATTTAAGTCTTGGTAGCAAATCCTAATTCTTGCATTTTGCGATACCGAATTTTATGTTATTTATTGCACTTTTATTTTCTAGTTCCTTTTAAATCTTTCTTTTTTTTTTTTTTTTTTTCTTTTTTTTTTCTCCCCCCCCCCCCATTATTTTTATATTCTTATTTTTGTCAAAGCAGAGAAATGCTTGCTTGCATTTACATGGCCCCTATATAAATACCATTACCCCAAAGTCCCAAGTGTATGATAAAGGGAGAGAGAGAGACAATCTATAAATATATTGTAATACAGGTACAAGTAATAACCTACTCTAGTTTCACCATAAGGATCTTCAGGGTTAAATCTACTAGATTAATCAAGATATTGATTAAAAAGAGTGAAAAAGAGGTGCAGTGATAACCAAACACAGAATGGTAAACTTTTCGGTTTTCATTTCAGTTTTTAATTTAGTATTTTTTTCTTTCTAAAGAAACTATCCATTCTCTTGTGTAATGATGTAGGTATGTGCAATTTTACTCAAGGGAGGAAATAGATTAAAATTTGAAGAAATAAAGTAAAAAAAGGTTTTTAAAAAAAGGGGGGGGATTTCCTAGTTGAGTAACATATTACAGGTTAACCCAGAAAAAACAGAACCCACGAATTTTGTAATAAAACTGTTAATTTTAATTCTTTTTTTTTTTTTTAAGTTTAAGTCCAACACTGGTTAGGTTGGGTTTAAGGTTAGTTTAATGGAAAAATAAATAGATAATTTGGGTTCTGTTTTTTTCTGGGTCACTCATGTTACTCAACTAGGAAATAACCAAAAAAAGTTTACCATTCTGTGTTTGGTTATCACTGCACCTCTTTTTCACTTGTTAAAAACAACACCTGTTGATTTTAAAGTTTTGTTGGTCACCTCTATTTTGTACCAATCTTCACCTCTTCTAACATTGTGCAAACTAAACTAAGAATACACCAACTGCACCTCTGCAGAGGGGTAAGACTCCCAATAAGGCCACTGGTTGGCTGTGAGTGGTGACCCATGATGCTTAAGAATGGAACCCAGGTGGCTGAGCAGTCCATGACATGCAACACTTAACTTAGACCCATACTTAGGCTAGATGGGCGGTCGGAGAGGTCTCCTCCGATCAATCGGCTGGTCATGTCAAGCTCTAGCACCTATATGATTGCCCCCACCCTATTGCCCCTATGGCAAGCCCCAACCCTTTTTATCATATGGGTGCTAGTAGAAGGCAGTGGCTGAGTGGTTTTCATGTCCTGGGAATGATGTTAAACTCTATCTGATGGTGAGGTTCCAGTTTTGGAGGTTTGGGGAATGTGGAGCACCCCTTCATCACCATTGCTCCCTGATCCACTCTGATCCGGAGTGGTAGTATCTGTTAGGGTCCCATCTATGGGCTTAATAGAAAAACATTAGTTTATAAACAAAATTTGATTATCCATTAAGAATGAATTTATTTCAAAACTTTGTCGGCATTAAATGACCCACTGAGGTTGATATGCCGTAAAACAAACCAAACCAAATAAGGGTTGAGTTAATATAGTTCTACGTGACAATCATCTGTAGGTTGCAGGTTCAATTCTGACTACAGGTGAAAATAAAATAGAATACTTAACATAGTTTAATACTTGTACTCGCTCATGGTTAACGGAATGAGAACAATCTACCCCAATGGATTAAATAACAGGATCAGTTCTAAGTTCTGAGATAACTCCAGATTACGACCTGAAGGCTCCCAAGTTTGACAAAAAGGTTCCCGAGCTCAACAAGAAACCCCTGAAGAAGGCTGGAGGGCACATCAGCCAAAACGTTGTCTAACACAATAAAGATGAGGACAACAATCTAATTTGGTTTGATTTACTTTAATAGCATATCAACCTTTGTGGGCTACTTAATGCCGAAGCAATCTTTGTAGAAGAACAGAAGTAGTACTATTTAACCCAAAGTTGAATGATGAGGGGGGGGGGTCATACCTTTCCTAAAGGTATTGGCCCAAATATACATATACAATTGTATGGTCTATTAATTTAACTAATTTAACTATACTCTTTTCAAATACTGTGAGATTAAAGCTCTTTTTAATTTACAGTTGATAATGTTACCATGACTTTTGTCTTTCTCTAGTTAATTTTTGACTAAGCTTAATTCAGTCTGGCCCAAAGCCATCATATTTGTTTCTCTCTGTAAGGATTGAACTCATTAACAAATTAAACCTGCATGTCTAAATAGCTAAACATTCTCTCCCTCTTCAACAGAAACCTTTTGTCTTTTTTCTAATTAGCAAATTCATTCTAATCAACATTACTTAATACTGTTTTGCTCTATATTGCTTCTGTTTACCTAAGGTGAGTGTGTAACACTTTCAGTCTTTATATAGTAACTATCATCACAAGTTACCTTGCTACTCTTGGATCCATTAATATTGATTATGATTTTGCTTTATATTGCTTCTATTTACTTAAGGTGAGTGTGTAACACTTTCAGTCTTTATTTAGTAACTATCATCACAATTAGTATTATTTGTATTATTCAGACTATTGTCCTCATCTTTATTGTTATCTGTTCAACGTTTCGGACGATGTGCCCTCCGGCCTTCTTCAGATGTTTCTTTTCAAACTCGGAAAACCTTCTTTCAAACTCTGGAGCCATCATGGAACTTTGAACCTAACTTCTTATTCAATCTATAGGAGTATCCTGTTCTCATTCCGCCAACCATAGCTTGGGTACAGGTGTTAAGCTATGTTAACTATTATTCTTTGTTACCATCAACCCTGACCAGGATTGAACTTATTGCCCAGAGATAACTGTTGCTTAGAACTTTTTTTAATCTAATGCCTTTATTCCACTATGCTATGTGTCCAATTGAGGGCACATCGGCTGAAATGTTGTACTGATAACAAGGCAATAGTCCGATTAATCCAAATAATACTAATTATCAAGCTTCATCTCAAAAATTCAGAGAAATACAATCATCACAAGTTACCTTGCTACTCTTGGATCCATTAATATTGATTATGACGCTCAACAAGGCAGGAATCCCCATAGCATATTGGCTTACATGCTGGACTGCAAATACATTGTAAACTAGTTTGAACTCCAATCGTGCTATTACATTCATTTTCTGACTAATACCCTTGGGAAAGGTATGAACCCTCTCATTCCTCCTAGTTATGGGTTAAATAGTATCATTACTGTTCTTCTACAAGCTTTGGCATTGAATAACCCACAAAGGTTTGATATGCCATTAAACAAAAAAAATCAAACCAATAGTTCAATGCCAAGCTTTTAATATACTTAACACACAGTATTTGGACTTTCATGTGTTGGTTTTTTTGTTCGTTCGTTCATTTGTTTGTTTTTTATTTTTTCATGATCGGGTCATTATAAAATATCTTTGTCCCATAATAGTTGTTAAGTTTGTATATTAATTTTCATATACTAAATGTAGCAACTATTATGGGACAGAAAATTTAAAATTATAGAATCCACCAAAGCAGAATGGTAATGCGAAAGAGGAATATCTATAAAAATCTGAATGAATATATATATATATATATATATATATATATATATATATATATATATATATAAATTTCAAAGAAAGAAAAACTTAACAAACCATTATCCCGTTATATTTTATTTCAACAGAAACTAAAAAAAAAAAAAGATTGAGTTCTAGCCTCGTCAGACGGTTTTTTTTTTTTTGTAAAACTTGTTTGATGAGGCTAGAACTCTTTTTTTTTTTTTTAACGGGATAACAGTTTAAGTTTTTCTTTCTTTGCAAGTTAATATTGCTCTGTATATCATTTAATTTATTGATTTTTGTACATTGAGATCTTTTTAGGGATTTATAAAAATCCTTGTATGCGTATATATTTGCACCTACAAGAGCATACAGTATGGTTGTACAGTGAGATTTCGAAGATCCCAAATAGAATCATCCCTTACTTTTCCAGACATTTGGATTACCTTATACACACACACACACACACACACACATACATATATATATATATATATATATATATACACACACACACACACTTATGTTCTATCCTGAATCAAAGATATGTCATTAACTTCCACTTGTATGTTATTATGTCATTATCCCTTGAAATTATATTATTATGTTTATTAAAACTTATTAACTGTTGCTATATTTATCACTATTTACGTTCTGTTGTTAATATACGAGTTACTAATTGAATTGGCACGTAATAGAAAAACAGAAGTGAGTAGCCAAGGGAGTATTATTTATTTATTTTTTTGTAATTGTAACTTTTTTTTTTTTTTGTTCTAGAGAATCCCATTTCAGGCTGGTGGAATAGTTTTTAGTGCCAACTTATTCAGTATTGGGCCTTTTTTTTTTCTTTCTTTTTTTCCCCCTGTCTTTGAAGAAATCTCCCTCCTTTCTACAGTTTCTTTTCTTGCTACTCCCCCCCCCCTTTTATTTTTTTAATTATTTCCCTGTCTTTCTACTTTGCAATTCCTTACTCATACCCCAGCAAGCAAGAATTTTTTTCCTGGGTCTCTCTCTCTCTCTCTCTCTCTCTCTCACTCTCTCTCTCTCTCTCTCTCTCTCTCTCTCTCTCTCTCACTCTCTCTCACTCTCTCTCTCTCTCTCTCTCTCTCTCTCTCTCTCTCACTCTCTCTCTCTCTCTCTCTCTCTCTCTCTCTCTCTCGTTTGTGTGTGTGAGCATATGCATAAAACTCTTCTATTCATTTTCAAAGATGGAAAATTTCTAAATTCCTTTTTCTTGTTATATTCAGCAAAATACTTTGTTGCAACATTAGAATAAAATATATAATAAAACAAAAATGTTGCTTGTGAAAATAGAACAAATATTTTAAATAATTTCTTGTATTTTTAGGAGAGTTTAAATGATATACTTTTTTTTTTTTTTTTTTTTTTTTTTTGAATCAACTAAAGAAAACCCCTTCGCCCTTAATGGTGAAGGATCATGTTAAATTAGTAATAAAAAAAAAAATATTTCTGATAATATATTGTCTGTTAGTAGAGCATCTGGCTTCAGAGCACTTCGGCCTCTGGAGTGGCTAGGTAATAAAAACAGCGTTGATCCCAGGGGGCAATTCCCCCAGGCAATACCTGCCCCCTTGATTTAAAGGGGCAGGGCTGGGTTTATTGCCCAGCACCTGAGGTACCCCCCTCAAGGGGGAATGCTGACAGGATCGACGCATTTTTTTTGCCTACCACCCATAAGCTTTGGCTTGTGGATGGTCCCACGTTAATAGGGCCTTATGTCTAACCCGTACAAGTGGGGTACGAGGTAAATATCCAGTAGAGCATCTTTCTCAGAACCACAGGATTCTGGGTTAGATACCAATTCAGCACATGAGTAGCACAGCTTGGGTCTGTGCAGTAATGTGGAAAGGTGATGGTAGGTGTGGTGCTCCATCTCAGATGCTAAAACAATCTCTGATTTAGCACTAGTAAAAAGGGGATAGACTCCCTCACTGTTCAACTGATACTGACAATAGGCCACTCTGTCTACTTTTACTATATTCTTCTACTAATTTTGGCATAAAATAACCTATGAAGGTTGATTGACCATTAGACAAAGAAACTAAATATTGCTGGCTGTATGCCCCCTACAGAGGGGTAAGATCCCCACAAAAAGAGGGATTCTGGCTATGAGACTAAACTGAATCCAGTGGTGAGGCTTCAGTTCTAGAGATCAGGGGTGTATGGGGTAACCCTTCATTGCCATTACACCCAGGTCCATTACACTGACAGCAGATGTAACCCCCCACCCAATAGAGCCACCTGTTGGGCTTAGGTGGTGAGCTGTGATGCTTAAGGACAGAATCCTGGTGGCTGAGCAATCCATAACATGCAACACTCCACTTAGGCCTTTACTTAGGTTAGATGTCCAGTCGGAGAGTCCCTTCAAGCCCTAGCATCTATATGATTGTCCCAACCCTATTGCCCTTATGATACCCCCCCCCACCAACTTTTTTTTATCATATATATGCTAGAAGGCGGTGGCTGAGGGTCTTAGTGTCTTCAGTATGACACTAAACTGCATTTAGTGTTGAAATTCCAATTCTGGGGCTTTGGGGAGCGTGAAGTACTGATTTCCAGTTCCTCCAGTCTTTTTCCAAGCTTTTTGGGACCGTTCCTAGTTCACCAACTACAATTGGTATCACTTTCATCCTCATATTCCACAGCTTTTTCAATTCTCTGGCAAGGTCCAGGTATTTGTCTATCTTCACCTTGTGATCTGCTAGAACAGCAAAATCTACCAGATGGCAAGTTTATTATTATTATTATTATTATTATTATTATCAAAATAATGAAAGTTAAAACAATATGTAGGGTGACAAGACTTTCCACCATTCTGTACTTTACTTTTTCTTCATTTAGATGATACTAATGCTGCCCACGTCTGTTGTAGGCTGCTGAAACACTGAATCTTTCAAGGCCTCCATGCTTCCTGTAGTCCGCCGACACTATACATGATGCCCCTCTCCACACACGCACGCATATTACTACTGTAAACTGTTCATGTTCCTGACACTAATACATTATTCTGTGTACTTGACATGAGACTTTGATGAGTTGTGGTGCACCTGAGCACTGTACACAATAAATTTCATTATTATTTTGATGTTAGACTTTTCTCATATTGTAGTGGTAGACATTAGTTTTCCCTTATCTTTAATGTTCCACCTATTTACTTTGTTCCTAGTACTTTCATTGTATATTTCAGTTTTTAATCTATTGAGTGGTAGTCAAGATATAATACTCAGGCTATTATTTCATATTTAAATAGGCCACCATATTGTGGTAGAAAGTGCTTATCTGTTATATATACACCAACCCCTCTACACAAGTAGGTGTGACACAAGGTCAGTTTCTTAAGCGCAGTTAACAGGTTTGAATGCAGAGTTTTCCTTCTAGACTGATTGCATAACCAAGGTTAATGATCCCAGGCTGCTATACTATTTACCCATAGCTGGAGGAGAATAGTTGATGCATACCTTTCCCAAGGGTATTAGTGCCATGCAAACAGCCTCATCCAGGATTTAAACTGATATATATATATATATATATATATATATATATATATATATATAGGGGGTTGGGAAAAATGATGGAAAAATGTTTTCATTATTTTGTCCAACCCCTGTGTATGTTTTCCTGTCTGACTAGTTTCTTTTCGCTCTTTTCCAATTGTCTGGCCTTTTTTTTTTTTTTTTTTTTTTTTTTTTTTTATCTGGGTGAACTTGGTGAATGAATCCACCAAAGGTCCTTACACACTAGTACTTTCTGCACAACCAGTACCATCATCAGGTGTGAAGTGGTGAGTTGTTTCCATAGTTCTTTTTAAACAAACAGAGTAGCAGTAGGAATCAGTTGGAGGAGGAACTCACAAGTTTATAAGAAATGTTCTGGGCAATGGAGGGAGGAGAATTGTCGGGAAATTATAGGCATTTGAGAATATGTTGGCTGGATTCAAAGTTGATCTTGTTTAAGGTGGGTTTTTTTTAATGTATAGGGCTTCAAGTATTTGAAGTTTTTGTCTGTTTTTTTTTTTTCTTTGTGCAGTATGTGTGTGTTTTCAGTTAGAATTTTTCAGTAATTAGAGGGTGGGGGCATTTGTTCACTAATTCCACCCTGATATAAAAAAAGATGGCCAGACAATTGGAAAGGATAGAAAAGAAACACGTCAGAAAGGAAATCTCTGTCGAGTTCAACAAAACATGCATGAAAGAAAGAAATGCTGCCAAAATATACTTGTGTGTGTGTGTGTGTGTATATATATATATATATATATATTAGTTAATACTTTGTTAGTATTGGAGAATTGAGAATAAAGTGCTCAATTACTTCTGTAAGAGCTGTATTTATTTATTGTATTGTACACTATAATATATATATTAGTCACACATGCATAATGGTTATGATCATAGGAACCCGAGTTCAAACTCTCTGAACAAGGATGCTTGCATTTCATTTCATACTAATGCCTTGGCCCAAATCCATCTGTTACCCTCAGCTACACATAAATAGTAGAGCAGACTGGGCTCTTTAGCCTTGTTAAGTCAACCAGAAGGAAAATCTCTGAATTCAAACCAGCTATACTCTGCTTAAAAATTGACCTTGTGTTACATCCTGCTCGTGACAGTGAAGTTGGATAAATGCATACATCTTACAGCTTTCCACCCTCATGCCACTGGTCCAAAACTTTGACACAGCTGTCCAAGGATGTTTATACCCAAAAAGTCAAGACAATTTAGCTGTCAGCCCTTCTGTCTGCAACATTGCTAACCATTTGGTGCTATTCACAAACAAATGACAACACAGCACACTCCACCTCACCAGACCACACCCAAAAAATGAGTTACTGGTTGCATGACATTATATCTTGTGTATGCATATTATATACTGGGTGTTCCACAATAATATTAAATTATAACTTGTAAAAAACATTCATGAAATCCACATACCTTTTGAATTTCTCATTCAAATTTTTATGAATAAATCTTATTTTGTTCAACATTAAACATTAGTTAAGACTATGTAGTTACTCGGATACTTACATCTCAAATGATATCAATTTTTCTTAAAACACACACACACACACACACATATATATGTGAAGAAAAAATGGAAGTGAATCCGACAGTATGTAATATTGTAAAAAAGTTGAAAAAACAAGTTTATAAATGTTTATTTCGCCTACGCTGCAGTGTTTTGGTATATTTTGATAGATCTTCATCAGGGCTTTCGTTGGTTTAAGAAAAAATAAATTATGACTGAAAATAAGTCTGCAAGCCTCTGTTTTTGGATTGTTGGGCTTTTTTTTGTTGATCTTCAAAAGTATGCGTCCTGCGTCCCTGACACACAAAAATTTAAAAGGATGCAGTAAAATCGTATCCATGCCTCCCAGTGTTTTCTTTTTTTCTTCCCTCACCATTTCAAGCTGACTGTAAATACATTTCAATAGTTTCTTAGAAACGAATTTCACACGATAGGTTGCAAGGTAGGAGTTAGACGGTTTTAAGTGTTTCCCCAGATCATAAATAAAAGCCCTACAATCTATTAAGAAACTTTAGTTGGGACCCATTAATTTTCCTGGAGACTAATTCAAAGCAAATATGTGCATCCCTGGATGCACTAAATCAAAAAATACATGTATCTACAAATACACGCACACATTCAGAATCTCTCAAGCTTAATTTCTGCAAATTTCAGTATACAAGGTATGTCAGAAAAGTTCCAGGACTGGTGTCAAAAAATTTTAATTCCAAATCCAAACTACAAATTACAAGTTATCGCCTTCAAAGTAATCCCCCTGGAGTCTAATGCACTTTCCCATCCTTCTCTGCCACGCTTGCATGCACTCCTGGAAGGATTCTTCCGGGATTCTCCGTAGCTCTATCATCACAGCCTTTTTGATGTCATGCACATTCTCAAAATGGGTTCTCTTGATGACCCCTTGAGCTTGGGGAAGAGGAAAAAATCACATGGAGCCATGTCAGGCGAGTAGGGAGGTTGCTCCAGCGTAGGGATGTTCTTCTAGGCCAGGAACTCTTGGATACTCAGGGCAGGTGCGTTGAGATGGTGAAGCACCCATGAGTTGTCCTGCCACATCTCTCGCCTCTTCTCGCACACTGAATGAAGCAAATACCGCAGTATCTATTTGTAGACATGCTGGTTGATTGTCTAGCCCTGTGGCAAGAACTCGCAGTGGATGATGCCCTTCACATCAAAGTTTTCTGACATACTGGAACTTTTCTGACATACCTTGTGTGTTATATACCAACATCAACATCGTACATTGGGTATATAAATGGTGAGTGAGAGAGTATTAGTTATGAAAGAGAGTTCTTCAGTGATAAAGAGAGAGATATTAGAGAGAGAGACAGACAGACAGACAGACAGACTGGAGACTTAGTTGGTTACTTCATTTCTGCTTACTGCTTCCTCTTTTCTCTGGCTGACATTTCGTCTAGTTGACTTGACTTCTAACTAAGGGAGTTGAGTTCTTCTAAGGGCTTCTGTTGGGCTTTGTTTTTAATCAAATGAACTACAAGATTTTTGTTGCCTGATCAAGCTTCTTTATTTCGTCTAGCCCATATCACTGCACGGGGAGACCGGCCTTACAGCACGTCTAAGCTCTTTGACAGCCGGGCTGAATCTCAAATCTAACTAGTCAAGTGTTTCTCATCGCGCATGAGATTCGCACCTTTAGGGGTCAGGGTTACCAACAGTCACATATTTTTCCACCGGCCCCCTTGAATTCAACTACAGGGTCTGTCAACAATTTATGACACCATAAATTGTAAGATATATATATGTTATATGAGAGAGATACACACACACACAAATTAGAGATTAGAGACTTACTTGGTTGCTTCATTTCTGTTTACTGCTTCTGCTAATTCTTGCTATCTTCTCTGGCCGACATTTCATCTAGTTGACTTGACTTCTAACTAAGTTGAGTTCTTTTAAGGGCTTCTGTTGGGTTTTGCTTGTGTTTAATCACATGAACTACAAGATTTTTGTTGACTTGATCATGTTTCTTTATTTAGCCCATGTTTTTCCATGCGGATGAGATATCGACCTCAGCAACAACACATCTGTCCTGCCTCAAAGTCCGGTCAAATCTGAAACTAGTCATATATTTCTCATGGCGCACTTTCCAGGGATCAGGAGGGTATAACCATCACTGGTATATTTCCACTCCCTGATCTCAAAGTCAATGGCCCCTTATTCAGCTACAGGGTCTGCTAACAATTTATGACACCATAAATTGTAATATTGTGTACTTACAAAATTCTTAGACTTTGAGGCTCATAGCTCCACTTGAATTAAAAACTAAAATTTGTTGTCCTTAAGCAAGATAGACATTGTTTCCAATGTCATTCTATCAACTTTTTGATGACACAGGTATCAAGTTGTATTGATCTTTTCCCTTGTTGAAGCAGCATTCACCTAGGTTGGGTTGAGCCGGCTTCACTGCTGCAATGTGGAGGGGCTGGACTTTAGAAATAATGTGCTAGGTGGCCATTGAGCAAGTGCTTCCTCCAACTTTTTACAGGTCTTGTTTTTTTTGTTTTTTTTCATCCTGCAGTGTGTCTAGCCACAATGACAGCATTTAAGGAGCATTTATTTTACATGACAGGAGAGAACATTTTGCAAATGTCATATTTGGAAACGCCTAGGTAGATGAGAAAAAAGAAAAAAGAGAGAGAAAAAAACATTGAAACGCAAAAATGGTCGGGTAGAATTTTAATGTTATTTTATAATGCTATTTAATTTTTAAATGCATTTGATAATATTAATCAAATCTTCATTATTTTTGCCCAAAAACCAAGTCCTGGTGATATTTAATGTGTATATACATTTACTTTGTCATTAATTGTTTTATTTTTGAAGTTTCCTCCAGACATACAGATTCAAATAACTGCCCTTTTTATATATGTATTAGCAGTGGCTACACGGCATCGCCTGGGTAGAGGGGATTTTTATAAGTCAGTACCGCAGATCCACAGCTGCCACCCACCCGTCCTTCGGGACGGGGGTCCAGTGAGCTTCAGCCTCTGGACCGGTGGGATGCTAAATTAATAGTGTCGATCCCAGAGGGCCGTCCCTCCAGGCAACACCTGCCTCATTGCACTTAAAGGGGCAGGGTTGGGTTTATTGCCCAGTGCCTGAGGCACCCCCCTTGAGGGGGAATGCCGAAGGGATCGATGCAATTTTTCTACCTACCACCCGAATTGTGGGTGGTCCCCACATAAAACGGCCTTGTGCCATATCATGTGAAAGTGGGACACATGTAAATACCAGTACTGCAGATCCATTATTACTGAATCAGGAGTTGAATCCTCATGGTATGTCCCACTTAAATCCCTATGTAAAAAAAAAAAAATAGATCCAGCTACTCTGAAAAGAAATGTTAATATCTACTATCTGAAATATTAAATAAAATTTTGAAAAATCCATGCTGTTATCATTTAAATTTTATTTTTTAATTATCTTCACGAATATAAATCAAATCTCTATTATTTTTGCTCAAGGTGATATTTAATGTGTATATATATATTTACTTTGTTGTTAATTGTTTTATTTTTGAAGATTCCTCCGGACATACATATACACACAACTGCCCTTTATATATGTATAGATAGATAGATTTTATAATGAATAGGTTATTTTATTGGGTTTTTATTTAAACTTGAAAAAAATGATTGGGTTTCCAACATTTGCTCATTTGATTTTTTTTTTTTTTTTTTTTTTTTAAATGTCCAGTCCCTAATTTTTACATTTCTTGAAAGATAAATCCAGAAGGCCATATTATAAAAATAAATTCAAAATTTTCAAGACCCCAAAAATGTTATTTGAAAATTTAATTTATTTTCTCAAAACTGTTCAGAAAAATATTCATCTAGTTCTTATTCAATTCACTGTTGTTTACCAACTTTCATTGATCAATTACTTCTCCTGATGTAACACTTGATATTAATGTGTTTTCCTTGGGGTTCTTGTGTATTATCAGTACTATTCTTCTAATAGGATGGCTTTGGCATAATTGAATAACCCATGAAGGTTGATATGCCATTAAACAAAGACACCAATAAATTTGTTGATAAAATTCACTAAACCCTTCTGACCTGAAAAAAAAAACGCTTGAAAAAAAGGAAATATCTTTTTTTTTGGGGGGGGGGGGATCTCAAGATCCATTGGTTGAATATTTCTCCGAGGTTGAAATTACTCTGTTGGTCTATTAATTCTGGACTGCCCGAGGGTAATTGAAATCCCAAATATAGAAGCTGCTGATTGGCTGACTAATGGCTTGGCTAAAATCAGCAGATAGCTTCTTCCATTTTTGTCTTCTTCATTGATTCCTTTCCAAAACTCAATCTTTTTACATTGTTTTTTCTTTTGTTTTTTTTTTTTTTGTAACCAACTTCTTGCTCTTTCCATATTCTCATTGTGTATTAGGGTAGGTCGATTTTGGAACTGTAACGTCTCTCCCATGTGGCGAAAGTTTCAAATTAACATACAGAATTACCACGCACAATAGTTTTCTTCAAAACTTTTCCTTTGTTTGAGGAAATAGATTTCAATCTTGTAAAATGTTATCACTGTTACATCTTAATTACTTGAGGTAGAAAGCGTCATGCCGGAGGTGTCCATGGTGATGGGGAAGATATTTTCAATTTTAATTCTAGTTATATTTTATTCATTTTGTTTAAAATGACAATCTTTTCTGTTTTAAATACTGAAATTGCTAAATGAAATGTTCTGAAAACGAGGATTTTTGGTGCATTTTAGCAGATGATATGTGATGCTATTTCCTCTAAACAATAGTGCAAGTAAGAGATCTAGTTTTTGGTATACGTAGTCATTATACCAACACACAACTTTGACTGTTTGAGAGAATTTGATATTTAAAAAAGTGAAAAATCAACCTATCCTATTGTGTATCCAGGGCTTTATTTTTTTTTTTTTTTTTTTTTTTTTTTTTTTAACTCGAACCTCATCTTTGAGGGTGTATATATCTGTTCTGACTACTCTTTGTGTTTATGTAAATAACTTCTTTTTTTTTTTTTTTTTGTGTGTGTGTGTGGGGGGGGGGCTTTTTAAAAATTTTATTTTTTATTTTTTTTACATGATTGTCTTTTTTTTTCTCCTTCTGTAGTTTTTAAACCTACCTTCCACCATTTCACAAAATGTTGAGACTTTCTGTGTGGAGAGAGGAGGATTGTGGGTTGCAGATACTGTACCCCCCATTTTCTGTTTCTTTCTGCAAGTTATAAATCCCCTGCTGTCTGTAAACCTTTTTTCTTTTTCCTTTATGCATTGTGAATCCCCTGATGTCCATACTTTTTTTTTTTTTTTTTTTTTTTTTTTTTTTTTCTCTCCTTCCCGCCCATTCAACTTCATTTTTTTATCCCAGTTTTTCTGCTTGATCTACACCTTCCTCATTTCATCTTTCTATCCTCCTTTTCTTTTGTGTTTTGTTCTCTCCACATCTTTCTTTCTTTTTTTTTTTTTTTATTAAATGTCCTCATTTACAAGAAAGAAACAAACAAACAATTTGTACAATAAAAAGCCTTTTAAAATCTTTCGTTTTTTAGTATAAGCACATGTACAGCAACATGTGCTTTTTTTTCTGCTTTTTTCTTTTCTCTCTCTTTTTTTTTTTTTTTTTAGATCTTGTATTTTTTACATAACTTGATAGATGAGGACAGATTTTTTCAAATGTTTTTTTTTTTCTTTCTTTCTTTTTGTGTGTTTTTATTTTGGTTTTGGTTTTTTGGGTTTTTTAAATTTTTATTTTTTAAATTTTATTTTGAAATTTAAATATCACTCTATAACTAGCTTGTTGTCCATACACTACTACAGAAAATTCCCTCTCCCAACACCATTTAAATGTTTTTTTTTTATTCAAATATGACTTGAGATATTTTAAAAACTTTTTCTTGCAAATTTTTTCTTTATTTAAAATGTTTCTTTTTGTGTTTCAGTTTATCACCTGACCACTTCATCAATCCACACCGAAGCATGCTGGGATTGGGCAACTATGATGTGAATGTCATTATGGCTGCCTTACAAAAAAAAGACTGTGGAACTGTTTGGTTTGATAAACGAAAGTAAGTTACTAGTATGAACTATCATTAAATACTCTATATTGATACATAATCCCCAATAATGCTAATACATTGTTAAAACCAATTACTAAAAAGTATAGATATAAATACACTATGTATTACTTCTTAACCATTAGGCATGACATAACCCCAGACGGGTTGATATGCCGTTAAAATCAATAAACCAACCAACCAATCTGTATTGATCCTTGTATAATTTTCAAATTGAATTTAGTTTGTGATTTTGATAGTTGACTATTAGGGTTTGAAACCATCAGAGTAAGACAGACAGGACTATATGACCTTTAGGCACCCCTTTTTGATCTCGATTAAGAAAGTGTTTTTCATTTACACCGTCAATATCCGGTTGTTTGTTAACAGACGATTTTTAGTTTTTTTTTTTTTTTTTTTTAATTATAAAACTAACCCCTAACAAACAACCGGATATTGACGGTGTAAATGAAAAACATATCCTTTCTTAATCGAGATCAAAAAGGGGTGCCTAAAGGTCATATGGTCCACAAGACTTGCTGGAGAAGCAAGGATTAACATCAGTCAGCTCTGTACGAATTCTGGATGCTGTACAGAGAACCTCTCATGGACGATGACTGATAGGGACAGTTGGAGAGAGTCATAGACATCAGTACTGTCAGTATGATTTGATGATTAGTGAAATAGATCAGTAATTAGGACTGAGCCTATTCTAGTAGTGACCAAGGGCTCTTTAGCCCAGTGAAATAGATCACTAATTAGGACTGAGCCTATTCTAGTAGTGACCAAGGGCTCTTTAGCCCAGTGAAATAGATCACTAATTAGGACTGAGCCTATTCTAGTAGTGACCAAGGGCTCTTTAGCCCAGTGAAATAGATCAGTAATTAGGACTGAGCCTATTCTAGTAGTGACCACCCCAAGCGGTGTTTAACAGGTTTGAATTCAGTTTTCCTTCTCCTAGATTGGTTGCCTAACCAAGGTTAAAGAGCCCAGTCTGTCCTATTTACCCATAGCTGGACTGAGAGTAGTTGGATTTATCTTTTGAACTGTAGCTTCGTCCAGTATTTGAACTTGGGTTGATTCTAACCATTACAACATATGATGATGATTAGGGCTTAATCATATAATAAAAGAGTAGTTGAGTTCCAGTCTTGCTGACAAGGGCATTGACGTACAACATGGAACAAGAGGCGAGTGAGCTTTGGAACAGTCCCTATAGGCTTGAAAAAAAAAATTTGGAGGAATAGAAAATCCGTTGGATTGGACAGCCAGATCTCTCCGCCAAAAAAAGATGTTCTCCCAGCTTTTCCTGACCAAGTCCTTGTCGCCTGCAACAATCTTTCCTAGCAGTCCTGCACCAAAGCTCACTCACCTCTTGTTCCTTGTCTTACGTCACTGCCCTCATCAGATAGACTGAAACGCAACTACCCAGTGTGTTAAGGCAGGCCTTAAATAATCATACTAAAATCGCACAGTGTAGTAATTAACATGTGCGCTAAGGTAGTCTGACATCTAGCACAACTCACGGTCAGGAGGATGTGAGTTCAATCTCCCTAATCGCTCATTACAAATTATTAAAAGAAAAAAAAGATTTGAATCTATTTCTTGTACTTACCAAAATGTAAGGATTTATTTTATGCTCATTGGATGCATAAACATTTGTGTAACTCACTATTTTCTCCAATTCCTAAAGTCGTCTCTCAGCCATAGTAATTACTGCCCAAAATTGTTGATATTTCAATATTTGTTCACATCATCTTCAGAATATTATAAACACTAGCAAATATATGCACCCTCCGGGTGCAAGTATTTAAGTTTAAATGTAATAAAATATTAGATTAAATCAGAAAGGCTAATGAAACTAATTAAGAATTCAAATAAAAAGATTTGAAACGGAGGGGGTATAATCGGAAAATAGAACAACTGAAACTTACTCTTTCATCACTTCCGTTTTTCAATGCTAAATTTTCCTAATTTAACTATTTAGTTAAAATAGGAAGTAAAGAATAAAATTACAGTTATTTCTTCTTGTTAATGAATTTTGTTTAGGATTTATTGAAGAGATTTTTACTCATATTCATTAAGATAAAACCAAACAATTAGAAATCAATAATACCAAGCACATTTTTATTAAAATCAGTTTTTTTAATATCAATATGCAAATTAGCTTTACGTTTACACTGAAACTGGTATTTTGTTGTATATCAATTGCATGCCAACAGTATTAATAATGTCAAACAGTTTATTATTAATAGCGGTTTAAATAGAAATAGAATCATGAAGAATGTGATGTAAATAACTAAGGGAATTGTGACTTGAGTAGTAATATAGTTTCGGTTACAGACAGAAAAACACACAATCTCCATTATAATAAGATTAAAACCCAACATTTCTCCCCTGTTAATTACACACGAGTTAACTACAAGCAGTTTTCTAACTTTGTTTAAATCATTCTTGCATGTTGCATCGAAGACAGACCACTCTGTCAGCGGGGCTTAGAATATGCTAGTTGTATCCCCCCTACAGGGGTGTAAAGCCACCTACTCCTCCAAATCCAATCAATCGGCTGGTCACATCAAGCCCAAGCACATATGATTGCCCCAACCCTTTTTATATGGGTGCTAGAAGGCGGTGGCTGAGGGTCTACATGTCCTGGGAATGGCGTTAAACACTATCTGATGGTGAGGTTCCAGTTTTGGAGGTTTGGGGAATGTGGAGCACCCCTTCATCACCATTGCTCCCTGGTCCACTCTGACCCGGAGTGGTAGTACCTGTTAGGGTCCCATCTGTAGGTTGAATAGAAAACATGAGTTTATAAACAAAATTGTATTATCCATTAAAAATGAAATTATTTCAAAACTTTGTTAGCATTAAACTTTTTTTTTACCAATAGAAGTATTCGGCATAAAATAACCCAAGGGGTTGACATGCCTAAAACCCAACAATCAAACCAAACCACTCCTCCAAAAGGGGTCTTGGGAATGACGCTAAACTGTATCTGATGGTAAGGCTCTAGTTCTGGAGTACTCTTTTATTGCCATTACTCCCTGGTCCACTTTGACCTGGAGTGGTAGTACCTGTTAGGGTCCTATGTATGGGTCAAATAGATCTGTTTAAAAATTATTTGTATTCAATTGGAATACTTGATGTTATATAGCTGTAAATTATTTGTATTAAGAATAGCCCTAGCACCTATATGATTGCCCCAACCCTATTGCTTTTTATTATGTATGTGCTAAAAGGTGGTGGCTGAGGATCTTAGTGCATCTAATGGTGAAGTTCCAATTTGGAACTCTGGGGAGTGTGGAGTACCCTTCATTGCCATTACACCTAGGTCCACTCTGGCCCAGAGTGGTGGTACCTGTTAGGGTCCCATGTATGGGTTAAATAGAAAAAAAATGTGTTTTTAAAAATGTATTTTAAAAAAATAGAATTAAAATTTTTTTTCAATACCCATCAAGATAAAAAAAAATATGATAAAAACAAAATGTCAGCTTAAAATAACCCAACAAGGGTTGACATGCCATAAAATCCAACCAACTAACAACCGGGTAGCTCTGCTATTAGAAAACAAAGGCATGTGACTTATTGCTTATTGTGTGTGTGAGAGAGAGTGAGTCTATTAATAATGGAGATTGGTGTATTTCTGTCTGTAACTAAAACTATGTCACAGCTTACGTCACAATATTCTCAATGGTTGCATCTATTAATATGTATTTAATTCAATTGTCTAATTCATTAATACATAGAATAAAAACAACCATGTGTTATATACATTCAAAATTTGAGTAAGCAATTTTTTAAAATTGTTTTTTTTTTTTACTCTTGCCTTTTTATCGGTAACAAGAAGTTAACTACAAAGTTTACAAATATATCTACGATTTTGTATAGAATTGTATGTGCAAAATATTAAAGATAATTATTTAATTAATAATTATTAGATGCACACAACATTTTATTTTAGGGGGACAGTTTCCATTTCAAATTATTTTTTATTTTTTATTTTTTATTTTTTATTTTTTATTACTTTTTTTTTTTTTGCTCCTTTAATAGATTTGATTTTGCTTACTGGGTTAGCTCAGTCGGTAGAGCATTCAGCTAGAAACCACAAGGTTCCTAGTTTGATACCAGCCCTCACCAACTCAGCGTATGAGTAGCACAGGGAATTTGTGTGCTAAAATAAGGAGCTGATGGTAGGTGTAGCACTCCACCTCAGAAGCAAAAACAATCTCCTTGGTCTAGCACTAGTGAAAAGGGATAGACTCACTCATTGATTGGCTGATACTGACTTTAGGCCACCCAACGACTTTTTACTTATGATACAAAGGCTCTGACATTGAATTTTTTTTACCTACCCTGCCACTCAGGCTATATCTTTCAAATTTTTTTTTTTGTTGCTAGTTGATATAAACATCAATTAATGTATAGATAAAAGGGTATGAAAACATACAATATTGTTAAAATTAATATATTTTTATATCATTTTCATAGCTAATATTAAACAATATTTTGATTTATAAAAATCATCTGAGCTTGTTATTAATCCGGACTCATCGAGAGAGAGAAGCAGAAAATAATTTAAATTCAAACCGGAAGCATTGTTTTTCCAAAAAGTGTGTAAGGCTCTGACATTGAATTTTTTTTGCCTACCCTGCTATATCTTTCAATTTTTTTTTTTTGTTGCTAGTTGATATAAACATCAATTAATGTATAGATAAAAGGGTATGAAAACATACAATATTGTTAAAATGAATATATTTTTATATCATTTTCATAGCTAATATTCAACAATATTTTGATTTAATAAAAATCCGGACTCAAGAGAGAGAAGCAGAAAATAATTTAAATTCAAACCGGAAGCATTGTTTTTCCAAAAAGTGTGTAAGCTATGCGATCGCTTCGTCTTTGTACATCAACTAATGATATTTGTTTATCTTTGTTATTTTTTTTTTTTTAGGAAGATCAGTATCCTCGTCTTTGAGAACATAAAAGGTTTTATCCTGAACATCCCAACTGATTACAAGTGGGGACTTTTTCGTTTACCTTTTAAACGAAAGCATTGGATAGCCATCAACAAAATTGATGACCTTTATTACAATCTGGATTCCAAGTTGGACGCTCCGGAACTGATTGGCCAAGAAGAGCAGCTGCTCAGTTATCTTAGCGAACAACTCGAGAGTCGAGAGAAGGAGCTTCTGCTAGTTGTGACTTCGGACGTTGAGCAGACTGCTTCGTGGCGCAAGCATAATTGTGATGAATCTGATGATTAAAGCCGATAAAAGACGGACTTTGAATAAAAGAAGTGGGGGGAAAATTTATTTAAAAAAGGAAAAACAAAACAAAAAAGTGAACAGGACACTAATATGATGGCAAGTAAGTTGGGGGAGTATGGTGTTTTTTTTTTTTTTTTTTTAATTAAATTTCCCCCCTCCAACTTTGTTTCCAGCTGTATGTTTTTTTTTTTTTTTGTTTTTTTTTAATTGTTTGTAAAACTTCACATTTAAAGAAAGAAAAATTAATTTTCTTTATTATTGGGAAGTGGTATATCAAAATTTTCTTGGACTAGTTTATTTATCTCTTATCTATCAAGTATGTTATATATATATATATATATATATATCCATTTGTGTCTGAATGAAAAGATCAAAGTAATTCTAAAAACATGCTTTATCTTTTTTTACTTTTTTTTTTTTTTTTTTTTTTTTTTTTCTTTTTTTTTTTTTACTTTTTTATTCACTAATAAATGTATTTAATTCTATTAATATTTCAATGTTTTATTCATATCATAATCAGAACACAAACTTTTCCAAAAATTAACAAAATCAATCCTGTTGATCAAATATTGATACCATATAAGCATGTTTTTAGAGTTGCTTTTACTTTTGTTTTAAAAATTCTCATGCAAACACACACATACACACACACACACACACAATTATCATTGAAATTTAATGCTGAAAGTTTCTGATCTGTAAAATCTTTGCAGTGCTCAGTGCATGAAACTGCAGAGCAATATCACAATATTTCAAGTATAAGATAAGGATAAAAACTCACGATTCTGTTTCACGTGGTTGACATACTAAGTCATGTGGCTCCCCTCCTAGATAAAAGATCAGAGTTGGTAGCTAAATGCTGCCATGAAAGTAAGTATTTACTTAGTAAATTGGTGCCTGATTGTGCCTCCTGACTTAGTATGTCAACTACATAATAGTCATATGATTCAAAAAGTGTGCATATTTATTCAGTTGAATCTATAAAAAAATAAAAAAATACTAAATAAATTTTTTTTAAATGTTGAATACTAGCTCATCTGAGGATCAACAATGTGGAACTCTAAGTCATGATTTTTATTCTGTTTTATCATCTTTCTTGCTTTATACTTGAAATATATTGAGTGTGTGTCTGTGTGCACACGTATTTATATATATTGTATATGATACTGTATGTATAATATGATAATGTGTTTTATATATATATATTATATATATATGTGTGTGTGTGTGTGTGTGTACTTCTATTGATAATTTCAAAGAATTATTGAGGAAATGCTAGATGCTTTTTGACTCCGCCCAAAAATAGACGATGCTATATGGGAATTATAGCAGTAATTCCCTCCCCATTTCATTTAAGATTATTCCCTTCAAGCATGGGATAATCTTGAAGATAGATTATCAATCAAACTGGCCTCACCGATTCTCGTCACTGATGAATGAACTAGTCCTAAGAAACATACCTTTTTTTTTTCTTTTCTTTTTTTTCTCTATATCTGTGATTTTAATGAATGTTTTGTGTTTTTACAAAAAAAAAAAAAAAAAAGAAGCCAAATAATTAAAAATTTGACTTTTCTGTTTTTGTTTCGAATTTTGACTATTTATGTGAATATTAAAGAATGAAAAAAAAATTTTTTTCTGGTAATTAAAACAATTTTTTTTTTTTTTTTTTTTTTTTGCAACTAATAAAATCATGAATAAAAAAGCAAAATTAAAAAACTGAAAAATAATTTTATAAAGTGAAATAATTCAATAATTTTTTTTCTTATATTTTTTGTGGTGTATGTTAAAGTTGCTAAAAATAAAATAAATTATAGAATGAAGTGCTTCAAAAAAAAAAAAAAAATGTTTCACATCATCTCCTGCATTATTTAAATTCTCTAAGTGCCATTTTTGTTTTTTGTAAATAAAAAAAAAATGGTAGGCATGTCATCGGAATTCAACATCATTTAAGACCAATAAAATTTCAATCCAAATCCCAATAGTCAGTATTTTGCTGTTGATAATCTTTCAAAAAATTTTTCTTCTATTTGATAAAGATATTAAAAAGAAAAGTAATCTGCTTGTATAATCTAGAAATAGGCTCTATTTGTTGCTAGCATTGGATATTACAGCCAATCAGATACTCTTTTCTTAAAATGAGTTTATACAGGTTCCACAACAAAAATGGAGTCTCATCCCAGAGATTTGTGTAATGTAATTCAATTAGTAAATTATGTTAGGTAAATTTTAAATTATCCAAAATACTACTATTATTATTTTCTTATTGTTTTATGCTTTGAAGTGATTACTGGGTAAAGTAACTTTAAAAGATTTTCTATTAGAAAGTTATCTAATATTGCTTCATAAATAATCTTTTTGAATTATGTCTAATCTAGAGTTTTTTTTTTTTTATTGACTAGAAAATAAGTTTTTCAACAATATCTAAAATGTATCCTTCTCTGTTTTTCTTTTCTTTTTCTTTTTCAAAAAAATATTATCAAAATATTTTTAAAAAAATAAAAATAAAAGAATAAAAAAAAAGCAGTA
Organism: Doryteuthis pealeii; assembly: GCA_023376005.1. Lineage (NCBI taxonomy): Eukaryota > Metazoa > Mollusca > Cephalopoda > Myopsida > Loliginidae > Doryteuthis > Doryteuthis pealeii. The sequence goes on along the minus strand of CM042142.1, from coordinate 105,810,350 downwards.
TTGCCAATAGCTGCATGAACAGTTTTCCTGCATCCCCAGTGCTTTGGAGACCTTACTTTTGGGATTACCTTCGTATGAATATTTGATGTTACATTTTATCCTTTTTTTTTCTTTCTTTTTTTTTTTTTTTGTGAAGGAAAAAAAAATATTTGAACCTCATTCTAGCAGTTTTGTAGGAAATATGATTTTTTTTTTAAATATTTTGATAAATATTTTTTTGAAAATTTTTCAAATCTGATGAACCACATTTTTTATTTAATTTTTTTTATTTATTCCTTAAACAATTATTTATAGCTGCCATTTTTTTTTTTTTTTTTTTTTTTTTTTTTAACTCCCCTAAGCCAATTTTATGACATTTTGGTTTGGTAATCCCTATATTCAGGTGTTTTTTTTTTTCTATTACTTTTCAGTGAATTTCTGTTCAAATGATTGAGTGTTACTGGTTCAGATAAACTGAAACATTTACAAATAGGCTGAACATACCATTTATAGATTACATTAATTCAAATTTATTTGCTTAGGTTATATTTTTTAAATTGATTTTTTTGGGTTTTTTCAACTGATACATCTGCTTTGAAGATGTTTCAGTATTAATGATATACGTTTTTTTGATTAAAGGTTTTCTTAGTCTGGCACACAGGCCCTAGGCTGCTTATCATACCTGCTGTATATAAGTGGTCACCCATCTAGATACTGTCCAGGTTCATTAATGCTTTTTCTGTGAATGAGCAGGGAATCAATGTTTTAAGTGATACTTTAATCTAATTTTAAAGGGGAAAGTGTAGCTTAAATTTAGCACAAGTATATGGCAAATAGTGAGCATCAAATTCTCTACTTGAGATATATATATATATGTATGTATGTATGTAATTTTAATTTTTTTATTTATTTATTATAGTGTACAATACATTTAAGGTGCAATTGTTACCATTGGTTTCTAGGTAGCATGCTTGCTACTACCCTTCATCATGACAATGCGCCTGTGTGTGTGTGTGTGTGTGTATATGTATGTTTGTATGTGTATATATATATATATATATATATATACACACACCGTATTTGACGGCATATAGGACGCACTTTTTTTTCCAAAATTTTGGCTCAAGAAATTGCCCTGCGTCTTATACATCTTAGGTGAAGTTTGAGACCTCCCGTAGGCCTAGGCTAATCTTCTCTATGATGCTCACTACCCCAGCTTAAGCTCAGTAATTTTACCTACCCTAAACTGCCAAATTGCTTTTATACAGCTATGTTTCAACTTGTGTAATGTACAGCTAGACTGTTTTCAACAATATATGCTTAAATACACTAAAAAAAACTTTTTTTCCTGAATCTGACCTGCTGAAATGGGGGTGCGTCTTATATGCCGTCAATACCGTATATCAAGCTTGGCTCAAGGACATTTTTATGGAGCATCCAGTGAGATCAAACTTTCTAGCAATTAATCATTTCTATTTGACAGGTGTTTTTGTTAGTTTAATTCATGTGCACAGCAAATGTCTTTTCACATCTCCAGAACCTTCCTTAGTATTCTCGCCCCCCCCCCCCCCTGCACTGCCATGGCCTGGACAATCTTTCATCAAATCTCTAATCTCACCTCTTCTGTTTTGGGTTTTTTAATTATTATTTCATGTACACCAATCATTATGGACATAGTCTTGACCTTCATGTTCCATAGATTTGGTTCCCAGTTGAAGTCTTTAGCGATTGCATATAGTCAACAGTGCTGGGTAACTGTCAGTTTCTCACCTATGCAATTTTCAAACCAAGTAAATTATGTATGTTCATATTTTTCCTTGTATACTGTGTATGATGGGAATGCTGGTTTACTTTGTGTGGCATTCTGGGAAGAGTATTCTAATCTGAGGCTGTGAGCAAATTCACTGATCCTCTTCTCAGATCTCTGGGTGGTTCTTTCTCTCTCAGCCTACACTATGGCCGGCGTCTTTCTTTCTTTTCTCTTTCTTTCTTTTCTCTTTCTTTCTTTCTTTCTTTTCTCTTTCTTTCTTTCTTTTCTCTTTTCTTTCTTTCTTTTCTCTTTTCTTTCAGACCTACTGAAAAAAACTTAGCCTCTTTTATCTGGGTTCTCAAAACGGTGAACCCCAAATTCTCTCTGTATGGGTGGTACACTTGATCCACTCATGACTATTTAGTTGCCAACACCATCAGTGATCTATCGTTAATTAATTTTTATATAATTTTATCTGAACATGTATCTATTTTTCTTCATAATCACCATTTCTGTTGATGCATTTTTATAGGCGCTAAGGCAGTCTTTGTAGGCCCATGTCATTGAGGAAGCCTTGAACCTCATTGTCGTTGCAAACTCCCTACACTACTTGCAGACATTTTTGACATCCATCAATGACTTTCCATACACTTCTGTCAATTGGTTTAATGCCTTTTGTGTTCAAAAACTGAATTACTGCTCTAACTTCACACTTGGCAGTAGCGTCAGTTGGGAGTTCCATCAGAAACAACTACTATACCAAGACTAAGCATGTACTATTAGTAGTGTATTAGTGAAATAGATCACTAATTAGAACTGAGTCTATTCTAGTAGTGACTATCCCAAGCAGATTTACCAGGTTTAAATTTAGTTTTCCTTCTAGACTGGTTGCCTAATCAAGGTTAAGGGGCCTCTCAAGGGTATTAGCGCTATGGGAACTGTAGCTTTGTCCAGGATTTGAACTTTGGTCGACGAGTCCATTTCCTATGACTCTAACCATTTGCTAATAGCTGCATGAACAGTTTCCCTGCATCCCCAATGTATTGGAGACCTTATTTTGGGATTACCCTCATATAAAGGGCTGGGGTAGGCAGATGCACAACAAACACAGCAGTATTGCCAATAGACACATGAACAGTTTCTCTGCACCCCCAGTGCTTTGGACACCTCATATAAGGGGCAGGGGTAGCAGATGCACAACAAACACAACAGTGTTGCCATAGCTGCATGAACAGTTTCCATGCATTCCCAGTGCTTTGGATACCTTACTTTTGGGATTACCCTCGTATGAATATTTGATGTTACATTTTATCCATTATGTTGTTTTGGTGTTAAGTACTAAACTACAAGTATTGAAAAATGAATAATTTTCAATAACAGACTTTGTATACACTTGTTTATATTAAGTGGTACTTGACACTACTTGACCCATATAAATGCAATGATGATCTTCCTTGCTTGGTATCTAAATTAGTTACACTGCCCTGTCAGCTAGGGTGTTAGAATGCACCTCTGCAGAGGGATAAGACTCCCCCAAATGGTGCCACCTGTAGGCCGTGGGTGGCGACCTGTGATGCTTAAGGACGGAGTCTTGGTGGATGAGCAGCGCATGACCTCCAACACTCCACTTAGACCCTTTCTCTTTTTTTTTTTATTTGACTGTTTTGAGATATTTCAGTCTGTCCGTTAGGATAGTAATATGATTCTTATTATTTTTGATGTGTATGTTACGATAATAGCAAAAATGACACATTGTAGCAAGATTGTTGTTAGGGCAGTAACCTTGGACAATAAAGCAATTTGCAGCTTAATAATTGTGTGGGGGTCACCTGGGTGCTTACTCTGATTATTATAATTTTTCAAGGGAGATAACTATCAAATGCCACTATCAACATCTAGCTTTGTGGCTGTTGAAGGTGTCTTAAAAATTTAGTTTTGCACAGACCTAAAAATAATCATACATATAAAGGCCCTGTAAGGTTCAAAGTTATAATAAGAACAAAACAACTCTGACTTGAGTGTTAAAATACAGAACACAATGGACTTTAATATACAAGCACGAGGAGAGACATTTAAGACATGAAATACACATACCAGGAAAGGAATGATATACAAAAAAAACCTATACATTAGTTCACTACAAGAACATACAAAATAGAGCTAGGACAGGAGAGTCCATAATTTCAAGTAAACTTAGTAGCGTTGCGTTGGGGGCAGAAGCCCCCACCCGAGAAGGGTGTAGACAAAAGTCTAACCCATGTGCATGAGGTGCTGTAGAAGAGGCCGAGAGTTCAAAACAGGCGCTTAAATACCAAAAAAACCCTGGTGGTCAAAAAGATAACTCTTCCAGGCAAGTGAAGATAACCCAACCGCCCTATTCTATCAGTAATGCTTGCTTCAGTTCTATGATGCTTCAGGATAGAACCCTGGTGGCTGAGAAGTTCATAACTTGCAATACTCCACTTTGGCCCTATCTTGGGCTATACGGGCAGTCGGAGAAGCGCCCTCCGATCAATTGGCTGGTCACGTCAAACCCTAGCACCTATATGATTGCCCCAACCCTATTGCCCTTATGGCAAGCCCCAACCCCTTTTTATCATATGGGTGCTAAAAGGCGGTGACTGAGGGTCTACATGTCCTGGGAATGACGTTAAACTCTATCTGATGGTGAGGTTCCAATTTTGGAGGTTTGGGAAATGTGGAGCACCCCTTCATCACCATTGCTCCCTGGTCCACTCTGACCCAGAGTGGTAGTACCTGTTAGGGTACCATCTATGGGTTAGATAGAAAAATGTATTTATAAAAAAAATTGTATTATCCATTAAGAATGAATTTATTTCAAAACTTTATTGGCATTAAATGACCCACTGAGGTTGATATGCCATAAAACAAGACAAACCAAATTGTATTGGTGGGTTGATTAATACTATAACATTTTTTCTTTAATTAAAAGTGGGCCATTAAAAAAAAAACTTCGGAGTGCAAAAAAGTTTTGGGGACCTACAAGGCATACTTTTAATGTTGATATTTAGCAAAAAGAAGAATTATTAAATATTACTGATCAACTTTTAAAATTTATTAGCAAATACAAAGAAGCTGGGTAATTCCACGTCAAATCATCCAGGCCATGTGACTCACCCCCTTCAATTGATCTCCTGAGCAAAAACTAAACTATCTTTTTGGTACAAATAATGTTCAATAGATATGAAATAATAATAGAAAAAAAATCTTTGTCATAGATGCAGTGCCACATCGGATATTGAACTTCCTAGAAAAAAAAAAAAAGTCATCAATAGCTTAAAATTGGTTGACTTTCAGACTAATGCTTTTATAAACCAATTTTTAGGAGTAAGGAAGCTCTAGAACTCATTTTACAGACTAAAATCGATTACAGAAAGTAGCCTTTTTTTCTCAAACCCCACCAAATTTGGAGAGCTAAAAATCGACATAACTCCAATTTTTGGAATTGGTAGCTCAAATTTTGGGGATTGTCTAATTTTAACACAGTCCACATCTGTACAAAATTTCAGAAAAATTAAAGGAAGTGGGTGACAATTTGACTTTTTTCTGGATGATTTGACATGGACACTTGCTCAGCTGATATATTTTATAATGATAACGCAGTCAATATTTCTCCGAGCACAAGGATTTCTTATTTCGATGATCCAAAAGGAACCAGTGTTGTTAGTGCACCACAGCATTATTTTGAATTCTGAACATTTTAGCATACTTATTAGGTATGCCTTTAGTTTTATTTTCAATATCAATCACTTCTTCTTTCATATATTCATTAATTCTTGGGGAATCCACATGGCATAATCGATAACGTACTGGACTACTACATATTAGTAAACAAGTTCAAACCCCAGTCATGCTATTAAATTCATTTTCATACTAATACTCTTGGGAAAGGTATAAACCCATTTATCCCTCCAGCTATGGGTTAAATAGTACTACTACTACTGTTCTTCTACAAGGATGGCATTGGCATTAAATACATATATTTACCAACCCCTCCGCATGAGCAGGATGCGACACAAGGTCAATTTCTTAAGCGGAGTTCAGCAGGTTTGAATTCAGAGTTTTCCTTCTCCTAGGCCGGTTGCTTAACCAAGGTTAAAGAGCCCAGTCTGCCCTACTATTTACCCATAGCTGGAGGGGGAGTAGGATTCATACTTTTCCCAAGGGTATTAGCGCTAAATGAAATGCAATTACCACGTCCAGGATTTGAACTTGGGGCGACGAGTCCATTTCCCATGACTTTAACCATTACACCACGCGACATTAAATACATATATGCCATTAAACAAAGAAAACAAACCATATATTTATTAAAATAAAAGTAAATTTTGCCCTTTTTTTTTTTTTTTTTTTTTTTTTTTTTTTTTTTTTAAATTTAAAAAAAAAAGAATCCTATTTATTACATTTTAACTATTTTGCCATTAATACTTGTTTTGATTACTGACCGTTGACAATCCCTTTCATGATTCTCAATGCATTTACATTTATATATATATGCAGTGATGCTGATAGCTTTTGATTTAGTGCGTCCTGGGACGCACATATTTGCTTTGAATGAGTCCCCGGGAAAAATTTATGGGTCCCACCTAAAGCCGCCTAACCCCTACCTTGTAACCTATCCTGTGTAATTCATTTCTAAGAAACTATTGAAATGTATTTACAGTTAGCTTGAAATGGTGAGGGAAGAAAAAAGAAAGACACTGGGACGCATGGATATGATTTTGCTGCGTCCTTTTAGATTTTTATGCGTCAGGGATGCAGGACGCGTACCTATCAGCATCTCTGTATATTATCATTCTTATTCTGTCTGTTAGACTTGCCTTAATTCTTGACAATCCATTTTTCTGAAGTTCAATGCCTTTTTGTAGTAAATATTTGGTTATTTCCTAGTTTAGTAACATGATATGACCCCCAAAAAACGGAACCCAAATTATTTATTTATTTTCCCATTAAACTAACCCTAACCCTTGTTGGACTTAAACTTCAAAAAGAAAAAAAAAAATTAAAATTAAGTTTTATTACAAAATATGTGGGTTCTGTTTTTTCTGGGTCACCTTGTAATATTAGGTAATTTTCACCTTTAGTTGGCTAAATTCCTAGCAAATAAGGCAATTAGAGTAACCTACCTTGACATTCATTTTGAAACAAGCCGGTAGCCATTTTGAAAGTCTCCGTGCGAAATACACAAATCTTAGAAACTTTTTGAAAACAATACAACTGCATGCTTTAACACAAAAATATCATAAAAAGTGTTCTTAATAACAATTAAGTTCATTTCAGATAATGCGCATGCACAACTTTATGCTAGGAATTTAGCCAACTAAAGGTGAAAATTACCTAATATTATGTTACTCAACTTTAGAGTTATTTTAATGGGAAAATAAATAATTTGGGTTCTGTTTTTTTCTGGGTCACCCTGTAATATGTTACTCAAATAGGAAATAACCAAATATTTATTATATGTCATGCACATATGATAGTCCTATTTTTCTGTCAGTAATGCTTGCCTTATTTCTTCATCACTGACAAATGCTGTTCTTTCGGAATTTCAATATACAATGTACAGATTGAGTGCCAAAACAAATTTTTGGTTGAAAATTGCAAAATGTATTGCTTAAATGTCAATTTATCTGTTTCAGAAATATTTAGTTTGTTATTTTTAAAAAAATGAATAAAACTAAGAGGTGGAGTAATGGTAAAGTCTGTGCACAAAATTTAAATTTTAAATCCTTATTAAAATGTCATCCGTGCTAAAAATACAATTACAATGGTAACTTGACTTACAAGTGCTCGAAGAGGCACATGGTCTAATGGTTAGAGTCATAGGAAATGGACTCATCAACTCGAGTTCAAATCCTGGACGAAGCTGTTTGCATTTCACATAGCACTAATACCCTTCGGAAAGGTATGAATACAACTACTCTCCCTCCAGCTATGGGTAAATAGTAGAGAAGACTGGGCTCTTTAACCTTGGCTATGGAACCAGTCTAGGAGAAGGAAAACTCTGAATTCAAACCTGGTAAACTCTGCTTAAGAAATTGACCCTGTGCCACATCCTGCTCGTCCGGAGGGGTTGGTAAATAAATAAATATATATATATATACACACACACATATATACACACACACATACAACTCCTCCGCATGAGTAGGATAGGATACAAGGTCACTACAACTTTCACTCTATGCTCTTTAACTCTGGCTAGGTAACCAGTCTAGGAGAAGGAAAACTCTGAATTCAAACCTGGTAAACTTCGCTTAAGAAATTGACCTTGTCACATCCTGCTTTTGTGGAGGGGTTGGTAAATATTTATAAAAGTGCTCCAAGTTACAAGCTGTTACTTGCTTGAATTTTTTTTTTTTTTTTTTTGTATGTTGTGAGCTAAAATTTACAAGCTTCAGATATGCTTATGTCAATAAGTCCACTAATAACCTTTTAAGTTTCCAAATTTATTAAACCAAAGAAAAATATTATTCATAAAAAAAAATAAACATTAAAACATATTAGAGCAGATTATTCATTACACCCTATTTTTTTTATATTTTATACAATACATTTTTATTTTAGAGACAAGTAATATAGAAGTTATTAAAAACGAAAGCGCTTTCGTGTCTGTATCTCACGGTGGGCTAAAGTAATTACAAAGTCATTGACAATAGGAAGTGTACATTAAAAAAAACAATTCTGACTTGTAATGTGTAATTTTATTTTCCTCATATATATATATATACAATGGCACCTTGACTTACAAGTGCCCCATCCTATGAGTTTTCCGAGTTACGAACTGTCAACTCAGTCAATTTGTGACTTTGAGTTGATTTGTGTTGAAAGCTAAGATTTGAGGTACAAGTGAGCTTCAGATATGCTTATGTTAATAAATTCACTAAAAACATTTAAGTTTCCAAATTTATTAAACCAAAGAAAAATATCATTTATAAAAAAAATAAACATTAAACTTATTACAGCCCATTCATTACATTCTATTTCATGTTTTTATAAAAAGTGGAGTAAAAATAGTTTTCTTTCTCCTAGACTGGTTGCCTAACCAACGCTAAACAACCCAGTCTGCCCTACTATTTATCCATATCTAGGGGAGTACATATGGATTCATGCCTTTTCCAAAATTATTGGTGCAAAGTGAAACGCAAAGAGCCTCATCCAGGATTTGTATTGTGGTCACCAATTCCATTTTTTTACAACAATAACCATTACTTTGAGAACCTCCCTAATATCAAAACAGAATACTATTACTGTCATTGTCAGCCTTGACTATTATGAACCGGTGTGAATTGATTCAGATTCATCTGGTACCATAATGCTTCACAAGTTAGTTTATAAAAATATTGCTGAGTTGGATTCTTACTGAGTGCTCAACCCTTGTGCCAGACTAAGATAAATCTTCGTAAATATCTGGTAAGAATTAATGCTGTGTAAATTATAATTAAAATCTCTGTGGCCTGGGATATTTAAATTACATTTAGTTGATGTAGGCCAGTGGTTCCCAAACTTTTTCAGCCTAGGGCCCCCTTTGGCTTCCCCCTCATGCACACATGCGGACACACTTTTTTTTTTTCATTTTATGGTTCAAATTGAAAACAACAACATTGAACAGAAAGATGTATTTCACAAATAAAACCAAATTTATTTATCAGTTTTAGCCATGTCAGCAATATGGAATGGTAAATCATCATCTCACCAGTAACCATAGTAACATAGTTCATTGTCTTCACAGTTATTGTTAATGGAATGCATGTGCTTGGTACAGGGATATCAGCTTCTCAACATCAGGCTGGAAAACACTAAGAGGAGTCATAGATCCTCATGTTCAGTAATTTTCAATTTGTTTTTTTGGTTACTAAATATTATGTTGGGAAGGCAATAAATTACATCTCTGATTTCGAACAATGTAACAAAACTATGCATTCGTTTATAATTCTTATGCCAGTTTTATTCTGAATAAACTGTGTGTGTGTGTGTATATATATATATATATAAAACCAACTCCTCCGCACAAGTAGGATGTGACACAAGGTCAATTCCTTAAGCAGAGTTTAAAGGTTTGAATTCAGAGTTTCCCTTCTCCTAGATGGGTTACCTATCCATGGTTAAAGAGCCCAGTCTGCCCTGCTTTTTACCTATAGCTAGAGGTAGAATTGGTTTCATACATTTCCCAAGGGTATTAGTGGCATTTGAATGCAAACAGCTTCGTCCAAGAATTGAACTCTGGTCAACGAGTCCATTTCCTATGACTCTAACCATTACACCACGCCATGTGTATATAGTATTTATGATATATATTGTCATTTAGATTCATTTTTTTTTTAAGTTTTTTTTTTTTAAGTTATTTATTAACTGCTCCTAATACCATCCTGTCGCTCCCCGCTGCCCACAGGAGAGTCGTACCACCCACTTTAACAGCCACTTATGTAGACAATTGTAAATACTATTCACTAACAAATATATGCAAGATGCAAGAATAAATGTAATAAAATATATTGAATTAGAAAGGCTAATGAAACTAAATAAGAATACAGATAAATAGATTGGAAACAGACGTGGGTATAATTGAAAAATAGCACAACTGATACTCTTCCATCACTCCCATTTTTTTATTGCTATATTTTCCTAATTTAACTATTTAGTTAAAATAGGAAGTAAAGAATAAAATTACGGTTATTTCTTCTTGTTAATGGATTTCTTTCAAGATTTATTCCTGGATTTTTGCTTATATTCATTAAGATAAAACCAAACAATTAGAAATCAATAATACCAAGCACATATTTATTAAAATCAAATTTTAATATCAATATGCAAATTAGCCTTCCCGTTGACAATGTAGACTGCTATTTTGTTGTATATATAAATACAATTGCATGTTATTAGTATGTAGATAAGGCCAACAGTATCAATAATGTAAAACAAGTTTATTAATAATTGAGGTTTAAATAAAAATAAAATCATGGAGAATGTGACATAAATAACAAAGGGAATTGTAACTTGAGTAGTTATATAGTTTCAGTTACAGACAGACAAACACACTATCTCCATTATAATAAGAAGATATATAGATTAGCTTCAAGCTAAAAATAAACTATAGTTAAATGAAACAATAATATTCATTATATTAAATTGTTTTGGTTATTTCCTATAAGTCTAACATAAACAAAGGTGAACCACTCTTGACTGATAAATTATTTCTTTATTTTCCCATTAAACTAACCCTAACCCGTCTTCTTTTTTCCTAGTAGATCAATAAATAAATAATTTATCAGTCAAGAGTGGTTCCCCTTTGTTTATGTTAGACTTATAGGAAATAACCGGAAAGTCTGACAAATGCTTATTTATCTGCATATTACTAAAGATATTGTTTATATATATATATATATATATATATTCTTTTGAGACCCAATGACATCTCTCCCCTACCTCTTACCAATATACACACACACACACACACACACACACACACAACCTTGAGGTTTACTTCCGCTGTCATTTATTTCAACAGAAAAATTTATACAGACACACACAACCACATACCTAAAAAATGCACAATGTTTCCTTTTGATACACACACTTACAGCGTCCCATACTCACGCCATAAATAGAATATTTGATGTCATATTTCAAAACCGTTTCCTTTTTCAAACCTCAAAAAAATTTTAAAAAGACTGAATGACAAGGACTGCCACTCGCTTTTCTTGTTATTCTGTGATAAATAACTTCTTATCTTATGCCCTGAAGATGATCTAATTAATAGATCGAAACACTGCAGCGTCGGCCTTATAAACTCACCACTTAACCCATTTAAACCTGTGATTTTTCATTTTTCTTAATATACTACATACCGTCAGATTCACTTCCTTTCTTCACATATATATATATATATAAACAATGATTAGTCGGACGCATAATACAGTGCCATTAAGAATATCACTTAAGATGTGACATTTGACTAGGTTACCCCCACACATGATTTCAGCAATATATAGAATTAACATGTATAATTGGCCGAATAACCATTTGGCATTTTTGTTAAGATCTATTGAAAGAATATACATTAATAAGAGTGGTTCTCCTTTGTTTCTGTTAGACTTATAGGAAATAACCACTGTTTTTATCTATAAATTTTCTTTTTTGCATGGCCAGCATTATGTAATTTTTTTTCTTCTTCGTCTTCAAGTTAGTATATCTTATTTCTTTGCCAAACTGATTTTATGCTTGGCCGCAGCTAATAAAGAAAAACCAAGAACAACCTGTTTTTAATTAAATGCCTCTTAGACAGCTATCATCAGAAAAAATTAAACTTTGTTTTTGTTTTACGGCATATCAACCACAGTGGGTCATTTAATGCTGGCATAGTTTTGAAAGATTCGTAGTGATAGTTTGGAAGAAACATTTTTTAAACTCGATTTTTTAAAAAATTTTTTTTGTAAACAAATTTTCTATTTAACCCATAGATGGGACCCTAACAGGTACTACTACTCCATCAGTTAGAGTGCAACATCATACCCAGGACATGAAGACCCTCAGTAACCACCTTCTAGCACCTATATGATAAAAAGGGTTGGGGCTTGCCATAACGGCAATAGGGTCGGCACAATCATATAAGTGCTAGGGCTTGATGTGTCCAGCCGACTGATCGGAGGGAGCCTCTCCAACCGGCCATCTAGCCCAAGTAAGGGCCAAAGTGGGATGTTGCATGTCATAGACTGCTCAGCCACCAGGATTCCATCCTTAAGCATCACAGGTTGCCACCCACAGCCAACAGGTGGACTAATTTGGGGGTGGGATCTTACCCCTCAGCTAAGGTACAGTCGGTGTATTCTAAAGCCCCAGCTGACACGGCTAAAATTATCCTGTATACATTGCTTAGTAAATAAATATTGAATGCTTTCATATCGACAGGTTAAAAGGGTTATTTCCTAGTTGAGTAACATGATATGACCCAGAAAAAACAGAACCCAAATTATTTATTTTTCCCATTAAACTAACCCTAAACCCCAACCTCAACCCTAACCCATGTTGGACTTAAACTTAAAAAAAAAATTAAAATTAACAGTTTTATTACAAAATTTGTGGGTTCTGTTTTTTCTGGGTCACCCTGTAATATTATGCTACTCAACTAGGGGGGGGTTAGGGTTAGTTTAATGGGAAAATAAATAATTTGGGTTCTATTTTTTCTGGGTCATCCTGTAATATCATGTTACTCAACTAGGAAATAACCGTTAAAAGAATAGATACCTTGGTCAAGATAAGATATAAGAGAACACATGCTTATTGTGTGGTTGTGGAAGGGGTTGTCTAGGGTGTGGGTCAAAGTTTAGCAAGTACCTGGTACTATTAGTATTTTTGTAATTTAATTTACTTCATTTAGACCAGTGGTTCTCAACTGGAGTTCATATGGACCCCGGGACCATATAAATTTTGGGGGACCCAGGCAAGCAAAATGTATTTAACTATAAAATTACAATGGTATTTTTAAACATCGAATGGCTATGGGAGGGTCCACCAGAGTAAAATAGGGTTAAAAGGGGTCCATGGTAAAAAAAAAAAAAATTGAGAACCATTAGTTTAGACAATAACAAAATAAATAAAATCATTCTAATTATTTATTATTATAAAAGAGTTAAGGCTGCACTCTATATATATTTAGTACGTTTACAACAAAATCTAAACTTTAAAATTTTAGTTAATGGATTAGTCCAAATTTAATTGAATTTTATATGATATATATATGTGTGTGTGAATTAGAATAGGGAAGTGAATCCGACAGTATATCAGAGTAAGAAATTTGAAAAACACACAGATGTTGTTAATTAATGTTATTTTATTAGCTTATATTGCAATATTTCAATCTGTTTGGATTTTTAAAAAATCTAAATATCTCTTTTCTTCAAAGTGCATTATGAGTTATTTCCCTTACAACCGGTCATATTTTTCAATAAACTGTTTTCTTCTTTTTAAAATAGACCTGCTCTGATGATGATCCAAAAACGGATTGAAATATTGCAATATAAGCTAATAAAACAACATTACTGAACAACATCTCTGCATTTTTCAAATTTCTTACTCTGATATATATATATATGAAGTTAAATAAACAAACAAATGTGTTTATTTTTTTATATGGCTTTAAGCCGACAATTTTTGGAGGATATGTGCTTAATTGAAGTCATACCCAATTTTGAAATTAATATATTATATATATATATATATATATATATTATATAATATATGAAATAAATGGAAGTGAATCTGACAGTATGAATAGAAAATTTTTAGAAAAATAAAGCTTTATGAAAAGGTCGGAACAGATGTCAGCAAACTAATGACATCTTTTGTTTTTAAAAAATTTCTATTCATATATATATATATGTATGTATGTATTATTTTTTTTTTCTAGATTTTAAGAAAGCATTTTAAAAGTCTAGTTTTAAAAAGATGCATGATTAATTTTAAAAGTCCAAAAGTTCCCCATCCCTGGTTCAATCCATTACAGTCAAGTCATGCTGAAAGCTCCAGTTCCTGCTAGATCACCAGGTTAAGCAGCGATGAGCCTTTTCAATACTTAATTGGGTGACCACTTAAAGGAATAGCAGTCCTTGTAATGACAAACGATAACACCAATAGACTTTGTAAAGCTTTGTTCTACTTAGAATAATTGGTACACTTGATAAGAGTTTATATAGTCTAGTATTCCCTCGAGAGTTCTCCAAAGGGGAGGTAATCATAGAGCAGGGGAGGTAACTCTCAATTAGTTATAACAACCTGTATGTTTTATTTACCAAAAGACTTGATTCGGCATTAAATGACCCGAAAAGGGTTGATATACTGTAAAACAAAATAACCAAACAAACCCGGTTCAATCCTTAGTGAATGCACTACAATTATGAGTTTGTTCATAGCTAATTAAATTTGATAAATATTTAACATTTTTATGCCAAATTCTAACTCTTAGTTTTATTGACTGAACTAGCAAATATATGCACCCTCCGGGTGCAAGTATTTAAGTTTTGATATAATAAAATATCATATTAAATTAGAAAGGCTAATGAAACTGACTAAGAATGCAGATAAAAAGATCTGCAACAGAGGGGGTATAATCGAAGAATAGAACAACTTGAAACTAACATTCCATCATTTTCCATTACTCCTTTCATTTAAATTTCCTAATTTAACTATTTAGTTAAAATAGAAGTAAAGGATAATATTACAGTTATTTCTTCTTGTAAATAAATTTCTTTTAAAGATTTATCCACAAGATTTTTGTTTTATATTTCTTAAGATAAAACCAAACAAATAGAAATCAATAATACCAAAACATATTTATTAAAATAAAATTTTAAATATCAATATGCAAATTAGCCTTCTGTAAATATTTTATTTATATATAAATAAATTGCATATTATTAGTACATAGATATGGTTTAACAATTAAGATTTGATTTAATCTTTTTAACGATTAATTTTATCCTTTTTAGTTTTATTTTATAGAAAAGCTCATCTTAAATGTTTTCACTTCTGTGTTTGACTAGAGTCAAATTTTCAATTCCATTCCATGTGCAAATATATATATATTTACCAACCCCCTCTGCACAAGCAGGATGTGACACAAGGTCAATTTCTTAAGCGGAGTTTAACAGGTTTGAATTCAGAGTTTTCCTTCTCCTAGACTGGTCACCTATCCAAGGTTAAAGAGCCCAATCTGCCCTACTATTTATTCATAGCTGGAATAGAGAATATATGGATTCATACCTTTCCTAAGGGTATTTATGTGAAATGCAAACAGCCTTGTCCAGCATTTGAACTCTGGTTGACGAGTCCATTTCCTACGATTCTAACCATTACACTATGCACCTCTATAGTTATTTACTAAGCTTAGCTTAGATGTGGCACAAGGCCAGAAGTTTGGGGGACCCAATGAGAATCAAACTCACTAACAATGGTCTGCAAAACTAAACCAAGTGAGCTGCCATCCATACATATATAAAGGGCAGTTGTGTATACGTGTATGTCCGGAGGAAACTTAAAAAATAAAACAATGACAAAGTATATATACATATACATTCACTATTACCAGGGCTTGGTTTTTGAGCAAAAATAATGTATATTTTATTTATATTTGGGAAGATATTTAAAAATTAAAATTTGTATAGTAACAGAAGGTAATTGAAATATGATGTTGATTGATTGAATTAATCGCTACATTTATATTGTATTTTTTTTTTTAATTGTAAATCAAAAAATTTCTTACTATATTGTTATATATTTATGTGGGGATTTTATGGGGCAGCCAGCGAGGATCTAACTTGTGATAAGTAATAATGGATCTGCAAGACTAACTTTTTAAATATCCCTCCTCTACCCAGGTGATGCTGGGTAGCCACTTCTAGTGTGCAAATATAGGACTTTAAATTAATTGTTTTTATATACAGTGCTACCTTGACTTACAGGTGCCCCAATTTACTAGTTTTCCGAGTTGCAAGCTGTCAATCAGTTGATTTTTTGCTGCTTTGTGTTGAGAGTTAAAATTTGAAGTACAAGCGAACTTCAGATATGCTTATGTTTATAAGTTCACTAAAAACATTTAACTTTCCAAATTATTACACCAAAGAAATATATTATCCATAAAAAGATAAACATTAAAACATAGTTCAGCAATATAATTCATTACATTCTATTTTATTATGTTTTTATACAATACAGTGATAGTTTTCTTATTTAAAAAAAAGGACCATATGACCTTTAGGCACCCCTTTTGCTTTGCTGATTCATAAGTATTTTTTTTCATTTACACCGTCCACATCCGGTTGTTTGTTAGGGGTTAGGATTAGGGGTTTTATAATTTAAAAAAAACTCTAAAAATCATCTGTCAACAAACAACCAGCTGTTGACGATGTAAATGAAAAAATGTACTTATGAATCAGCATAGCAAAAGGGGTGTCTAAAGGTCATATGATCCTAAAAAAAAAAAAATTAACAAAAAAATTAGGGGGTATCTGGAATGGATTAATGGCATTTCAGTTTATTTCAATGGGGGGGAATTGATTTAGTATACAAGGAAATTGAATTACAAGCAGAACAAGTTAAACTTGTAAAAAGTTACCTCCCCCCTTTGGAGAACTCTCTAGGGAATACTAGACTATATAAACTTCAATAATTTTACCAATTATTTAAAGTCATATAAAGCTTTCCAAAGTCCATCAGTATTATTGTTTGTCATTACACTTATAAGTCAAGGTACCACTGTATTTTTATATACTTTTTAGGATTTCTATATTATGAATTATTTAATACTGGCTGTTAATTTGTTTCAACAATCTGTATAAAGTAGTAGATGACAACTGTAACATTGAAAATGTAATAGAAAAAAAAAGATTTGATCTTATTTTATCAAATGTTGATTTACTAATATCTTTTTTTTTTTTTTTTTTTTTTTCAAATCATTTTTGGTGTTGCTCCTTGACCCATCACACACACATGGACACACCTTTTTTTTTTTTTTTTTTTTTGTCTGGATGATTTCAGACATGCTTTCTGGTCATTCCATTGCCTTGAATGCCGCCTCTTATCTCATCAACAAAAGAATTGAGAATTATTTTTAAATGCAAACAGTTATAGTACTTTTTCTTTTTTTTTTTTTTACTTTTTTCTTCTTTTTTCTTTTTCTTTCTTTTCTTTTTTTTTCTTTTTTTTCTTTTTTTCTTCTTTTTTTCTTTTTTTCTTTTTCTTTTTTTTTTTCTTCTTTTTCTTTTTCTTTTTTTTTATGTCTGAAAATCTTGAATACATTTTTTGTAATTACACCTTTGATCAAAACACCCACAAATTACAACCTCATGAAGATTCTATTTTTAAAAAAAGTGTTTTCCAATTTTTTCTTTTTTTTTTTTTTTAAAAATTTTATTTCAGCAATATGTATGTGTTTTTGTAATAATGACTTCCAAAAAAAAAAAAAAAAAAAAAAAAACATAAAAAGAACTATTGTATCCAGTATATATTTAAAAAAGACAAAACAAAAAAAAACATGATAGCTGCTTGTACAATAACAACCCACAACAATCTTAATTGATATTCATGTTTCATAAGAAGAATTTATTTTATTCTAATTTTTTTCTTATCAATTAAATTATCATCATTAAATTGCCAATTATGTAAAACAAAGTTTGTTCCTGATTAATATGTGTTATTTCTTAATTGCTTATGTTGTAAATGTATCGAAAAATAACTATTATTTCCTTCAAACTTTGCTTTTGTGGCCTTGATAATGAAATTTAGAAATTAACTTTTTCAAAACAGGCACATTTACACCTTTTCGTTTATATAAGGTCTGAATAAAATAACATATGAAAATTTACATGTACTTAGTTTTTAAAGTCGTCGGGGCGGCCTAAAGTCGGTATCAGCCAATCAGCGAGGGAATCTATCCCCTTTTCACTAGCGCTAGACCAAGTAGATTGTTTTGGCGTCTGAGTTGGAGCGCCACACCTACCATCAGCTCCTTACTTTACCGCACAGATACCTGTGCTACTCATACGCTGAGTTGGTGAGGGCCGGTATCGAACTAGGAACCTTGTGGTTTCTAGCCGAACGCTCTGCCGACTGAGCTAACCCTACAAAATATGGACAACAATTTTTAGAAGTGGGTGTAGAAAATTCTTTGTCAGTTACTCAATACATAATATACTTGGAATATTCTGGAAAATGGGTAAATTTGAAAATTTCACGTGAAAAAAATACATTTTGAAGATAAAAATAGATCCCCTTTCTCCATTTACTTTAGACATAAACAATTGATAAATAAAACTTTCTGCCTATGAACAAGTAAAAAAATAAAAAGAAGGACCATATGACCTTTAGGCACCCCTTTTGCTTTGCTGATTCATAAGTACATTTTTTTCAATATGTCAATATCCAGTTGTTTGTTAGGGTTAGGTTTAGGGGTTAATTTTATAATTAAAAAAAAACTCTAAAAATCGTCTGTTAACAAACAACTGGATGTTGATGGTGTAAATGAAAAATGTACTTATGCCTTAGCAAAGCAAAAGGGGTGCCTAAAAAAAAAATGATATAAGGTTATTATAAGGTAAGGTTTTAATAATCCAAGTTTTGTATGTTACCAGAAGTCACATCTGGAGAATTTACGATAATGTTTAGATTGTGTTTGATCTAGAAATTTCTAGATCTTTTGTTCACTACACAATAGGCAGCCTGTAACAGTAGTTGATCCTTTCACAGTGAAGAGAATTAGATCATAAATTTGAAAAGGATTTTGTGTCGGTGGTGGTGGACGAGCTGGGTGGGGGTGGGGGTGGGACACAAAATACTCAGACTACACATTGCCTTACATATAATCATCCCAAATAAAATAGAAAAGAAGAAAAACAAGGAAAAGAACTCCTTTTAATTATCTATATCCGTGTAATTAAATATGACTGATTTGTACCAGGCACATACTAAAAAAACTTGACTTTAAGTAGAGATAATGTATCACTCTTTTTTCTTTCTTTTAGTTCTTTCTAGATCATAGGTTTTATATTTATTCATTCTTATTTCAAATAATTCTGTGGTGCTATCCGCAGAATACCGTCCCGGCCCTCTGCCTTAAAAAAAAAACGCTAGGCGGTGATAGCTGAAAAAACGTAAATGCGATATTTTACTCCCTCCAGTCTTTTTTCGACAAGTAAATATAAATATTTTAACCCTCCCCCTCTTTGAAATATTTTAGTTGGGGGGCTAAATATTTAAATTTACTTGTTGATAAAAATATGGCTTACTTTAAATGCCTTCAATCCACTAAAAACAACTAGTGACTTCATTCGTAGCTGTTGTTTTTAGTTAAAATAAAAAAGAATATCTAAATATTTTGATTTTGTTTATTTGTAATTAATTGTTGGAAATAAATATATTAAAATAAAATAAAAAGACCGAACAATGTTTTAATTTTTTATTTGTAATTGTCAAAAAAAAATATGAAAAAACAAAGATATTTTTTAGCGGATTGAAGCGTTAAAAGTAAGCCATATTTTTATCGACAAGTAAATGTAAATATTTGCTGCCCCCCAATATTTTAAAGAGGGAAGGGGAGTTAAAATATTTATATTTACTTGTCGAAAAAAGACTGGAGGGAGTAAAATATCGCATTTACGTTTTTTCAGCTATCACCACCTAGCGTTTTTTAAAGGCAGGAGGTCGGGACGGAAATTCTGTGAATAGCACCAATTCTGTCTTACAGTTTTTTAGCATAAATCACAGAATAATGGACTAGTCCAACAAGAGCTGTTTATTTGACAGATCAGAATGTACTAGGCGAATGCATGGGTCATAGTTGAATTGGTAATCCTTAACTTTTTCCTCGTAAATTCCTACCATAAATAAACTGAACCCTCATTTTATATCCGTGTTTTTGCAAAAAAATGTTTTATTTTTCTTGCACCCGTTATTTTACAATACTAAATATATTTTCTTTATTTGTTAAAGGATAAAGAATAAAGAAAATATATTTAGTATTGTAAAATAACGGGTGCAAGAAAAATAAAAGAGTCCCATCTATGGGTTAAATAGAAAAATGTATTCATAAAAAAATTGAGTATCCATTAAGAATGACTTTATTTCAAAACTTTATCTGCATTAAATGACCCACAGAGGTTGATATGCCATGAAACAAAACAAACAAACAAACAAAAATGAGGAACAAGTTAAGGATTACCGTTGAATTTTTGGCGTAATTTTTTGTAACTGATTTGATTGAGTCAAATGAATTGTGACTGCTCAAAGGATTGGATTTACTATTTTCTATTTTTTCATTCTCTGAGAGCTAAACTCTGTGAATTACTTCTGCAGGAGAGAGAAGGAAGAGGAAAAAAAGATAGCTTTATCTATTATGGTGTATGGGTTGATGGGATGTATAGATATATATGAGTAATTACAATAAACACACCATAAGGTCACATATATTAAGACAGAAAAACAAAGAACTCATAAATTCAACAAGTAATATTTGTATTAAAACAAAAGATTACAATAATCAAGAATACTGATCAAAGTCCTGCAGAATATGCTTTTTTAAATGTTCATGTAATAAGAGGATGAAAAAGTGGAGTTCTATAAATCAGCAGTGAAGTAACTTGTAGAGAGGGAAAGATATAGCTTGTAGTACCTTCAGTGGTAGGCCAACATTTCTTAAATCGAGAGACGTGGACTATCCAGGCATTTTTGATTTTTTTTTAACTGTTCTTCAAAAACCTGTTATTTATAGCAATTACCTAGGCTCAAAATCGGTCTTTTTGAAAACTTCTTTTTAGGCGCGAACACATCTGATTGTTGAAAATTATAATTTTTAATATTTCTATTTTTTTCTTTCTATACCTGCGCTGATCCCATGTGCAAACCCTCCATTTTTGTCATACCATTTTTGCTTTCAAAGCGTTAACTTCTGGCTCACCACACTTTAAACATTTTAGGTTGTCTTACTGTCTAAGACAGAGTTTTTCAACCTTTTTCATCTCACAGCACAGTGAGCTGGGCAATAAATTGATCGAGGTACACCTTCAGTATATAAACATATAATTATTTTATCATTTAAATTTGAAAAGAAAACGAATAGTGAAAATGTGCTACAACTGTAAAAGAAAACAATGTAATTTTATTTCTAAAGGTATATTTTTAATCAATTAAAACAAAAAATATTAAAGTAATAGAATAAAAATATAAGAGGATGATCAACCATTCTCAACACTCACAGAAGCTTCATGGTACACTAGTGGGCCGTGGCACACCTGTTGAAAAACTCTGGTCTAAGGCTTTACATCAACAGTCTCAAACTCAAAAAACAGGGTCATTTCCTAAAAGCCTAACATGATCACTCTTGACTGATAAATTATTTATTTATTTTCCCAATAAATAAACTAACCCTAACTCTAAATCCTAACCCTAACCCCGTCTTCTTTTTTCTAGTAATCAATAAATAAATAAATAATTTATCAGTGGTTCCCCTTTGATCATGTTAGACTTATAGGAAATAACCAAAAACAGTTTTCAATCAGTTCCATAAAACCTTAAATATTTTGTTCATGATAAAATAATTGTTTCTAGTATAAAAATAATTTTAAAAAATGAGAACAAATAATCTGAAGTGTAGATAATAGTCAGTTATTCACAATATCTTTGTGGGTCTCTTGCATTACAATATCATAACTGATTAAAGAAGGTGTGTGGAAACTCGAATGTATGTAACACTTAACACTGTCTTTATCCTTAGTAATTTAAAGATTTGAAAAAAAAACAGTTCCAAAATTGACCTACCCTACTGTACACTCTATAGACTCTTCAGGAGAGTACTGAAAAGTAAAAGAGGAATCTTTTTGCCACCATTTTCTTTTTGACATATGTTTTTTGTTTTTTTTTAAATATATATACTTTTTTTTTTTTTAAAGTGAGACACTTCTCTTTCCATATAGATTGTATACCTAAAAAAGGCCATAGAATGGATCTGCCAAAATTTATGATAACAACAAAAGCAACAGAAAAAAATGACTTCAATAATTTAAAAGAATTTGGAACCAAAATATTTTTTATAGCTTTCTTCTGTTTCAAATATATTTTTCTCTTCCTCACATCGAGATGTTTTTGTTTAACTCTTTCCTCCATGTTTTTTGTTGCTAATGTTTTGAAGAGGAAATATTTAAAGATTTTAAAAAAACATGAAAAATTCTTAAATATTATAAAATAGATGAAAATTGGGGAAAAAAGACCTTAAAAGGAATTCATATGAATGCTGATGTGCCACATTCCTAATTTCACGTCATTGGTTTTTTTTTTTTTTTTTTTTTTTTTTTGGTTTTTTGTTTTTTTTTTTTTTTGTTGTTTTGGGTTTTATTTATTTTAGATTTCACTTGAATATTTATTTCTACATTAAGGGAAAAAACCTGAGTGAAATTGAAGCCATCTTTCGATAAATATTTTAACCATTCTTTGAAATGATTGAAATCCAACCACATTTACCGCCCTTACTTCGCTGTTAAGCTATTACAAGTTATCTCCCCTTAAAAATCTCTTCATGCGTTTGATATCTGTCAATAATTCAAATGTGGCAAAAACTAATTTAAAAACTAAACTAACTCATAATAATAACCACAATAATAATAATGATAATAATAATAACAACCGTCTAAATGTTTGAGATGAGGCTTGATAATTTGTATTATTTAGATTTTTCAGACTGTTGTCTCATCTTTATTGTTATATACACAATGTTTCAGCCAATGTGCCTTCCAGTTTTCTTCAGGTGTTTCTTGTTGGACTTAGGAACCTTCTCCTCGAACTCAGAAACCTCATTGTCAAACTCAGGACTTTTTCTGGAACTTCGAAGTTATGGAAAGGCTCCTGATTACAACATGAAAGCTCCCAAGTTTGACGAGAAACACTTGAAAAGGTATGGAGGGCATATTGGCTAAGATGTTGAGTATATCTCTATTAATAATGGAGATTCGCTTCCAGTTTTTGTCTGTAGCAAAAACTACGTCACTGCTTACGTCACACTACCTAAAATCGTCATAACATAGAATGAATACACTCAAAATTTGAGCATGCAATGTTAGATATTTTTCCTTGTTTTTTTTAAACAAGTTTTAATAAATACATACCTGGTATTATCTATCTATATATAGTTTGTTTTATTTTAATATATATTTAAAGTTATCAGAACTAAGTTTCCATTTCAATTTTTTAATTTTTTACTCCTTTAATAAATTTATTTTATTTTTTACTCATTTAATAAATTTGATTTAACTTTACTTATACAAACTCTCTGATATTAAATTTTCAACTCCCATCCCTCAGGCAATATTTATTTTATGTCGCCCAGAGAGCATTTTTTAATTTTGCTAGTAACTATAAAGATGAAGACAACAGTTTGAAAATCTAAATACTACTACTACTAATAATTTTAAAACGATAATACTTTTAAAAAATCTTAATAAGTTGAATTGTAATGTTAGTCCTTGTAGTTTATTAAATTAAATAGCTTTAGATTACAAAGGTCTGTTACTGCTATTTCTAAAATAGCTGCTATATAAAGATGAAAGACATTTTTGTTCACTTTTTTTTAAATAGCTGGATTGATACCAAGAAAGCCTTTTTATCTAATCTGCATATTGTCATGTTTTCTCAGTAATGTGTTATTGATAGACTGAATTAAATTAATTTCTTTCTCTCCTCGCTTATTTAATTTTCCTTCCTTTTTTATTTTCCTTCATATTTCTTTCTATTATTCCTTTTTGATAAAATTCTGGGCTATCTTTTGTTAAATTTTCAAGTTAGTCACGGATGTTGATAGACATGTAAAATTGACCTTGAAATTTTTAAGGTAGTAAATAACTCGATTTAACTTAGATAAAATAAATAAATTTTTTGCATCAATTCAAAAGAAAAATATTTTTTTTAATACTACGAAAAAAAAAAAACATGCTACTTTTATTTTCTTTGATCACATATCCAATGTTCCTTCCTTGTTTTTATTTCTTTCATATTTCTTTCTGTCATTCCTTCCTTCCTCCTTTTCTTCTTTCTTTCTTCCTTCATTCATTCATTTCTTTCACTCATCCACTCATTTCTTTCTTTGCTTGGAAATTTAATTTTTCCTTCCCTTTTTTATTTTCCTTCATATTTCTTTCTGTTATTCATTCCTTCATTTCTTTCAGTTATCCTCTTATTTCTTTCTTTGTTCGCATATTCAATTTCCCTTCTCTTTTTTATTTTCCTACATTTTCTTTCCTCCTTTTCTTCCATCCTTCATTCATTCATTCATTCATTCATTCATTTATTTATTTCTCTCATTCACTCATTTCTTTCTTTGCTCGCATATTCAATTTCCCTTCTCTTTTTAATTTTCCTACATATTTCTTTCCATCATTCCTTCTTTCCTCCTTTTCTTCATTCATTCATTCATTCATTCATTCATTTATTTATTTATTTCTCTCATTCACTCATTTCTTTCTTTGCTCACATATTCAATTTCCCCTTTTTCATTTTCCCATATTAATTAAAGAATTGTACCTGAAACATTTAACCAAGATAGGAAATATCTAGAAAAGTTACTGAGTTTCTACTAAATTTACATAATGCAAAACAGCCTGATACCAAATTAATCTGAACCATATAACCTATGAAAATTCAAACAAAAGAGTTCAAGTCTTATCATCTTTTTTCAAAAAGATCTACCTGGGAGTATTTTTTTCTTCTGTTCCCAAAAATAATCCAATCTGAATTTTTGAGATGAGGCTTGAAGTAATAATAAAAGTCAGGGGTGCTTGTTTTATATGAGTGCGTGTTATGCACAAATATTAACAGTAATATTTTCTTTCCACTTTTAATTTCTAGTTAATAAAGTGTTTACTATTTCCCTGAATTTTTTTTTTGATGGATCTTCATAATTATTTGGATTATTCAGACTATTTTCCTCATCTTTATTGTTATCTGTACAACATTTTGGCCGATGTGCCCTCTGGCCTTTTTCAGGGTTTTCTGGTCAAACTCAGGAACCTCTTTTTGAACTCGGGAACCTTCTTGTCATAATCGGGAGCCATCACAGAACTTTGAACCCAATGCTTTATTCAATCCACAGGGGTATCCTGTTCTCATTCCACTAACCATAACTGGGTACAAGTGTTAAGCTATGTTAATTATTATTCTATGTTATTGTCGCCCTCAACCGGGATTGAACCTGTGGCCTAGAACTAACTGTCACTTAGAACTGTCTTTAACCAACGCCTTTATCCACTATGCTATGTGTCCAAATAATACTAATCCAATATTCTTAATTGATTCATATCATCAAATTTGTTTTCAAGCATTTCAGAAAAATATATAATTTCTACTAACATACACACAACATACAACCGGGTAATTCCATGTCAAATCATCCAGAAAAAAGTAAAATTGTCACCCACCCACTTCAAATTTTCTTAAATTTTGTACAGGTGTGAATTATGTTAGAGTTAGACAATCCCCAAAATTTGAGTTTCCAATTCCAAAAATTGGCGGTGTTATGTTGATTTTTAAATCTCCAAATGTTGTGGGGTTCACCTTTAAGACTTTTTCAATGGCATTTTTGGATTCCTTACGCCAAAATGCTTTTAGAAACCAATTTTTAGTTGTGGAGAAGCTCTAGAACACATTTTCCAGACAAAAATACATTACAAAAAGTCGCCATTTTTTGCGAAACCGCCTCCCCCCAAAAAAATTTGGAGAGCTAAAAATGGACATAACTCTGACAATTTGTGGAATTGGAAGATCAAATTTGGTGAATTGTCTAACTTTAACATAATCCACAGCTTGACAAAATTGAAGAGGATGGGTGACATGGCCTGGATGATTTGACATGGAATTACCCGACCACGTCATTATCTGTTTGTTTTTTTGTTTGTTTTTTTGTTTGTTTTTTTTTCGTGCACATTTTTGACATTTACACAACTCAAATGTCCAATGGATTTGTTTTTGTTTTTTTTCTTGGTTGGGCCGGGGTGGGAGGATCTTTTACAAACATCCTCCCCATTAACCCATTAGGATACAAATTCTTAAACTATCATTTTAATGCTCCTAATCTGTGGTACTTTGTAAGTATCTCTGTTTGATATGTACATACTTCTGTATTAGTCATTGTCCGAGCCAAATGTACTCTTTCCTGCAAATTTTTATTGCTTTTTTTTCTTTTTTAAAGAAAATTTAGCCTCATATTGCAAGTGTAAAAAAATTAATGAAATTTATTGTGTACAGTGCTCAGGTGCACCACAATTCATCAAAGTCTCATGTCTAGTACATAGAATAATGTATTAGTGTCAGGAACACGAATAGTGTACAGTAATAATATACCATATATAAACTCATGGCTTAAGATTATAACAAGTTACTTGAAACAAAATAGGTATTTGCCTAACCCATCCACCACCGGTAGGATGGGACACAAGGTCACAAGTTTGGGGCATACAGTAAGGATCAAACTGGTTATTCAGTAGTAATGGATCTGTGAGACTAGCTTGCTAACCATTACACCACAATGGGATGCCTTTATCAACCGACCCATTCATCATGGGTAGGATGTCACACAAGGTTGCAAGGATGGAACTCACTACTTAGTAATACTGGATCTGTGAGACTAGCTTGCTAACCATTACACCACAATGGGATGCCTTTATTAACTAATCCATTCATCAGGGGTAGGATGTGAACTCACTATTTAGTAATACTGTATCTGTGAGACTAGCTTGCTAACCATTACACCACAATGAGATACCCAAGTTACATGAAACAATATAACAGGAATTAGTTCTTAAATGTTTTTAAATAGTTTGCTAGAAAGATGATTAATCATTGTAATAATAAATGAACACACATGGTCAGACTTGAGAAAGCTCTATTTTACTTAGAATACAGTTGCAATTTTCTTGGGAGTTTGTATACTTTCATAAAGCTAAAGATTTACACAAAGAGGAGGTAATAATAAAACAGGGGAAGTAACTCTCAATTACTTATTACAATCATAATTAAAACTTTTAAAAGCCATTTGCAATATAAGGCTAGATTTTTTTTAAAATTCTATTTATTTATTTTTCTGTAAAAACCTGAAACATTTCTGTCTCTGATTTTGAGAAGGACCAACATTGATCCATTATTTGTTCTGATTATTGAACTTATTCTTTCCGGTAATTTTTTTTTTTTTTCCCCCTTTTTTTTTAAACACGATATTGGCCTGTCCATTAGGGTAGGTTGATTTTTCCCTTTTTAAAAAAATATCAAATTCTCTCAAACAGTGAAAGTTGTGTGTTGAATAAATAAATACTGATACAAAAAACTAAATGTCTTATTTGCACCATTGTTTGAGGAAATAACATCAAGGATCGTCTACTAAAATGCACCAAAAAATCATCGGTTTTGCAACATTTAGCCAAGAAATTGGTTAGAAAATTTAGCAATTTCAATATTTAAAATAAAAAATGTTATCATTATAAATGAAATGAATAAAATGTTATAACTAGAATTCAAATTAAAAATATGCCCCCATCAGCACCGACAACTCCGATATACGGTTTTTTATTTTATAATTAAGCTGTAACAGTGATAACATTTTAAAAGATTGAAATCTATTTCCTCAAATAAAGGCAAAGTTTTGAAGATAAATATTTTGTGGGGTAATTCTGTATGTTAATTTGTAACTTTTGCCACATAGATGTTACAGTTCCAAAATCGACCTACTCTACTGTACATTCTATAGACTTCTTCAGGAGAGTTCTCATCCCAGAAGAAAAGAAAAAGAGGAAACTTTTTGCCACCATTTTCTTTTTGACATATGTTTTTTATTTAAAAAAAAATATATATACTTTTTTTTTTAAAGTGAGACTCTTCTCTTTCCATATAGATTGTATATCCGAAGTAGGCCATAGAATGGATCTGCCAAAATGTTATAACAACAAAAGCAACAGAAAAAAAATGACTTCAATAATTCAAAAGAATTTGGAACCAAAATATTTTTTATAGCTTTCTTCTGTTTCAAATATATTTTTCTCTTCCTCACATCGAGATTTTTTTGTTTAACTCTTTCCTCCATGTTTTTTGTTGCTAATGTTTTGAAGAGGAAATATTTTTAAAAATATTCATGTGTGCACAAGTTTCATTGTGTTTGTTGCTGCTGTCCAATGGTACTAACATGCATCTATTTTTCTTATTATTTATTTTTGTGCCCTTCTACCCCAAAGCTGCTGTCATCTTTTTTTTTAAATTCAAATTTGTTCCTTCCATGATTTCCACACTCCATCTTGTTTATCTTAAGTCACTATGATTCTTCACTGATTTCTCCATCAATAAAATAAACTAAAACTCTTTTTTTTTTCTTTAGTATTTTTTAATTCTTTTTTTTTTTTTTTTTTAAATCTTTTCTGAGTTTTGCATTGGTTATTTTCTTTTAAAAGTAAATTGGTTATTTTTTTTTTTCTCATGAAATTTTTATTTTTATTTAGAATCTTTTGTTTAAATTTAGAATTTGATAATTAATTTAGAATTTTGTTTAATTTATAGAATTTAAAGATTTCATTTTTACATTTTCTTTTTTTTTTCTTTTTTTTTTGTT
Organism: Doryteuthis pealeii; assembly: GCA_023376005.1. Lineage (NCBI taxonomy): Eukaryota > Metazoa > Mollusca > Cephalopoda > Myopsida > Loliginidae > Doryteuthis > Doryteuthis pealeii. The sequence goes on along the minus strand of CM042142.1, from coordinate 105,781,479 downwards.
GTTAAGAATTTAAATTTATCAAACTAATTTCAGTACTTTAAAATTAAGATTTTGCCTTTTCTTTAGTCAGTAATTTTAATGAAATTTTTGTTAAGAAATTAAATTTATCAAATTAAATTCAGTATTTTAAAATTAAGATTTTGCTTTTTCTTTTAGTCAATATTTTTAATGAAATTTTTGTTAAGAAATTAAATTTATCAAACTAAATTCAGTACTTTAAAATTAAGATTTTGCCTTTTCTTTTAGTCAGTATTTTTAATGAAATTTTAAAAAATTAGCATTAATTTAGATTATTCAAAATATCTTATTTGCTTGAAAGATATTAAATTGGATAAATGGATGATTGATTAATTGATTGATTGATTTTATTAGCATGTCAACCTGTCTACAGTCATTTTATGCCAAGAGGTTAGGGAATTGTGTTCATTGTATGTTTATATTTACATTCAAGAATTGTTTTGTTTTACACATGGTTCTATTGAATATGATTAATTTTTAAAGGGATCTATTTGACCCACAGATGCGACCATAACAGGTACTATCACTCCAGATTAGAGTGGACCTGGGAGTAATGACAGATGAAGGAGTACTCCACACTCCCCAGAGCTCCAGAACTAGAGCATGACCATCAAATGCTGGTTAGTGTCATACTCAGAACTTCCCATGGTTGTGGGTGTGGGTGGGTATCTTACCCCTCTGCAGAGGATACAGTCAGCATATTCTAAGCCACACAAACAGGAAAACTTCCCCCATTCAACCAAGTGTTTGGAAAAAGTTGCTTAACTCTCTGCCCACCAAATTTATCCCACGGCTGTACCAAATTTTGTGGTATTTTTTTTACCTGTATGATGGGATATTTCAAAGTTCACTGTCTATTCATCACAGAACTCATTCTATTCAAATAAAGTCATATTATTATTGTGATGAGTTATTCTGCTCAATTATAATGAACATTGTTTTATTTTATAGCCTAATTGTCTGGTTTCATAAAACATACCCAAAATTATTTCAAATAATTCATTTTAACTTACAATCGAGATTTTTTAAACATAAGGTAGAGGGACAAATGATTAGCTCTCAAAATAAAAATGTGTAGATCGCACCGGCATTCCCCTTTTGAGATACCTCAAGCACCGGGTAATAAACTCAGCCCTGCCCCTTTTTAGACAAGGGGGCATGTGCTGCCTGGTGGGATGGCCTCCTGGGATCACATTTCTAGAGACTGAAGCCTCTAAACCAGAAACTAGAGAAGGTGTCTGTAAGGTTCTGTCACTGCTCTAAACAGCAGTACACAAATAGTCTTGGACCAGTTCATTTACTCTCTAAGAAAAAGGTAAGATAGGCCACAACAAATATCTTCTATTAACTTAGGTTTTGTGTAAATAGATATATTTAAAGATTTTTATATAGTAGGTATTTTAAATTTTATATAGTAATATAAATTTTATATAGTAGGTAATTACTCGCCATATAAATTTTATATAGTAGGTATTTACCCGCCATATAAATTTTATATAGGTATTTACCTGCCATATAAATTCTATATAGTAAGTATTTACCCACCATATAAATTTTATATAGTAGGTATTTACCCACCATGATGAGATGCCCTATTTATCCATCCCGTTCAACACGAGTAGGATGTGATACAAGGTTGCAAATATGGGGCATCCAGTGAAGATCAAACTTTCTATTCGATAGTAATGAATCTCTGAAACTAGTTGGCTAGCCATTACACTATGATGGGTTGCCCTATTTAACCAACCTATTCACTGTAGCGAGAACATGACATAAGGTCACAAGTATAGAGCATCATCCACTGAGGATCGAACTTGCTTTTCAGTAGTAATGGATTTGTGAGACTAGCTGGCTAACCATTACACTATGAATGGTCACCATATTTAACCAGCCCATTCGCCAAGGGGAAGTATTTGTACAATGTTTTTAAATAATAATGATAATAATGAAATAATAATAATGAAATTTATTGTGCACAGTGCTCAGGTGCACCACAACTCATCAAAGTCTCATGTATAGTTCATAGAATATTGTACTAATGTCAGGAACATGAATAGTGTACAGTAATAATATACATGTATGTGTACAGTGCTCAGGCGCACCACAACTCATCAAAGTCTCATGTATAGTTCATAGAATATTGTACTAATGTCAGGAACATGAATAGTGTACAGTAATAATATACATGTATGTGTACAGTGCTCAGGTGCACCACAACTCATCAAAGTCTCATGTATAGTTCATAGAATATTGTACTAATGTCAGGAACATGAATAGTGTACAGTAATAATAACATGTATGTGTACAGTGCTCAGGTGCACCACAACTCATCAAAGTCTCATGTATAGTTCATAGAATATTGTACTAATGTCAGGAACATGAATAGTGTACAGTAATAATATACATGTATGTGTACAGTGCTCAGGCGCACCACAACTCATCAAAGTCTCATGTATAGTTCATAGAATATTGTACTAATGTCAGGAACATGAATAGTGTACAGTAATAATATACATGTATGTGTACAGTGCTCAGGTGCACCACAACTCATCAAAGTCTCATGTATAGTTCATAGAATATTGTACTAATGTCAGGAACATGAATAGTGTACAGTAATAATATACATGTATGTGTACAGTGCTCAGGTGCACCACAACTCATCAAAGTCTCATGTATAGTTCATAGAATATTGTACTAATGTCAGGAACATGAATAGTGTACAGTAATAATATACATGTATGTGTACAGTGCTCAGGTGCACCACAACTCATCAAAGTCTCATGTATAGTTCATAGAATATTGTACTAATGTCAGGAACATGAATAGTGTACAGTAATAATATACATGTATGTGTACAGTGCTCAGGTGCACCACAACTCATCAAAGTCTCATGTATAGTTCATAGAATATTGTACTAATGTCAAGAACATGAATAGTGTACCGTAATAATATACATGTATGTGTGCATGTGCATATATGTATGGAGAGGGGATATCAGATATAGTTTTGTTGAATTATGAGAAGCATAGAGTTTTGAAAGATGCAGTGTTTCGGTAGCCTACAATGGATGCAGGCAGTTTATTCCATGCCTCTGCCACTCTGAACGGGGTAAAAAATGTTTTCCGAAAGTGAACTATGCTGTTTTCTGACTCTGTAGACTTGCCCACATGTGTTAGAAACATGGGGATCAAAAAGGTGTTCAAGGTTTCTGTTGGTGAAATGATTAATGACATTATGAGCATTTAAAAAGTCAGTTTTTTTGGTTTTGTTTTGTTTTATGGTATATCAACCTCAGTGGGTCATTTAATGCTGATAAAGTTTTGAAATAAATCAATTCTTAATGGATAATACAATTTTTTTATAAATACATTTTTCTATTTAACCCATAGATGGGACCCTAACAGGTAATACCACTCCGGGTCAGAGTGGACCAGGGAACAATGGTGATGAAGAGGTGCCCCACATTCCCCAAACCTCCAAAACTGGAACCTCACCATCAGATAGAGTTTAACGTCATTCCCAGGACATGTAGACTCTCAGCCACCACCTTCTAGCACCCATATGATAAGGATTGGGGGGTTGCCATAAGGGCAATAGGGTTGGGGCAATCTTGTAGGTGCTAGGGCTTGACATGGCCAGCCGATTGATCGGAGGGGGCCTCTCCGACCGCCCGTCTAGCCCAAGATAGAGCCAAAGTGGAATATTACAAATCATGAACTGCTCATCCACCTGGGTTCTATCCTTAAGCATCACGGGTCGCCACCCACGGCCAACAGGTGGCCCCATTGGGGGAGTCTTATCCCTCTGCAGAGGTGCAGTCGGCGCATTCTAATGCCCCAGCCGACAGGGCGGTAACAAGTCAGTTACCAGACAAAGAAATGTTTTATCTGCACTGTTGAATCACTGTTCCCAGCTTCTTTTTTTTCTTTTTTTTTGCAGTTCTAGAATAAATTCTAAAAGTTCTTTTAAGGGATAATAGTAATGGCAAATGATAATACCAATAGACTTTGGAAAGCTTTATTCTACTTAGAATAATTGGTACTCTTATTGAGAGTTTATATAATCTAGTATTCACTAGAGAGTTCCCCAAAGGGGAGGTAATCATAAAATAGGGGAGGTAACTCTCAATTACTTATTACATAGTATAGAAATCTCCTGTGTAATTTCTTCTTCTGTCATCTTGACTCAACAACCTTTCGAAGTAGATTTCAGCTTTGGGAAATCAAAAAGTCCATAGTGACAAAATTCATCAAGATGGGTAGTTCAGGATCAATTATATATACAAGATGTGTCAAAAAAATATCAAGTTTTTTTTTTAACTTTTTGACACACATTGTATTTTGAAAAAAAATAATGTTCCATTCATTCTTCATTTATATCTTGGTAAATACAGCTTTAAACTTGGTACACACCTTGTATATATATATATATATATATATATATATATATATGTATATGTATACAGTAGTACCTTGAATTACGAGTGTCCCAACATGAGTTACAAGCTGTCACTCGGTCGATTTTTTGCTTTGTGCTAAGAGTTAAACATTGAGGTATGAGCAAGCTTCAGATACAATAATTTCACGAAATTACACTCGATTTATTTTATGGTAATTTCTTTGTAAAAGACATGAACTTAAAAACTTTTATTCATATAATAAATACATTCGAATAACAATGTGAGAAAACCTGATTTTCCACTTAGATGGGAGTAGGAAAAACTAATAAAAATAATTAATTGCTGACGGCCATGAATATTCAATTAAGAATACATAATTACCTCCCTTGGACTCTCGTACACTAAAACAAAAGAATAAGGGTATTTTTAATGACTTAACTGGTGTCTCTTCTGTAGAGATTACAATTAAATTCCATAGCTTTAAAATGAAAGTAAATAAAAGATATCAATGCTCAACTGACCCTAGTTTGGCAAAAGGCTAGAAGTATAGGGCACCCAGTGAGAAACAAACTCAATAACAATGTTTAGACCATATGACCTTTAGGCACCCATTTTGCGATCTCGATTCTTGGGGACATTTTTTCCATTGACACCGTCAAAATCCGGTTAATTGTTAACAGACGATTTTTAGAGTTTTTTTTTAATTATAAAACTAACCCCTAACCCTAAACCTAACCCCTAACCCTAAACCTAACCCCTAACCCTAACCCTAACAAACAACCGGATTTTGATGGTGTAAATGAGAAAAGTGTCCTTTTGAGTCAAGATCGCGAAAGGGGTGCCTAAAGGTCATATGGTCCCAATGTTCTACTAGCCTAGCTAGCTAATCATAGTAGTTCAGTAGAATGAGATCATTTTGGGTGTCAACCCAGAAATACAAAAGGCCAAGCTAAATTTGATATCTTTTGAAAGCTTATTTATTGTAGAAAAAACATATCCAAAATCCTCTTTAATCTTCCCAGGGCGAAAAAAAAAAAAAAAAAAAATGAAGCAAATAGTATGGGTAGGTAAAAAGGCAAAATTTTTATTTTCTAAACAAAAATGACCAAATTTATCAATATTTACTTTCTTTATTTCTCCATTTTTATAATTGCAGCTTCTATTTGACTAGAACTAGCTGTTATGTGTTATTGAGAGTGATTTGGAAATAATTTGCAGAAGAATTTCTCATGCATAGTCCTAAGAGGAGTATTTTCATAAATGAACTGGAAAGAATGTAACTTAGTAAGGTTAATTGACTACTTTCTGATGCTTTAAGAATTGGTGAAACTAGGGAAAAAGAAAGGCATATAAAACCCTTTCTTTGTTTTGCTTTTTGAAGAAATTCTACTTGCTTTAGAATTCTAGCATGCTGAAATTGACATCAAAATGTTAGGTACCCAACGCATGCTTAAAGTTAATCATTATTTGATAAACAAATACTGTTTATGAAAATATTGGTCCATATGACCTTTAGGCACCCCTTTTGCGATCTCGTTTCATAAGGACATTTATTCATTTACACTGTCAAAATCTGGTTGTTTGTTAATGGACGATTTTTTAGAGTTTTTTTTTATTATAAAACTAACCCCTAACCCTAACCCCTAACCCCTAACAAACTACCGGATTTTGACAGTGTAAATTAAAAAAATGTCCTTATGAATCGAGATTGCAAAAGAGGTGCCTAAAGGTCATATGGTCCAAAATATTTCTTTTTAAATCATACATGATTCTTGCTAGTTTGCCATATCTCTTTTAGTTACTTTTATCATTTAAGCCTTTATTTATCTATTTAAGCTCTTGGAGGACGTCACTTATGAGTTCATCCTTACTTCTCCAACAGTGTCCAACATGTCTTATCTGTCTTACTCAGATGGTTTGTGTGATGGGGGGGCGGCAGGTGGCCGTATAGCTGCTTCCTTGTAAGATGTTATTTCCACGATTTGTTCAAGATTGCACGCAGCATTCTTAAGCAGCTCTCATCTAGCCTATTCTCCAGGCACCTTGTCAAGGTCCAGGGGGTACAGCCATACAGTAGTACTGATATCACCACGGCCTGGAAGAATTGTTACTTTAGCTTGTCAGTGAGATCTGATTTCCATATAACAGACAACGTGTTTATAGCCAACCATGCCTTCCCTATGCATAAATTAACATCGCTTTCTGTGGAAGAGATATTACTAAGGTATATGAATTGTTCTACTGGCTTTAGAGGCTTACCATCGAGGTAGAAACCAGCAAAGACCTACATAGACCAGCTCTGAGCAGATACTGGATGCTGAGCAGAGGACCTGCCAGGGACAATGAGTGATAGGGACAGTTGGAGAGAGAGGTTGTTATGGATATCCGTGCTACAGGCGCGACATGATGAGGATGCTGATGAATCTCTTGGATATTGTAGATTTTATAAGAACTAAGTCGGCAGAATGGTCTATTGTTTATATCAGCCAGACAGCGAGGGAGTCTATCCTCTTTTAACTAGGGCTAGATCAGGGAGATTGCTTTTTGCGTCTGAGGTGGAGTGCTACACCTACCATCATCTCGCCACTTTATTGCAGAGATCCCAGTTGTGCTACTCATGTGTTGAGTTGGCTAGGCGCCAGTATCAAACCCAGAACCTTACAATTCCAACTACTTGGTTCCGAGTCCAATACTGACGTCACGTCCACTCTGAATTTAAGCCAACTGTACTCCTTGGTACTCAGTTGGTAGAGGATCAGTCTAGAAACCACAAGGTTCCAGGTTTGATACTGGTGCCTCGCCAACCCAGCACATGAGTAGAACAGTTTGGTTAATAGTATCTGTGCAGTAGAGGGGGGAGCTGACGGTAAGTGTGGTGCTCCACTTTAGCAAAAACAATCTCCCTGGTCTAGTGCAAGCGGGAAAGGGGATAGACTCCCTTGGTCTCCTGCTGATACAGACTATGTGCTACTCTGTCAACTTTATTTACTTTTAACTTATAAGGAATAAAAATGTTTACTGGATTGTAAAAAAATGTTAGCTAAGATTCAAGATGGATACCTTGAGAACAGCAAGATGATCCAATGAGGTATAACCCTGCCCCTCAGATTATGTCATTCTTTTATGGGGTTCCCTTGTACAACAAAATGTGGAAGAGATAGAGGAAATGATGAGAGAGAGAGAGGGAACAAGAGAGAGAGAGAGAGAGAAGAGAGAGAACAAGTGAGGGAAAGACAGAGAGATAATGAGAGAGAAAGGGAGAACAAGAGAGATAATGATAAAGGAAAGAGAGAGAGATAATGAGAGAGGGAGAGATAATGAGAGAGAGAGAGAAACGAGAAAGAGAGAACAAGAGAGAGAGAGAATGAGAAAGTGAGAGAGAATGGGGGAGAGAGAGAGAACAAGGGGGAGAACAAGAGAGAGAGAATGAGAAAGCATGAGAGATAATGAGAGAGAGAGAGAGAGAGAGAGAGAGAGAGAGAAAGAGAGAATCAAAGAGAGAGAGAGAGAGAGATTGGAAGAAGGAGAAGAAAATAGCTTGTTTAATATGATCTTTTGACCAAGAATGGCCAATATTTTTCTTTTGATTTTTTACTTATGATATTATTATTGTTAGTTTAGAGTCTGAGTCACAACAAGTCTCCTCGGGTCTCCAGGACTCTTCTGAGTATTCTGGCAGATTGTAGCAGTGCAGTATTCTGGGAGGTCCCAATTCTTCCTCTGATTTCCAGATTTTCCAGTCTTTTTATTATTATTATTATTATTATTATTATTATTATTATGTGAGTTTTTCCCACCAGCATTAGCTGATGGTATTTCATTGGTGTCTAAGTGACAACAAGTCTCCTCAGGTCTCCAGGATTCTTCTGAGTATTCTAGCCGATTGCAGCAATGTAGAAGTCTGGATGGTCTCAATTCTTCCTCTGATTTCCAGTTCCTCTAGTCTTTTTTCCAAGCATTTTGGGAACCGTTCCAAGTGCACCAACTACAATTGCTATCACTTTGACCCTCATATTCCACACTTTATTATTATTATTATTATTATTATTATTATTATTATCTTGCATTAATCAATCATTACTAAAATATTTTATGCATATATATTTTACTATTGCTACTATTATTACCAAAATTACGACTTTTTACTTATATTTCAATATGGTTCATTATTCTCTGTTCTCCTTTTTGCCACACCCATTTTCAAGGGATACAGCATGCATCCCATCACACCCACAGACATACAAATACACACACACACACATACATATACACACAAAACTACACAAAGAATATTTTTAAAAGACTCATTTTTTTATTGAAGATAACTTGCTACTATTAAAATAAACAAATTTACAAGAATACTTATTTTTGGGAGAATATGTGCTTAATTGAAGTCATACCTAATTTTGAAATTTAATTAATTGATAATCAATGAATTAGGCGGGCATATCTGTTCGAATGTAAGGCTAAACAAATCGAGAAAAAGTCAATCTCTGTATGTACATTTAGCCTTACATTTGAACAGATATGCCCGCCTAATTCATTAATTATCAATTAATTAAATTTCAAAATTAGGTATGACTTCAATTAAGCACATATTCTCCCAAAAATTGATGGCTCAGGCCATATCAAACACATTGTTTGTTTGTTTACTTCTCAAGTATACTTATGTAATTTTTCTTCAATCAACATTTTTATGTCATTTTTTTTACCTGGCTTCATATATGGGATACACATTTCTTCAAAAATTTCAAAATTATATTTTTATAATTATATAATCCCCATGAAAGTATTAAAACAGACATTTTTCTTACAGATTGTGTTTCATTCTCTGATTAATAGATATTTTTAGTGGATTTTTTCCCAGTTATTATTATTTTTATGACTAATTCTGTTTAATACAAAATCTTGGTAATAGAATGTGACCTTAATTTGATACAAACATTTATCAATCTATCCATTAATTTAGTTCTTTTTGCAAATCTCTTGATTGGATGTAGCAATTCCAAACCAAACATTGACGATATCTTGAAAAGCAAACTTCAGTTTCACAAATCTCACTAAACCTTTCTGTTAATCTTGCATTCTTTGATAATGTTTTGAAAATAAATATGTTGGTTAAATTTGTTTTTGTGCATATTACGCTACTCATCCATCAATATAACATGGAAAGATGAATTTTGTTTTACATCTTTTTCTCAGAGCTTTTGTTCTGGCTAGCAAGTATTGAACACAATAATAATATGGCCCGTGCTCGTTATTTTTTCAATTATCCGGTTCACCATGAAAAAAGTTTGGTGATCTTGGCCTTATTATAATGTAGAATAATTCTTGTTAGTTGTGGCTTTTCACTTTGAGGAATAAATTTTTGGTTATTTCCTATAAGTCAAAGGGGGACCATTCTTGACTGATAAATTATTTATTTATTTTCCCATTAAACTAACCCTAACCCTAAGCCCTAACCCTAACTCCGTCTTCTTTTTCCTAGTAGATCAATAAATAAATAAATAATTTATCAGTCAAGAATGGTTCCCCTGAGATCATGTTAGACTTATAGGAAATAACCAAATTTTTGTTATATTCTCAATAAGAATGTACAAAAAAACTAATCTACATTTTTGACATCAATTCAAACTAAATACAGTATAGAAATCATCCTGAATTATATTATCATTATGATAAAACAGTTTCTAAAATTCTTTTTTTAAAATCAAAGTAAAGTAGTGTAATGATAAACGATAACACTGATAAACTTTGGAAAGCTTTATTCTATATAGAATAATTGGTACACTTACTGAGAGTTTATATAATCTAGTATTCACTAGAGAGTTCTCCAAAGGTGATGTAATCATAAAATAGGGGAGGTAACTCTCATATACTTATTACAGGTAGTCTACTTATTTTTTTATGAAAAGTATAGGATGATATTCAAAAATGTGTAAAAAGATGTGTATCCTGAATATGAAGCTACATTTAAAAAAGTGTTCATTTAAAATATTTTTCCTTTTTCGCCCCCCAAACACAATGGATTGCAGTCTTTAATATTGGCACACATTATATTATTTTTTTTATACAGCCTGAATAAAATAAAAATCAAAGAAAAAAGGATTTTGATGATATTTTTTCTTCTCATATTCCTTGAATCTATGTGACTGAGGAAGTCATTTAAATTTTTTTAAACTTATGCTAAATAAAGTTTTCAAATAATCATGCTTTTGTTTGTTATATATGTTTTTTTATCTGTTATTGAATATCACTGAATTTTTGCCAACCTAAACAAAGGGGAACCACTCTTGACTGATAAATTATTTATCTATTTTCCCATTAAACTAACCCTAAATCCTAACCCTAAACCTAACCCCGTCTTCTTTTTTCCCAGTAGATCAATAAATAAATGATTTATCAGTCAAGAGTGGTTCCCCTTTGTTTATGTTGTACTTATAGGAAATAACCAAATTTTTATTTTTTTTATATCTATTTGAAACTTTTATCTCCAATTCAGCCATATTTATATTTTCCAACTTTGTGTTATGTTTTTACATACAAATAAAATATGGTTTGGTTTGGTTTGTTTTGTTTTATGGCATATCAACTTCAGTGGGTCATTTAATGCCAACAAAGTTTTTAAATAAAAGAAAAAAAGATAATCCTTAGAGGAGGCAATGGAAAAAGCAAAATATTCTTTGCCAATTCTTTCCTTACCTGTTAAAAGGGGTGGATGCCCCAGTGTGCCCAACATGCAAAGTACAACTTACAACCAAGCATATCCTTCTAAATTGTAACAGCCTTAAACATATCCGCACTAATTACTATCAAGCAAGAAACCTGAGGGACATCTTTAAGAATACAAACTCTGAAAACATTTTAAATTTAAAAAAAAAAAAAGCAACCTTTTCAACAAGATATAACAGAACATAACCGAATATCTCCATAGAACCACTACTTTAAAGACTGAAATTAGAAATAACCTTTTTGGCATTAAATGACCCACAGAGGTTGATATGCCGTTAAACAAAACTCAAACTCTTTCCTAGAAGACTTTGATCTTTGCTTGGCACTCTGTCAATGTCTCTGTCAATGTGTTGCTTGATCTGTTGGTCATTGGGTTGTTAAAGTTCATCAAAAAGGTCTGTGTATTCCCCTGTGAGCGACCGAGGTGCAGATGGAGACAAAATTGATTGTGTTGTCTCTAACTGAGTCTCTTCGATTTTTCTCAGCCCAAGATGAGGTTTTCTGTACTGGTGTTATATACCCTCAGAGATGCTGATAGGTATACATCCTGCATCACTGACACAGTAAAAAATTTTCTTCCTCCACTATTTCCAGCTAACTGTAAATACATTTCAATATTTTCTTGGAAATGAATTACACAGTATTTAGTTGTTCATAAATAAAACCTTGGTTATTTTCCTATAACTCCAACCTAAAAAAGGGGAACCACTCTGAATAAATTTTATCTGCTAATAAATCTACCCTTTATTTTCCCATTAAACTAACCCTAAACCCTAACCCTAACCCTAACCCGTCTCTTTTTCCTAGTAGATTAATAAATAAATAAATAATTTATAAAATTCATTCAGAGTGGTTCCCCTTTTTAGTTTGGAGTTTTAGAAAATAACCAACAACTATAATTTATTAAAAAAACTTTAGTTGGGACCCATCAAATTTTTTGGGGACTCATTCAAATCAAATACATGTGCCTCAGGACACACTAAATTAAAAGCTATGAACGTTAATGGATATGTACGAATCCTCATACAGGAATATTATGCTGACTGAGTAGTCTTATACCACTAGCAGTGGTATACCTTCTTCATGTTACTGGTGAGTATTGTATCTTGTTAATATTATAAAGATTCCATTTCATTTCCAACCTTTGTTGGTATCAACCAATCAGCAAGGGAGTCTATCCCCTTTTCACTAGCGCTAGACTAAGGAGATTGTTTTTGTATCGGAGGTGGAGCGCCACACCTACCATCAGCTCCTTACTTTACCGTACAGATCCCTGTGCTACAAATTCACTGAGTTGGCGAGGGCCAGTATCGAACAAGGAATCTTGTGGTTTCTAGCCGAACTCTCTACTGACTGAGCTAAGCCTGCCCTATAAGACCATCATTAGTGAGTCTATCCCCTTTTCACTAGCGCTAGACCAAGGAGATTGTTTTTGCATCTGAGGTGGAGCGCCACACCTACCGTCAGCTCCTTACTTTACCGCACAGATCCCTGTGCTACTCATACGCTGAGTTGGCGAGGGCCGGTATCGAACTAGGAACCTTGTGGTTTCTAGCCCAACGCTCTAAGAGTGAGAATTTGTGAAACCTTTTGCCCATAGCTACCGCTCATGAGTGTAAAAAGGATTTATAATTATAGCAGACAATGCCAATGGCGAATAAAATGAATAAATCAATCCAAAATAAGCAGAAAAAAAAAATGAAGTACAAAAAAAGAAAAAAAATTTTAAAAATTATAAAAGCAGGTTTTCAAGGGGAATAACTCATACAGAATTTCATCATACAACGTGTGATAGCACGTTCGCTACATTGCCCCCATCAGCCGCCAACCAGGAGTGATAATGCAGTTTCGGTAGCTCAAATCGAATTTTTAAAGAGGTTCCTGTCTTTCCAAGATATAACTCCAACTTTCTGGAGAGTAAAGTTTTTTTTCAAGGGGAATAACTCATGCAAAAATATTTTCTTAGAACGCTTAAGTAATCCGCATTATCTCCCTTGCTAGAGCGTTCTGTAACGTGGCATAATCGATATGAATATCAGTAGGACAAAACAAATATTTATTGATTTTCCAACTAAGAAGTAATCATCCTAAGCGGAGTGGGTTATTCATATAACATAAACAAAGGGGAACCACTCTTGACTGATGAATCATTTATTTATTTATTGATCTACTAGGAAAAAAGAAGACAATGTTAGGGTTAGGGTTTAGGGTTAGTTTAATGGGAAAATGATAATTTATCAGTCAAGAGTGGTTCCCCTTTGATCATGTTAGACTTATAGGAAATAACCGCGGAGTGATTTTAGTATGTAATGTTTCCCTTTCATACACTCAAGATAAAACCTTAAATATTTACACCAGGGCTTCTCAAACATTTTACTTGATACAACCCTTCTAACCAAATTGGATTTCCACTCAACCCCAAATAGACTAACTGAATATTGCAGACATTTTTCTTAGTCTCACTGGATTTCATGATGAGAGTGGTTGATTTTTGAATACTTTCGGGTTCAATATATATATATATATATATATATATATATATATGTATATATATATATATATATATATATATATATAGTTTAAAGAAAGGAAAGGAATCCGACGGTATGAGTATATATAAAAAAAAGATATGAAAACACCACAAAATGCTGTTAAAGTGAAAACATTTTATGACTTTTGTCTCCGCTCTTGACAACACGGAGTATAAACAAGCTCTGATGACGATTTTCATAAAATCAAAATATTGTTCAATATCAGCTAAGTTATAAAATGTTTTCACTTTAACGGCAATTTGTGGTGTTTTCATATCTTTTGTTTTATATATACTCATATATATATATAAATAAGATGAGAAAATTAATCCGACAGTATGTGGAGAAAATATAGAAAAACAAACACATGATGTTACGATGGATGGAAAATTTATTGTCGATACCCGAGTATTTCGGTTTTACAGCGGAAACCTTATTCAGGACTAAGGATTTGTGTGGATAGAAGATGAAGGATGTTTTGTATGCGTTGAATTAGCTTTTTAGCATCCAACATAACATCATGTGTTTGTTTTTCTAAATTTTCTCCATATATATATATATATATATATATATATATATATATATATATATATTACAAAACATAGAAAAGTAATAATAGATGGAATATTGAATCATATAATAACACCGACATCACTACTGAAACACATCGCAATTCTGAATCTTGACAACTAAAGTGCCGGACTCTCTGGTCAGAGCAAGATTTTTCGTTAATAAAAATTTAATTTTAGCTTTATTCATAAACTTACTGTGGTTTTGTTTTCTTTAATCAGGAAACAACACAGAGACATTTTTTGTGTACACACATTTTCATTCCCCCGATACATTTTTAACCCGTCTAGCTGTAATGGGTCTCTAGCTTCAACTCTTTAAATTAGATCTCTCCTTTCCCAGCGTCACCTGGTCATGTGACTCTCTAAGTCAACGAGATCCGCATTCTAGAGGAACTTGGGTTCAAGACCTGTCAATCAAACCATTTAAATCCATCTGTAATTCTATTTACCCTACGCGACTTGCTAAAAATGATAGGCTCTGCCTATTCATTATGTAACGATCCATTTAATATATATCTTCGTTCGATCTTCATCTCACTTTCTTATATTCCTTTCATTCTGTGATTTGTGTCATAAACGATTAATTGTCTTTACATTTTCACTTCCTTTGTAATTTGTGATCTTTTTTATGGCCACATACCACAATAGATATATTTACCAACCCCTTCACATGAGCAGGATGTGACACAATGTTAATTTCTTATGCAGAGTGTGAGAGGTTTGAATACAGTATTTTCCTTTTTCCTAGACCAGTTGCTTAGCCAAGGTTAAAGAGCACATCCACCGTAATATTTACTCATAGCTGAAGGGAGAATAATTGGACTCATACCTTTCCCAAGAGTATTAGCGCTATGGAAAAAGCAAACAGCCCCATCCATTCGTGGGGTAGCAATAAAGAAATGAAAGGGTTAACAGAAGGAAAAGGTGTATTTATAATTCTATAGAACAAACAATTCATATTGTCAAAAAGTCAGACGAAAGTCCTGTTAGGATGGTAATTAAGTTTGCCCGAAAGACAATAGCAGAAGGAAAGGGGAGTTTGTCGCTCAAAGCATCGACTTATTTGTTTTTCTTGCTGTGGCACTGAGTAAAGGAAGGTGAACCTCAGAGCTTGGCCAGTAGCAGTTCTTTTTAATAACATTGTATTTGTTGGGTGGATGAGCATTCTTCTTGGTAGCACGAGTGGAGTGGACAAGCATACTTCTTTGGGTTGGTTGCAGATAGAGCTATAATAAGGGGTCAATATGCGATACACAGGATCGTGGATATACACTACATGGGATATAACCACGTAAAGGTCTTGCGCTGCACATGGTTACGTGGGAAGAGGGTTCAGTACAGAAAAACCGTGACGGGATACAAAGGTTTGGAAGGTGTTCTTACGCTGCATTTACTGCAGTCAGTCAGATGCCGATAGAGTTGCTGTGGAAGATCGTGGATATATACGCTACAAGGGATATAACCACGTAAAGGTCTTGCGCTGCACATGGTTACGTGGGAAGAGGGTTCAATACAGAAAATCCGTGATGGGATACAAAGGTTTGGAAGGTGTTCTTACGCTGCATTTACTGCAGTCAGTCAGACGCCGATAGAGTCGCTGTGGAAGATCGTGGATATACGCTACATAGGATATAACCACGTAAAGGTCTGGCGCTGCACATGGTTACGTGGGAAGAGGATTCAGTACAGAAAAAACGTGACGGGATACAAAGGTTTGGAAGGTATTCTTACGCTGTCTTTACTCCAGTCAGTCAGACACCGATAGAGTTGCTGTGGAAGATCGTGGATATACGCTACATGGGATATAACCACGTAAAGGTCTTGCGCTGCACATGGTTACGTGGGAAGAGGGTTCAATACAGAAAATCCGTGACGGGATACAAACGTTTGGAAGGTGTTCTTACGCTGCATTTACTGCAGTCAGTCAGACGCCGATAGGGTCGCTGTGTTGCACGTTTACATAATCAGAAATGTTGTGTAGATCTCTATCTGCAAATAAACCACAAAGTTGAGAACAGTTGTGTGTGCTAACTGGCTGTGAAGCTGTGTCGTTCCTGTCAGAGGAAAACCGATAGCATTTCAGCTTAAAAAGCTTCCAATTTTTTGCTAGATTTACATCCATACAAAGAGGTTGTAGTGATTTAATTCCGGTCACCGGCTTGCAAAACTCTTGGCTATCTTGCTCCGCCATTTTTCCGGCACACGTGGTTGAAAATAAACACAACAAAACTGACGTGAAAACTTTAAACTTCGTGCTGTTCTTTCTTTTCTTTTTCCTTTGGGACGTTCTTTATCCCACCGCTGCCACCATCTGTCGTTCCTGTCTGACCATTCGATCAACAGTAACTCAATTGGTTCTGTTCACCTCGTGTTTATATACTACTACTACAGGGCGAAACAGAAACCGGCGAACGTCACCGTAAAACGGTGACAGCCCTGATTTAGTTCCTCATGCAACAGAAGCGTGTGGGGTTTTGTAATTGGTTTGATTGAATGTCTACCATGTGTTCGTGGTCTGATGGGTTTTTTTTTAGCTGACTCTGCTATGATAAGGGGACATCACATATGTGGCTAGACCTGAGGGCCTGGACAGACGTTGTTGATTGCTTGGGCTGCTGAGAAAAGATGAGCAAAAGATGAAATTCCGATGTATTCACGTGCTTCAGAGGCACTACTTGTTATCCTTCCTAATTGGTCAAAAGGGTTCACGTGACTTGCATCTACACCGCGTCTATAGAGTAAGCGGTTAGCCAGTGTCCTATTTTTTTTACATTGACGAAAAAAAAATCATAAATTATAACGATATTTGGTTATTTCCTATAACTCCAACCTAAAAAAAAGCGGGAACCACTCTGATTGACTGATAAACTATTTATTTATTTATTGATCTACTAGGAAAAAAGAAGATGGGTTTAGGGTTAGCGTTAAGATTAGGGGTTAGGGTTAGGGTTAGGGTTAGGGTTAGGGTTAGGAGTTAGGGTTAGTTTATTGGGAAAATAATGGATAGATTACTTAACAGATAAAATTCCTTCAGAGTGGTTCCCCTTTTTTAGGTTGGAGTTATAGGAAATAACCCGATATTTTACTTAGAGTGTAATACAACAAACAAATAGAATTCATAAATTTTTATTCGATTATTAATGTTATTACACATATGATTTCACTTTTACATGTTTATTCATTGTGAACACTTTATTCGTTGGAATAATTCCCTAACATTGTTCTAAGAAGATGTTATGCCGAATTTATGAATTTCTGGATAGAGGGTGGGGATTTAAGAATAAAGACCAGACGAACAAAATTCTGCGTCTTTTCAAACATTTTGATTGTCATTTGTTTAAAAAAATTAACATTGCAGCAAATATTTACATAGGATGTTTAAGAAATAATAAACACTTTATAAAAATTTATTAAAGAAATAAGTAGTATTATCCATCGCGCACATTTTTAAAGTTATTTCATTAAAAAGTATTTAAAACTATCACAAAATTACAAAGGCTTTACGTTCGGATATAAAATTAGTTTGTTGATTTTAACGGCAAATCAACCCGTCTGCCTAACGGTTAGGAAGTTATACATATCGTGTATTTATATTTATACTTTTTAGTAATTGATTTTAACAATGTGTTAGCATTATTGGGGATTATGTTGTATGGTATTGATTTGTTTCATGTCTATATTCTATGGTATAATTTTATTTCCCTCAAAAAAGAGAGAATATCCTCCATGTTGACATTTTCAAACAGATCTTTCATATTGTTTGCTTTAAAATTACGGTTTCTGATGTGAGCAAAAAACCTGCATTTCATGAATAAGTGTTTAACTGTCAAAGGTGTTTGACATGTTCCACATTGTGGTTGTTGTTCTTGTTTGAGTATATAGGAGCGTGTTAGTCTTGTATGACCAATGCGTAATCGGGACACAATGACTTGTTCCTTTCTAGACTTCCTTAAAGTTGGTCTCCAGCCTCCCAAATTGGGTTTGATTAGGAAGAGTTTATTGTGAATGTTGTTATTCCAGTGTTGTTGCCATTTTGTATGAAGGAATCTATTAATTTTAGGTTTCAAATCAGTATATCTTGTTCGAGGATTATGTATCTATTTTTGTAAGTAGTTTTGCTGTAGGTTGGTTAGAGGTAATTTTATGTGAAATGTAACATTAAAAAAAGAAGCAAAACAGTACAAACAATAAACAAAGAAGTTTAAGTCGTAACAAAATTTGTCCTTTAAATGTGTATTATAAATTGTATCAAATGAACAACAAGTTACAAAGATGTGGTTTGGTTAATGAATTTTTCATTTTTACAAAGTCTTATTAGTGTTAAAGCTTACTTGTCTTTTTAGTTCATCCTGTTCTAAGAGGACTGGTATTCGTGACTTGTCCCTTCGATGGCCATTGACTTTCTGTCTCTGCTACTAGAAATCCTTTTCCTCCTTCGCTCTAAGAATCTCCGTTAGTACGCGGGAGTTTTGAATTTTGGCGTCGGTCAGTCTGGCTTTGTCTATTCTTAAAATACGATCCTTTTTTCTTTGTTTTGAGGAACAAAGAAAAAAGGATCGTATTTTAAGAATAACAAGAATCCTAACAAGAATCTACAGCTTATGAACCATTACAGTTTTTTTAAATGCTATACTCACACAAAGATGACCATTAAGCTAATTTTCAAGTCTGAAAAATGGATCATTATCGGTGTAAATGCTAATCTTGCACTATAATTATTTAGTTGCAAAATTTACTGCAAAATGCTTTAAATTTAGAGAATTTTAACCAATTTTATGTTAGTTCTATAGTCATGACTACTTTAACATATCTATCTATCTATCTATCTATCTATATATATATATATATATATATACGAAGTATGTTTGAAAGAAGAAGAAATGCTGCCTAACTAACTAACTATATATATATATATATATATATATACACACACACACACATACACACACACACACACACATATATATATATATATATATATATATATATATATATATATATATATATATATATATATATATATATTAATTTTAAATTGGTTCAAATATGGACAGATAAGATGTTACTAAAAAGCATTAACTTAAGAGGATCGATTTTTCATCGGTAGATTCGTTTAAAAATCATCACTTAGAGTTATCTCCCTTGATCAAGTATTGACACAGAAAAATCTTATCGTTATTGGTGTGAATGCAGTAATTTATGTACAAAAAATCGGATCATTCGATTTGATTGATATTTAAGGTTATATAAGATAGTTGTGGTTATTATAAGGTTATAATGAAAAACATTTTTTATTAATTTCTATCTTCATTTTTTATACACTTATCTATTTCTTTGTTGAGTGGTGAGTTTGTGGTCCCAGGAAACGTCATATCAACCACACTTGTCAAATAAGCCTTTTTCCATTTTGTACCCCTTCCACATACTGCTTGTTCATAGAACAATATGTATAATTCTATCATGAGGCATGTTTGTGTATTCTTTCTTTTAATACTAATTGTAGGTATATACTCAACTCGTTCACCATGGGTAGGATGTGACACAAGGATGGCCCACACTTGCTGTATGGAACATCCAGCGAGGATCGAATTCGCTATTCAGTGGTAATGGATCTGCGAGACTAGTTTGCTAACCATTGCATCGCGGTGGGACACCCTGTACTACTTGTATGAATATTACGTACATAAAATGTTATTTGTTCTTGTGTGTGTAAATTATTTTGTGTTTAGAGTTAGTATATCATGGATATACTAATGCTAATATTGGTCCTTGGTGAGTGGGAAGTCGGCTAAATATCTTAGCTATGACCAATCACCCCAATGATAGTATTAAAATAGGTATATTTTTAACTTTAAGAAAGACAATAGCCTTTTCGTTGGTGTTATATACACGATAAAAATAACGAGCCTGTCGATAATAATGTGATATTATTGACTGGTCAATTTGTAATGGTCCCACTTGTGTGTAATGTTGAAAAGGAAAAAAAGAAAATAAGAAGATATGAGAAAATGGAATGTAGCTGCCAATATTAAAAAAATTGGTTACAGAGGGAATTAAATCATATATTTTCGACAATTCTTTTATCAAATTTTTCGACAATTCTTTTATCAAAATTACATGAATTGAATTTGGTTACATCATTACAAACTTTCAGGCGGACAATTTGAATCGAATTCTTTTTTTTTTTTTTTTTTGGCACATTTTCACAGTTAGAATAATTCTGTAGGCTCTAAAGAATGATTTTATACCGTCTAAACGGCTATGAATTGTCCACAAAAATACTTTTAAACAAATTTATCTGAATCTAATGTAAAATATTATCAGATTAGATTAAAAACAAACAAGTTAGACACTTATGTTATTAATCTTGTCAGTAGTAAAAAAAAGTGTTTAATTCTCAAAATTGTTATAAAAAGCAAAGAATAATTGCCGAAATAGCTTGTAGTAAAGAAACAAATCTTAACGCCGCCGTTCCTTCTCGCCTCCACATTACAAAAATTAAATTAAAAATAAAACAAAAAAAAACTAGGTTATATCATATTCGTTTATAGTTTCAACAAGGTTCATAATTTTCGGCGGTTTAAGGTTTTAAAACTACCATTTTAACAAATATGTCACAAAATGTATTTTAGGATTTTCGACTCTAAAATTCCTACCTTTGTCAACTGACGATATCTTGAATGCCATTCACCCGAAAATTCAGATAGGAAAATAAAGACAAGATTACCCAACTGTTTTTTTTTTAATCACAAAATAAAATCATCAAAATAAAATGTTGTATTGTATAAAGGGATGGGGAAAAGTTCTTGAACCAACCAAGAAGTAAACCATTAATAGCCACGAAACGTACAATTGCAATTCAATCTATTCGCAGTTCAGCACACTTAGCACTTACTTTCTCAAATTCATTTAATATTTAAAAAGAATTCTATAAAATGAAAGAGTCCATATTTTCTTGGTTGGTTGGAGAACTTTTCAGCACCCTTCGTTTTATATTGTATTATATTGATTCTCTATTTATTGGGCAAGTACTGTATTGTATTGATTCTCTAGTTATTGGGCGAGTACTGTATTATATCAATTCTCTATTTATTGGGCGAGTACTGTATTATATTAATTCTATATTTATTGTGCGAGTATTGTATTGTATTAATTCTATATTTATTAGGCGAGTACTGTATTATATTGATTCTATATTTATTGGGTGAGTACTGTATTGTATTAATTCTATATTTATTAGGCGAGTACTGTATGTGCGAGTATTGTATTGTATTAATTCTATATTTATTAGGCGAGTACTGTATTATATTAATTCTATATTTATTGGCGAGTACTGTATTATATAATTCTATATTTATTGGGCGAGTACTGTATTATATTAATTCTATATATATTGGGCAAGTACTGTATTATATTAATTTTATATTTATTGGGCGAGTACTGTATTATGTTAATTCTATATTTATTGGGCGAGTACTGTATTATATTAATTTTATATTTATTGGGCGAGTACTGTATTATGTTAATTCTATATTTATTGGGCGAATACTGTATTATATTAATTTTATATTTATTGTGCGAGTATTGTATTGTATTAATTCTATATTTTCGAGTACTGTATTATATTAATTCTATATTTATGGGCGAGTACTGTATTATATTAACTATATATATTGGGCAAGTACTGTATTATATTAATTTATATTTATTGGGCGAGTACTGTATTATAGTACTCTGTATTATATTAATTCCGAGTACTGTATTCAAGTACTGTATTATATTAATTTTATATTTATTGGGCGAGTACTGTATTATGGTACTGGGGCGAGTACTGTATTATATTAATTCTATATTTATTGGGCGAGTACTGTATTATATTATTCTATATTTATTGGGCGAGTCAATGAAAAAATAGACCAGAATTATGGGTCATTGTCTAGAGTGACGGACTAGTTAATAGTACATGTCGTTTAAAACTGAATAAAAGACGTCCATGAATATATCAACGTGTTTCTTCTCTAATATAAGGGCGGGTCGGAAGCGTAGAGTCTGTACACCTGATCCACCCGTGCTGATGCCTGAAAATAGATACAACAAAAATTAGCTTAGAGAGTGAGGGGGGGGTGAAAGAAAGAAAGAAAGAAAGAAAGAGGGGGAACACCTTCATAGAGATCAGTAAAAAAAAAAAACATCAAAAAAACGTAAAGTCGTTGGGGTGGTCTAATGTCAGTATCAGCTAGACAACGAGGGAGTATATCCCCTTTTCCTAAGTGGTAGACCAAAGAGATTGTTTTGGCGTCTGAGGTGGAGCGCCACACTTAACACCAGCTCCCCACTTTACCGCACAGATCCCTGTGCTACTCATACGCTGAGTTGGCGAGGGTCGGCATCGAACTAGGAACGTTGTGATTCCTAGTCCGACGCTCTACCAACTGAGCTAAACTGGCCCTTAGATTCATAGAGATGCGTACGCTTATTGTTACGGTTATCGTCGTAGGAAATGGAATCGGCGACTCGAGTTCAAATCCGGGACGAGGCCTTGAGAAAGGCATGATTTAATTTACCCTACCCCCCAAAACAAAGACAAAAACAATAAGTAAATAGTAGGACAGCCTGGTCTTTTTTAGGTGGGAATTTTTATGGGGCATCCAGTGAGGATCCAACTCGCGATTATTAGTAATAATGGATCTGCGAAACTAAACTTTTTTATCGCCTCCTCTACCCAGGCAATGCCGGGTAGCCGCTTCTAGTACATTCATAAAAGTTAAAACGAATGTAAAACTTCATTTCTTTTAGAATTTACTTTATTTCAATTCATAAGATCCCCGTTTGTCTGTCTCCGCTCCAGGGTGTCGTTATCCCAAGGCAGAACTTCCCCCATTACACTAAAACTCAAACCGCCCTGTCGGTTGGGATGTTAGAATGCACCAACTGCACCTCTTCCGAGGGGTAAGACTCCCCCAAATGGGGCCACTTGTTGGCCGTGGGTGGCGACCCGTGGTGCTTAAGGACGGAGTCTTGGAGGATGAGCAGTTCATGACCTGCAACACTCCACTTGGACCCTTACTTGGGCTAGACGGGCGGTCGGAGAGGCCCCCTCCGATCAACCGGCTGGTCATGTCAAGCCCTAGCACCTATATGATTACCCCAACCCTATTGCCCTTATGGCAAGCCCCAACCCCTTTTTGGGTAGCTGATTCATTTTTGGCACCCCTTATTCATACACAGGTGAATCCATACAATAAATTGACCCCGTTTTATATCTTACCCTCGCAGGGTAGGGGCATTTGCCTCTCATCCCACTTATGAGTACATGACACAAGGACATTTTTATGTGGGCCTACCTACAAACCGAAACTCATGGGTGGTAGGCACAAAAATGCGTTGATCCCGTCGGCATTCCCCCTCAAGGGGGGGGGGGTCGGGCACTGGGAAATAAACCCAGCCCTGCCCATTTAAATCAAGGGTGCAGGTATTACCTGATGGGGGGATAGTCCCCTGGGATAAACGCTGTTAATTTTACTTATCCGGTCCAGAGACCGAAGCACCCTGGACCACCCCGATGGGACAATGGTTTAAGGGTTCAGTTAAGACTCGTTTAATTTTATTTTCGATTACTCACCTTTGTTGCGGGCAGCTTTGATGAAATGGTCTCTGGATTCTGGGTCCTTGAAATCGATGGCTACATGGGTTCCAAGACCTCGGGTTCGACTAATTAGACCTTGGAATTTTTCCTGAAATACAAGAAATTAATTCTTATTATTATTTGGATTATTCGGACTACTGTCTTTATCTTTATTGTTATCTGTACAACGTTTCGGTCAATGTGCCCTCCGGCCTTCTTCAGGTATTTCTTGTCAGACTCGGGAGCCTTCTTTTCGAATTCTGGAACTTCCTTGTCGTAATCGGGAGCCATCACGGAACTTTGAACCCAACCCTTTATTTAATCCACAGGGGTATCCTGTTCTCATTCTACTAACCATAGCTGGGATACAGGTGTTAAGCTGTGTTAATTATCATTCTATGTTACTGTCGCCCTTGACTAGGATTGCACCTGAGGCCTAGAGATAACTGTCATTTAGAACTGTTTTAACCCGACGCCTTTATCCACTCCGCTATGAGTCAAAGAGAAATACTTTTTAGTTCTATAATTATGAATTATCCTTAACGTATTCACATATCTACAGAGTGGCCCACAAAATACTGAAACATTTTTGAAGATTCATAACTTGCTTGTTTTTAATTTTTCACATTTTATAAGTAACCTAACCAAATTGAAAATGTCAAATTACAATATGAAAGAACAAATCTTCTCTATATGTAATGGAGATTGTGTGTTTGTCTGTCTGTAACCGAAATTATATAACTACTCAAGTCACAATTCCCTTAGTTATTTACGTCACATTCTCCATGATTTTATTTTTTATTTAAACCTCAGTTATAGATAAAATTGTTTCACATTATTAATACTGTTGGCTATATCTACACACTAATAACATGCAATTGTATTTATATATACAACAAAATAGCGGTTTATAGTGTGAACGGGAAGGCTAATTTGCATATTGACATTAAAAAATTGATTTTAATAAATATGTGCTTGGTATTTCTAATTCTTTGGTTTTATCTTAATGAATATGAGCAAAATTCTCGGGGATAAATCTTAAAAGAAATCCATTAACAAGAAGAAATAACTGTCATTTTATTCTTTACTTCCTATTTTGACTAAATAGTTAAATTAGGAAAATTTAGCAATGAAAGACGGGAGTGATGGAAAATGATGGAAGTGTTAGTTTCAAAGTTGTTCTATTTTTCGATTATACCTTTTTATTAATCTTTTTATCTGCATTCTTATTTAGTTTCATTAGCATTTCTAATTTAATATAATATTTTATTACATTAAAACTTGAATAATTGCACCCGGAGAGTGCATATATTTGCTAGTTAGAATAATAGTATTTTACAATTCATCTGAGGGGTTTCATTATCATTGGCATTGCAGTCTCGGGTGACTATATATTTCTCGGGCACATGAAGTTACAGCGACTGTGAAGGCCAATATTCGAAAAACAGCCCCGACCACAGATGTCGAATGTGAAGACTGTCTCTGAAGATGTTGGTGTGCCGGTGCTTTGTTGTCAACGCTTTCTTCTAGAACTCTTGGCTTCATGGTCCGCCCTGTCGGTGGGGCATTAGAATGCACCAACTGCACCTCTGCAGAGGGGTAAGACTCCCCCAATGGGGACACCTGTTGGTCGTGGGTGGCGACCCGTGATGCTTAAGGATAAAACCCAGGTGGATGAGCAGTTCATGACATGCAATACTCCACTTTGGCCCTATCTTGGGCTAGACGGGCGGTCGGATCAATCGGCCGGTCACATCAAGCCCTAGCACCTATATGATTTTCCCAACCCTATTGCCCTTATGGCAAGCCCCAACCCCTTTTTATCATATGGGTGCTAGAAGGCGGTGGTTGAGGGTCTTCATGTCTTGGGAATGACGTTAAACTTTATCTGATGGTGAGGTTCCAGTTTTGGAGATCTGGGGAATGTGAAGCACCCCTTCATCACCATTGCTCCCTGGTCCACTCTGATCCGGAGTGGTAGTACCTGTTAGGGTCCCATCTATGGGTTAAATAGAAAAACATGAGTTGATAAAAAAAATTTGTTATCCATTAAGAATGACTTTTTTTCAAAACTTTATCGGCATTAAATGACCCACTGAGGTTGATATGCCGTAAACCAAACCAAACCAAACCAAACCAAACTTGGCTTCATGATGTTGCGCCAGGGTGACTTAAAACATGGATAGTCCGCTACGGAGAGCCTGCCGCCACCGAGGGCGGTCCTGGGACAATTTTTTTTTTTTTTTTAAATATCTGAGGGGTTTATAATTTCAACAAAAATATTTTGTTTGGTGATACAATAATTTAAAGTAATTTGGAATTTAAATACCGCTCTAATTTGCCTTCTCGGCTTGTGGGGTTATCTAAAGGAATGTGTATATTTGAATAAGTTCATGACATTGCTTCATCTTAATAATAATATTCATGCAGAGATAAGAGGACTAACCTCTAAAAACATTGAGCAAAGTAATACAAAGTGCTTGAATTAAGGTGTCTCCGTGAAAATAGAGACAATCAACAAGATATCATTTTTCAAAATATCTAAAAATATATTTCCTTGAACTATATCTTATTCAATAGACTAAATAATTATTTTTTTAATCATTTGTATTTATCTATTTTTCTATCTATCTATCTATTACTGTTCATATCTATCTATCTATCAATCTATCTATCTATCTTATTGGAATTTTATTATGTTACTATCTTCGGTCTTCATCAGTATTAGTGGACAGGCGTCGGGTTTCACCGACACACATCAGCAGCAGCCTACCCTAACCCTTTGGTCACGTGAGGTTCATATCTATCAGTAAAAATGATCAGAAACTTTTCGCACTGAAAGAATTTGAATTACCTGTGCCTCCTCCAGGGATGACATCAAATATTTTCCTGTATCTTCGACTTGTTTTAATAAATCTTGGTCCTCTATGACTCTCGCCACTTCTTCCAGCAAAATGACTTTGGACGGATCTCCTACCCATGTGTTAAAAATTCGACCAGGCTAAAAAGAGAGAGAGACGGAGAGAAAGATAGAAAAAAAGACACAGAAAACACGCGCACACACACACACACACACACACACTATGGGGAAAATCATCGACTTCCCATAAAATTCGTAAGAAAGGAATAAACATGGTAAGTGCATAAGTTCAACAACGTTTATATAAGTGCGAATAATTGCTGAAACATTCTTTTAGCGGTTATAGTCATCAAATGGCAAAAAAAAAGTTCAATTCATATAGAAATACTGATTATTTCCTATAACTCCAACCTAAAAAAGGGGAACCACTCTGAATGAATTTTATGAATTATTTATTTATTTATTGATCTACTAGAAAAAAAAGATAGGGTTAGGATTAGGGTTAGGGTTTAGGGTTAGTTTAATGGGAAAATAATGGGTAGATTAATTAACAGATAAAATTCATTCAGAGTGGTTCCCCTTTTTTAGGTTGGAGTTATAGAAATAACCGAAACACTTATCTTTTTGTGTCAATTTATCTTGTTCTGACTTCTCGTCACTGTTTCACTTCAGTTCAGGATTCTTGACTTAGCGGCTCTCTCATGTCGACTCAGAGGAACTCAAAATATCCGCCTGTATGCTAGTAGAGATTATCAGCCGTTGCTTGCCTGCTTCTGTCCAGGTTATTAGCTCCATTGCTCCAGTGAAGTCATCGGGTTCTGCCTGCTTTTTCCCTCTTTTTTTTCTATTCCCGCCTGATTTTGAGCCATGCCTATTCTTCGCATAAGTGGAATCGTCCATTAATGAGAGAATAACCCATATTTTCCATAACACACAGAGAATATATTGTCTAAAATAAAATAATTATTTCACTGCTGATTCAGTAAAGTAATTACTAAATTCTCCCTTTTAACTAAAAACTTTCTCGAAGATTCTATACCAATCATCAGACACAAAATATGAAAGTTAATAAATACTAACAGGACCTGTGGATATGCCACAGTATGATAATTTAATTATTAAAACGTTTGATATGTTTACTTACGAGCTATTGCTAAATAGTTCAATATGTAAAAAGTATAATAATCTTGATTTAACTCTCACACTCTTTTTTATTTCTTACCTTCTTTTCATCTTTTCATTATGTTCGATTGAAGCAGATTAGCGTTATCGCTTCCGCGAGCTCACCTCCCTTCACTATCTTTCTCCTATTCGTTTTCTTTTTTCTTATTGTATCTTTCAGTGTAGCATGTCATTTTTCTTCCCTTTTTCTTTATAATAAAAATTGAATGGTCCATTATTTAGCTGGGGTGACGATACTCATAAGAAATAAGAATCTGTCGATTAAGCGACACCAGATAATCAGGAATTACATTTTTGCATTTCATCTTGGACGATTTAGATGGTCTCATTTTTAACCAGAGGGTGTTACAAGATAATAACGGTCGGAAGATTAAGGAACAAGTTATTAATAGATGTTTTAAAAAAGGGGACCATATCACCTTAAGGCACCCCTTTTTGATCTCGATTAAGAAAGGACATGTTTTTCATTTACACCGTCAATATCCAGTTGTTTGTTAGGGTAAGGGTTAGGGTTAGGGTTAGTTTTATAATTTAAAAAAATCTAAAAATCGTCCGTTAAATCAACAGGATATTGACGGTGTAAATGAAAAACATATCCTTTCTTAATCGAGATCAAAAAGGGGTGCCTTAAGGTAACATGCCCCCCCCCTCCCCCCCCAAAAAAAAAAAAGATTGTAGCGATTTTCCTCCATTAATTTAGTCACGAACATAGATAAATGCAATGATGTAAACCACAGTTCCTTTCTTCGCTATTTAAAAAAATAAAAAAAATAAAAAACAATTTTCATTTTAAAGCAACTTTTTGTGTTCTTACCTCTTGTGGCATGTAGTTCTGTCGAAAATAAAATCCGCCAGTCAACATCTTTTTACTGAAGCTCACCAGATCTGGAGGTTCGTCTAAATTGAAATATTCATGTGCCCACATTTTGCCTGTGGCCCCACAGCCGGTCTGCACTTCATCCAACATAAAACTGATATCGTTCTGAAACACAAAATAAAGGATATTCATGTACACTCAACAAACCAACGGATTATAGATATTGCCGCACTAACGGAGGTAACTTTTATTTCTGACATTTTTGTAGCATAGACTTTTTCTTAAATCTCATTATAAATCAAATTGCTCTCCGTGGGGCGTGCGCCGCACGTTGGGAACCAATGATTTAGTATAAGTAAAAAGTCGGAATTACAAATGAAGAAACTGACCAAACAAATGAAATGATCTAAAATAGACAAAAATGGATTTGCTGGCAATTTACCTTTTTAGTAATATTCTGGAGTGACTGGAAAAAATAAGGCGATGCCATGTTGTCGCCACCCTCTCCCTGGATGGGCTCCACGCAGATCCCAACGACTGGCCGGTTAAGTTTATTATACTCTTCAATTAACTCCTCGACCTGGCAAATAGAAAGGGAAATTAATCTGTGAGTATGAAAAAGGAGTTTAAGTTTTATAGCAATTGAAGAATTGATAAGAAAAACAAACAAGGTACAGACATATTATTCTATGTAAAATTATTATTATTATTATCTTAGTTTTTCACACCAGCATTAGCTGATGGTATCTCCCTGAAGTGTGACAACAAGTCTCCTCGGGTCTCCAGGACTCTTCTTTGTATTCTGACAGATTGCAGCAGTGCAGCATTCTGGATGGTCTCAATTCTTCCTCTGATTTCCTGATTTTCCAGTCTTTTTTCCATGCTTTTTGGGACTGTTCCAAGTGCACCAACCACAATTGGTATCACTTTGACCTTCATATTCCATAGCCTTTTCAGTTCTCTGACAAGGTCAAGGTATTTGTCCATCTTTTCGTTTTCCTTCATCTTCACTCTGTGATCTGCTGGAACTGCAAAATCCACCAGTTGACAAGTTCTTTCTTTTTTGTTAATCAACACAAGGTCTGGTCTTCTTGCTGGGATAAAATTATTATTATTATTATTATTATTATTATTATTATTATTAGGGTTTCACACCTGCTGTAGCCGGGGGTTTACTGGAGGCTGAGTAACAGCAAGTCTCCTCTTCTGAGTATTCTAGCCGATCCCAACAGTGCTGTTGTTTGGAGGGTCTAGATTCTTCCTCTGATTTCCAAATAACCGAAATTCCTTTCAAGAGTTTTGGGGACCGTTCCAAGGACACCAATTACAATTGGCACGACTTTTTACTCCATGTTCCACAGTTTTCTCAGTTCTCTGGCAAGGTCCAAGTATCTATCAATCTTTTCGCTTTCTTTCATTTTCACTTGGTGGTCGGCCGGGATGGCAAAATCCACGAGATGAACAGGCTGTTATTATTATTATTATTATTATTATTATTATTATTATTTCACACCTTGCGAGTTTTTCTAAGTGACAGCAAGTCTCCTTAGGTCTCCAGATCTCTTCTGAGAATTCTATTCAATCTTAAGAATGCTGTTGTTTGGATGGTCTCGATTTTCTTTTGGTTTCCAATTCCTCTAGTCTCATTTCGAAAACCCTTAGAGACCATTCCAAGGGCACCAACTACAATTGGTACTACCTTCACCCTAATGTTTGTTTTGTTTTGGTTTTGGTTCAGTACAAGTATTTGCCTATTTTTTCGTTTCTATCATCTTCACTCGAACAAACTGTAATTCACTTGGTACCGCTACCTCTGGGAAAGGTATGAATCCTACTATTCTCTCTTCAACTATGGGTAAATAATAGAGTAGGCCTATCTCTTTAACCTTGTATGGCAACTGGCATTATATACATGGTGTTTGGGATAAATTTGAGAGTTTCATAAGGAAAAAGAAAAAGTTCTTGGTTACTACAATATTTAATAGATTGCAAAGAAATTCAACAAGCACGGAAATTACACTACTCTCAACAAGTTTCACTCAAAATAACCGCCATTAGCGTCGATCACCGCTCAATCCTTCTCCGGAACCTGAGCAAGCTGATGTTACAGTTTCCCTGGGAAGGATCTCAAAAACTACCTTAATTCTGTCGATTAACTGGACTTTTGTAGTACTGACACGGTGATTGGTGTCTTTCTCAACAGTGCCACATACATAATAATCCATGGGGTTAAGATCTGGGGAGTTCGGAGGCTAAACATTGGGACTGGTGTAGTCGTAAAAATTCGCCGACAAACATTTCCCAGAGGTGTGGAAGGGGGGCGAATCCTGCTGCCATACATATGGCCTACCATTGGCTACCCTTTTAATCCAGGGGTCGACTACAGTGTTTAGCAACTCCACGTAGGTATCTGAATTCAACCTGATAACCTTTTTGCAGATTTTCGAGGAATTCTGCCGTACGAACGCAATCAGATCGTCTGTTATGTTGCTTTCTTCTAGCCACAGCCTTGTAGTCTCCATTGCAATTCTCCAGTTCATGCCTGATTGTTTTTACAGTGTTCAGGGAGGATTGGACAGCAACCATAATCTCCTTATTTTGATCATAATGATACAAGTTATTCTCTTCCATGATTCAGGTGGGTTCCAGTCATCCATTCTATCTGTCATCACGTATATGAATGAAGAACGGTCGAAGCTTTTAAATGATGCGTAGTGTACGTCAATACCTCCAACCCACAGACAAAAATAACCAAATATAAATATGTCAAATTTATCTCGAACAGCCTGTATATTGATTGGTATTATATATATTTGACTGTCATATCTACGAGACTAAGATGAAAATGTTGAGGAAAAAGACAAAAAAGGAAGAAATGTTTTCACCTGCGCCAGACATCGATCTTCTTCAGCGCGATTCTCTCGCTCAAATTGATCAAGGGGATACTGTAACCTTGGAAACGGAGCAATCGGCCATTTTGGTTGTGGTGAGTCGAGTTTATGGAACCATTTAGCATGTGTCATCGAAAGAGCACCTGAAAAAATAATTCAAAAACACGTTTATAATAAGTTGTCATTTATTCAGCTTAGCTCAGTGAGGCATAAGGCCATGAGTATGGTGCACCCAGACAAAATTGAACTCAATGGTATGTAAGCTTATCTCTCTAACTATTACATCACGAGAGGTATTTTCCCTTTAAAAAATAAATGTAAGCAAGACTTAAATTTGACACAAGGAAAAGCTATTTTATACTAAAACCGACAAACCTCCACGCACTGTGATCGAACATTGTTGTATATAATCTTTACTTTTTGTAATAAAGAAGCATTCATAAAAATATAAAAGAATATATATATATATATATATATATAT